>BQKN01063218.1:27013-67671 GCA_022839385.1 Asparagus kiusianus
GTCGATTCAAGAATTTTATGAGTTGATCCATAAGTTGATTTTAGCCTATAACGGCTAATTATGAGTCGACTCATGAATAGTACTGAGTCAACTCATAACACTGTAACGACTATTTTTGTACAGTTTCAGAATTCCTGTTTTTTGGGGGATTTTGTCTGATTCTTTGGGGCTTTGGCTGCTGTTTTCTTTCCTCATAAATACCCAACACCCCAACCACTTCAGAATAAAGTTTTATTGCAAAACTCTTGTTTTTAAGTTTATTGTTTTCAAAGAGCTTCAACTTTCATCTTGGTAATCACTGTTTCATTTTCACATCCCAAGCTTCAAGTGCAATCCCTCTCCTTGCCATAGGCTGTTGTAAGATAGAGCAATTCTTTATTTGCTGCCATTAATTGTGTGGTGATCTCGTGGATATCAACTGTGTCGTGAGATCTCATGGAGATCAACTGTGTCGTGATATCTCATGGAGATCGCTGTGTAGAAGAAGTTCCGGCTTCCAAACCGGGTTGTGTAGTGGATTCTCCTCGAGAGTGGGGAGCGGGGACGTAGGCTAGAGAGCCGAACCTCATGAACACATCACGCGTCATTTGGATAATGATTTCTATCTTATCTCCCTTATTTTAGCATTATATTTTTTGGTGTTTGCTTGTCTTAATTTTTATTGCATAATTATTACGTTAAGACCCTAATCTCTCTCCCCCCTAGGGTCTAACAGTTTCATCTCTAGTAATCCCTCTCCCTATTTTAAAACATTTTTAAAGAGTTTTTAATAAGTTTTATAGAGCCAAATTAATTAATTTATGTATAAAAAGCAAATCTTGTATATTATGTGTATAAAGACTAGGTCTTGTCATGTTAAAGATATCAAGAATGAATTTACATAAGTGTTTTGAGATCTAAAATTGATTAATAAGGTTGTTTATCTGAGTTTAGATGATTTATTCTTCATTTTGAGTTTTCATGCATGATTGAGAGTTTAACTATGATTTATTATGCAAATAATCATATTTATATGTAGGAGTTGTTCCTAGATATGTTAGTCTGTTATTTTTAATGTTTCATGCAAGCTTCATATCATTTTAAACAAGTTTAACTCATGAGAACACGACACGAACAACACTGTGCAAAAACCTGTAAAATCTAGAAATTTTGGGTTCGACCAACCGTGACTTAGCGACGGTCGATCGCGTCCCAGGCAGAAGCCTAGGCAACCCCTGGACTCTGTCCAGTCGACCGCCGAACCAGGCGTGGTCGACCGCCAACCTTTTTTGGGCCTGTGCACGTTTATTCTTCCCCGTTTCGAATTTCGAGAGAGTTTCTCGATCTTGTAATGTTGTATGATGATGTTTAAGAGTTGTTTAACACCTGGAATGTTAGTGAACTCCAGATATGAATACACACACACACCAAGATATGTGCACGTACATTCAGTGCATGTGATTTGACATGTTTTGTTTAGATATTTGATGCATGTTGAGTTAATAATAATGAAATAATATTTAAAAAAGTATTGCTCGTTAGTTATGGATGTTCAGTGTGGGTGTTTATCTCATAATGAGACTTCGGTTGTACCACACTAGGGGTATTTGGTTATTTTTTCCGTAACGAGACATCAGTTGTCCTAAATACTCAAAGGTGATCGGTGTGTGTTTTACGGGTTAGGCTGATGTGCCTATTCACCATTGTACAATCATCTAGAAGCATTTTTGAAAATAGAAAGATAAAACCTATTACCGCAGGACGAATGAGCATATCCGGAAATAATTTTAGACAGTTAAGGTTGGGAGTATTTTCTTTTGAGTATTGTTTTCATTCATAGAGTTAGAATTGATATTTAGGAATTCGTAATTTTAGACATGATATATACATGAGGGTTTTCTTGTTTAGATTATTTCGCTTGACGTACTAATTCTCATGTTGTGGATTTCTAAATACCAATCTCTAGTTAGGGTCATATGAATAATTTTATACTAATATGTACTAACTTTATTTTCTTATATGCTCTTATCCCTTACCCATGAGAGCAATGGAGATGATCTCGCTAGCGCTTTAACGCTTGTTGTTTTTCCCTCTTTCGGGTAGCGAATCCGGCGCATTGAGAGTCGCAGGTTGATGTGATTATATCTTAGATTCCATCTAAATACTATTATATTTGTAGTTATTTCAAAACTCCATATTTAATTGGTTATTATCAGACACTAGACTTGTATTTTATTCTGTAGAGGCTGAGTGCCTTAGTGAGATTTCATTTGACTCATTGTGTTGAGATTTATTTTAGACTCAGAGATGTTTTTATTCTATTTCAGTTGGGCTCATTTATTTATTATTCTTATGCTTCTTCTGTGCTAAGATGTGCTATTTCTATTATTTGCATGTTTTGTACCTTCACCTTTTGTTGACTCTACTAGAGAGATAGTAACTGTGATGGTGAAACATGTTGTAGTGTGATGTTGGTGCTTGGCAGGTTTGACAATCCGGATTTTACCTTAGACTGCAGCCTTGCGTGAACCGTGGGATATCATAGTTGGTATCAGAACTCTAGTTCCAACATCCTTAGGATCATCTTGTGTCATATTGTGGAGCTAGGATGGAGTTTCCTAGGAATCATGTATAGAGTCCGATAGGAATTCCTAGTATGAGTGAGGATGTATTATATATATACGCGAAAATTACAAAAAAAATTATGATAAACTATTTGCTTGAAGTATAAAGCATGCGGTGGATGATAAGTGATACTATTTTTCCTATTGATATATGCTTCATCTTTATGTCTGAGATCCTATTTGCTGTGTTTAATAAGTTATATTCGAAACTTATAGATGTCGGGAAGAGAACATGGACGCAAAGGTACTTGTACTCAGAGAACTGAGCAAGATGATAGAGAGCCCGAGCCGCAGTAGGCTCCGCAGTACTTAGTAGATCTCATAGCACCGTTGGCACTCGATTAGCAGGTATTCAGGAGCAGCTAGAAGATCAGGCTCGGCAGGAGACTCCTATTCGGGAGGAGACACCCATTCAAGAGGAGATATCAGAGGAGATACCGGTAGATACACCACCACCCTTAGTTGATGATGGAGTTGCTGAGCAGGAGGCTTGACTTTGTCAAGTAGAGAGATATTAAAAGTTTAAGGCACCAGAGTTTCATGGTTCGTATGATTCCATTGCTGCACATAAATGGAAGGAGGATATAAGCAACATCTTAGATTTGCTTAATGTGAACACTGTGTAGAAGCATAGGCTAGCAGCTTTCAGCCTTAAGAACGATGCAGGAGGATTGTATCGGTTTTGTTTCACTCTAGAGCAAAGGATGACAGTTTCGTGGGAGACTTTTGTATACCTCTTCGACGAGCAGTATGTGTAGGCTGCAGCGAAAGCCGGGAATGAGTTAGAGCTAGCTAGGCTGGAGCAGGAGGATATGTCTATGATGGATTTTGAGAGTAAATTCATGACACTACTTAGATTCACGGGTATGTGGCACACTGAGGAGTAGCAGGCTCAGATATTTATGATGGGGCTTCGCCCAGGATTGCGTCAGTATCTAGTATCACGGAGGTTTCGTTCAGTGCGGGAGGTGGCAAATGCTGCTGTAGGCTGTCTAAAAATTACTATAGATAGTTGATCCCCATCAAACATCAATGATGGAAGTTACAATTTAATGACTTCCAGAAGGCTATAATTCGAAGACTTTCACGTAGATCGATAAAGGTTATAATCTGACGACCTTCACAACAACCGATGAAATCTCTAGTTCAACAGCCTTCACAATCAACATCAGGAGTTACAATATGACGACTCTCATATTTTCAAGGAGTCAAGATAAAGATTACAAGATGACGGTCTTTGTAACGCTCTAGCAAAAGAGACTACAAATTGATGATCTCTTCAAATCAAAACGCAAATATCTCTCAAACCATAAGGAATTTGGCGAAATGGACTAGGAGCAAACCAAACCCTATGGGGTCTGTTTGGTTGGCTCCATCTTGTCGAGATAGTCGATTTTCATATATAATTCATAGATAGTCGATTTTTATATATAATTCGTCAAATTCTGACTTACGCTTTGAAAGTTATGACATGTTCTTCGTAGCAAGTTATGTTCTGAAGTCCGTCTGCAAGACTGGACTTCGCCTGAACATTGGACTTAGCCTGAAACTCGCCAAGCCTACTTGAGGCTCACCTCTACATCTCATATTCAAAATGCAGAGTTCGTGCTCACGTTTCAAGTTCAAAATGCAAGGTTCATCCCTAGCGTTTAAGTTCAAAACAAAGGGTTCATCCCCAGCGTTCCAGTTGAAACACGGAGGTCATTCCCGCGTTTCAAGTTCAAAATGCAGGGTTCATCCCTATCATTCAAGTCCAGACGCAGAGTTCATGGCAACGTTCTAGACTCAAAACATAGAGTTCGTGAACTCAAAATGCAGAGTTCATGCAGAACTTAACTCTGCGTCCCAAGTCCATAACACAGAGTTCATTTCTGCATCTCAGATTCATAACGTTGTTCGAACACTGTGTTTTCATCCTTAAGCGCATGCCCAACTCTGCGTTTCAGGTCTAAAATGTAGAGTTCAGGCCAAGAATGCTAATTTTGTCTTTTGACTCATTCAAACACGAGTTGAACAATTCCAGAAACCGTTTTCTCCCTACGATTTGAGGGGATCACCACCCTATCATGGAGAGATTTATGGGGGACGGTTACACCCCCATTAAACCCTCATTAAGGAGAGATTTAAAGGGGCGGTTACACCCCTAAATGCCCTATAAATAGCAGGAAACTCAACTGAGTTCAGGATCTAGAATTTTGGAGATCAAAAGGCTCTCTCTTTTCTAGATCAGAATTCTTGGAGATCGGCACAAGGTTTCTTGCCAGAAGAAGGATCTCGATAATCTTCAGATCCTTGGAGTTGTTCTTGGAGGTTTCATCAATCTTGGCTTATTAACTAAATTTTCGGTTCAAATCAACTCTATTACAGAGTTTAAACTCGCTCTAAGTTCTTAAACTCGTTAAAAGTTATTTTCAAACTTGTCACGCAAGTTATCCTCGGCATCAATCAAGAGGATTCAACCGTGTTCCACGAGTTCAAGTGTTCGGATCATCAACGAGAAGTAAACTCGATATGAACGTCGAGGGAGGCATCTCATCGCTACAGTGAAGAACCCAGACTTAAACAAAGAGGAGGATCTCCGCCGATCTTCTTCTTTTTTATAATCAGAAATTCAAATTGTAATCAGTTAGAGATTGAGAGAGTTGTAAACATTCTTTTTCTAAGTGGTTAGAAAGAATAAATCAAATTCAATTCTTTCATTTTCTTATTACAAATTTTCCAACAAACAAAATATGGCAACTCTGCTGGGGACTACCTTCTCTAACGAAGAAGTGATAGCGTAATCTAACGTCAACCTCACTAGAACAATGGTCGAAACTCTCGTGGTAGAGTTTGATCAAGCCAAGTTTGAGTAGGCCCTCTCCTTTGGGTCAGATTGATAAAACTCCAACTGCTCCAATTACAGCCAAATCACCTAAGGAAGACCTCTCCTTTGGGTCAGATTACTCGGACAGCCCCTCCTCTGATGGAGTAGGCTCAGTTTGTTGGCCCTTTGGTTTTGATGATGATTTGTCAAATAATTTATATCTAATCTATTCTCTAGTCTTTGTGTTTATCTTTACAGGTAACTCAACACACGACAATCAAGCGTTAAAGATTCAAGTTTATATGTGCGGAGTTACCTAGGTATTAGTTTAGTGTACTTACATATATTGTATATTTATATCTAAGCTCAATATATATACACTTAACACGATTTTTGACGTTTTCTACCAAATAAATGATTTTGTCATCAAACATCATTACAATATCTTTTATCTCATGTTTACAACTCTTTATATACATATAATATATGTATGATATATATATACGTATTTACAAGCCTTATGTCAATTTTCATGTTCACGAAAAACAGGTTTTCTGAACACTTTTCAAAAACAGGGAGTTTTTACAAACGAAAATTGATTTTCCAAAAATTCCTTTTCAAACATGCTTATTTTATCATTTAGAAACTTTCCCCAAAGTTTCACTATTTTTGGATTTGATTTGATATTTTTAATGAATTTTCAAAACAGCCCAAAAACCTGTGAATATGCAATGTATCAGATTTCGGTCGACCGGCCCGGTCGACCACCAGTTGTAATTTTCTGAGCTTGCCTTTTTTGTGCTCACGGTCGACCGTGACGGTCGACCGTGAAAACATCCAGAGAGTTTCGCGGTCGACCGCCAGCTTCATATTTTCATAGCTGTGGTTTTTTGAGCTTCGCGGTTGACCGCACCGGTCGACCGCCGAACTGTCAGATCACTCCAACGGCTAGTTTTTAACAGCTGTTGTTTGTGGGTTTTTTGTTCAATCTAAGTGGTTTTTACTAATGTATTGGGTTGCTATATATACCCCATTGTTGCTCTCCTTCTAAGCATCCAAGAAATCTAGGTTTTGTGTTTAACAAAATATTGAGTGTGTTTTCAAAGAGCTGTTTAAAAGCTGATTTCATAAATCTGTTTCAAGAGAAGTCTTCCTACAACAAGAAGTGGCTTTCAAATCCTATTGGGATCATCATCTATTGTTCTTCTTGTTTGAGAAGTTTTCTAAACCCTTATATAGCTTGTTATTTCATTTTCATTTCAGTTAGCTATATTTATTGAGTTTCATTCACTGTTATCACACACACATATTGAGCTTAAAATCTTCATACCATATAGTGTTGCGGGGTGTGATTTAGTGAGTGTGAGCTTCATTGTGTTCTGACTTGTTATTTGAGAACAAACCATTGTATTTAATCTTCTTTTGTGAGAATCACTTGTAATACACTTGTACACCGAGAGAAGTGTGAGGTGAGAGACGGGGTCGAATCCAATAGGAGTGGAGTTGGTTGACGAACCTAGGGAGAGGTTGTAACCAAGCACTTAAGGAGGAGGACACGGGCTAGGTTCCTACACTTAGTGTGTAAAGTGTGATTGCATAGTGTTTGTTGTGTGAGAGTTTTCGGTGAACTTGTAAACCGAGTGTGTAGAAGTTCCGGCTTCCAAACCGGATTGTGATAGTGGATATCTCCTCGAGGTGAGGAGCGGAGACGTAGGTCGTGGTGACCGAACTTCGTAAACATATCGTGTGTTTGTGTTTTTTTTTGACACATATTTTATTTGTGCATATTCTTATTGTTCTTATTCATATCTATCTCTTGCAAGAACATATTGATCAATATAATTTTAATTGGCAATTAATTGGGATTAGATTAGCATAAGACCCTCATCACCCCCCTCCTTTTAGGGTCTAACAATTGGTATCAGAGCTTGGTGCTTTTTGATTTAGGGACTAATCGCCTTGAGTTAAAGATCCAAGTTATCGTATTTGTGCTAATCTAATTTTGATTACATTTTGCTTCTTGCATATTATCTTTATGGATATGTATGATTCATCTAGTTTAGGATATGCTAATAATATTGCTCCTCGTTTAGATATTTTTCCCTATGCTCAATGGCATGTTAGATTCAAACTTTTCGTTCAATCTAAACAATTTAAATTGTAGAAAATTATTGAGGATGCCTATGTTGTTCCTATTTTGGGAAAATCCAAATGGTGTGATAATGATAAAAGATTGTTAATATGAACAAGCTTTTGTTAGAATATTTGATTAATGCTTTTCACTCTTCATATTCTAACAAATTCGCTAATTTTGATAGTGCTTACGCCTTATGGAAATTTATTGAAGCACATGACGGGGAATTAGAGGCCATTCAACAAGCGTTGGAAAATCCCGCTTTGAGTTCTAAAGAAGCCTCATCTCCATGTACAATTCCACTAGGTGATAACCCTAGTGAGGTATGCGATAACAATGATATTATTACTTTTGATGAACTTGCTCTTGAGTTTGAAAAATTACACAATTGCTATATTAATGTAAAGAGTAAGTATGTTAATATGAAATCCACTCATAAAACACTAGCCACTAAGTTTAATTTTATTGCAAATGAAAATATAATTCTTAAAGAATGCAATAAAAATTTAAAAATTGAAAATGCTAGTTTGCTTCATGAAAAACGTGATGCTATGTTAGAAGTAGATAAGTTGAAATCTATGATGATTAATCTTGTTTATCCTACTTCTAGTAGCAATGCTTGTATGCACAATGATGAGTTAAATCAAATGAGAAAACGAATATCTACCTTAGATTCAACGCTAAACACTTGTATTGCTAATAATAAAAAGCTTATGGACTTATGTGCAAAGTTCAATGTTAATTCTTCTAAGAAACCTATTCACTATGCACATATGTATGACAAAATTCACAAATGTTCTATTTGCGGTCTTAAAGGTCATTTAGCTCAATTTTGTCATAATGCACCAAAAATTAACAAGCCTATTCATGATTGTGCATCCCATCAAGCTTCTTCATCACATACACATGTACACACACATAGTATAAATCATAAGCATGCTCATGTGTACAAATGTGATTATTGTGGTCGTTTTGGTCATTTGGCCATATTTTGTTTCGATTTGAAAAGAAATTCTCGTTTGCAAAATAATTACAAAGAAAAATCTATTTTTAAAAATAAACCACGTGCATTTCATTTCGGTCAACATAAACCATTCAAACCTCTACATTGCACAAATTGCAATCGTATGGGTCATGTTTATAATTTTTGCTTTGATCGTATCAATGCACAAAATACGCCCAAGCAGGTTCATAACCCTAGGGCCTTAGATTTAAATGATAGGGGTCATGTCCCAAGTTTTAGTGGTACCAAAATGATTTGGGTACCAAAATGATTTTTATATCATTCTTCTGTTTTGTTTTGTTTTGAATATTTGATTTTTGAGTTTTAATGATGAATTGTATCTTTACTAAGTTAAAATAAATTATTTGTATGATTTTATAGCTAAAAACTTTCATATATATCTTATAAAACACTTGGTATATTATAAAACAATTTTTTAAAGGTCTAAAATGAAAATTTTCTCAAAATCTAGTTTTTATGCTGCATATGCACTCAACCTTCTCGCGATCGACCGATACGGTCGACCGTCGAAGTTTCTGTAAGTTGTTTCGGTCGACCGCGTCGGTCGACCGCCAGAGAATTTTTTAGTTTTGATTTTTATTTCTTATCGGGTTTCGGTTTTTCTTTCATAACTGCTTTGAACCCGAATTAGTCACCACCATTGATCTGATCTTTGAGCTGATCCTAGCCTCTTGTTTCATCTCTATCTAAGACCCGACTCCTCATCTTTCTCCCCATTTCGAAATTTTCCCCAATCTGGCAAATTTCTCCCACGGTCGCCTGCATCAATCGGCCGCGGCTCTCACTCTCCGTCGATCTCAGTCAATATTGCTGGGTAATAATCTCTTTCTCATCTTTTGATTTCATTTATTGATCTAGTGTTTATATTCTCAGTCTAGAGTTCTGTTTTAGGGCAGTTTACTTATTGTGCTCTAATTCTTCATTTCCAGGGTTTTTAAATTTCTGTCCAAATTTCTTTCTAACCCTAGTTGTTTATATCTGTCACCATGCCTCCCAAAAAGATATCAAAACCTGAATCTAGTTCCTCCTCTATCAAAGCTTCTCATTATGAAGATTTTCTGTTGTATAATTCCCTAGTTAAGAAATATAGGGAGTTATGCAAACACAAAATTATTCCAACCAGATATATCAAATTTAATCACTTAGCCATGTATGACACTCACACAATTCTTCATGATGTTGGGTTGGCTAGACTGTTAGATGAGGAACATAAAGTCCCTTGTTATCCTTTTCTAGTTTATCTGTTTTATGCCAACCTATATGTGTCATCCTCTGCTGATGGTCTTCAGACCATTACTACATCTGTTAAAAATGTTACAATATCTTTTTCTACCAACGAACTTGCGGGGATTCTTAAAATCCCAACAGGTGATGTTGACCTTATGTCTATTGAACTTGATGATCCAGCTGTGAACCACCTCTTGTTTAAACCCGGTTGCACTTATCCAATGAACAATAATTCTCTTAATCCCAATGCCAAACTTATTGATAGAATCATTGCTCAAAATCTGATTCCTAAAACCGGTAGTTTTGATCATTTTGCTTCTGACAAGATCAATACTGTATATGTCATATTTGCCAAAATAAAAGTAGATTAGGCAAACGTTTTTCTCAAAAACATGGCATCGAAGCATTTCAAATTTCTACCCTTTGGCTCCTTCATCACCCTTATCCTTCAACACTTCGATGTTGATCTCTCTCAGGAACCCAAAGTTGAACCCAAGAAAGATTTCTTTGATAGGGTCTCTCTCTCTCGTATGTAACTTTCTGCCTCCCTATCTGATCCCATTGCGCCATCATCTTCTCGATCTAGAGCTTCCACCTCCTCCTCTTCTGATATTTGTGACTGTCTGGATCGTCTTGAGACTCAGTTCTCAAGTGTTCAGAAGCAAGTCTCGTCTATTCAAAGGGATGTTAGGACTATTCTATCCTATCAGCGTTAGTCTCTTGGGATCCCGGATCCCTCTTCCAGTTCTGAGTCTGGTTCTGAGGAGGGTCCTGCTGATGGCTCTGGCTCTGACGATGGATCTGGCTCTGGTCCTGCTTCTGATGGTGATGGTGACGGTGATGGTGATGATTGACTTTGGTGCTCGTTGTGTTTACTGGTTTTTTTGTGCCTATGGTGGAACTTATTTTTGTGCTTATGGTGTTGAACTTAATACTTATGCTTTTAGTTTTTGAGTTTTAATAACTCTATGCTTGTGTGAAAAACTATGTGATTTTGTGAAACATTTTGTGTTATGGTTTGTAGTCATGTGGAACAAATTATGTCTGTGGAACACTATGTAGTATTTTGGTGTTTGAGTGATTTTTTTTTGTGATTTATTTGGTCTATATCTTGTTTATGGTTGTTTTTGGATGGATATGGTTGCTTAGCTCCTATGTACGTATATGATTTTTATATATCATCCATGCAAATTGACAGGGGGAGCTTTAACCATATTTTTATTATCCGTGCTCATATGCAGGGGGAGCGTTGCTCCTATTTTTATTCTTTTTCCCTTTTTGATGTTGTCAAAGGGGGAGAAAGTTTATTGGTTGGTTTATTCATATATTCATATATTCATATATGGCTTATCTTATGAGGTTTATTGTTGATGAAAGATATGTAATTTTGGTTCATTATGTATGTGGTCATATGTAATTTGTTCACATGTAACTACATAATCTATTTCCAACTTTCATCATTCATATGAAATTTCAAATCATTGAATAAATTGTTTGCCATCATCAAAAAGGGGGAGATTGTTGGCCCTTTGGTTTTGATGATGATTTGTCAAACAATTTATATCTAATCTATTCTCTAGTCTTTGTGTTTATCTTTACAGGTAACTCAACACACGACAATCAAGCGTTAAAGATTCAAGTTTATATGTGCGGAGTTACCTAGGTATTAGTTTAGTGTACTTACATATATTGTATGTTTATATCTAAGCTCAATATATATACACTTAACACGATTTTTGACATTTTCTACCAAATAAATGATTTTGTCATCAAACGTCATTACAATATCTTTTATCTCATGTTTACAGCTCTTTATATACATATAATATATGCATGATATATATACGTATTTGCAAGCCTTATGTCAATTTTCATGTTCACGAAAAACAGGTTTCTGAACACTTTTCAAAAACAGAGAGTTTTCACAAACGAAAATTGATTTTCCAAAAATTCATTTTCAAACATGCTTATTTTATCATTTAGAAACTTTCCCCAAAGTTTCACTATTTTTGGATTTGATTTGATATTTTTAATGAATTTTCAAAACAGCCCAAAAACATGTCAATATGCAATGTATCAGATTTCGGTCGACCGGCCCGGTCGACCGGCCCGATCGACCGCCAGTTGTAATTTTCTGAGCTTGCCTTTTTTGTGCTCGCGGTCGACCGTGACGGTCGATCGTGAAAACATCCAGAGAGTTTCGCGGTCGATCGCCGCGGTCGACCGCCAGCTTCATATTTTCATAGCTGTGGTTTTTTGAGCTTCGCGGTCGACCGCACCGGTCGACCGCCGAACTGTCAGATCACTCCAATGGCTAGTTTTTAACAGCTGTTGTTTGTGGGTTTTTTGGTCAATCTAAGTGGTTTTTACTGATGTATTGGGTTGCTATATATATACCCCATTGCTGCTCTCCTTCTAAGCATCCAAGAAATCTAGGTTTTGTGTTTAACAAAATATTGAGTGTGTTTTCAAAGAGTTGTTTAAAAGCTGATTTCATAAATCTGTTTCAAGAGAAGTCTTCCTATAACAAGAAGTGGCTTTCAAATCCTATTGGGATCATCATCTACTGTTCTTCTTGTTTGAGAAGTTTCTAAACCCTTATATAGCTTGTTATTTCATTTTCATTTCAGTTAGCTATATTTATTGAGTTTCATTCACTGTTATCACACACACATATTGAGCTTAATATCTTCATACCATATAGTGTGGGTTGTGGGGTGTGATTTAGTAAGTGTGAGCTTCATTGTGTTCTGACTTGTTATTTGAGAACAAACCATTGTATTTAATCTTCTTTTATGAGAATCACTTGTAATACACTTGTACACTGAGAAAGTGTGAGGCGAGAGACGGGGTCGAATCCAATAGGAGTGGTGTCGGTTGACGAACCTAGGGAGAGATTGTAACCGAGCACTTGAGGAGGAGGACACGGGCTAGGTTCCTACACTTAGTGTGTAAAGTGTGATTGCATAGTGTTTGTTGTGTGAGAGTTTTCGGTGAACTTGTAAACCAAGTGTGTAGAAGTTCCGGCTTCCAAACCGGATTGTGATAGTGGATATCTCCTCAAGGTGAGGAGTGGGGACGTAGGTCGTGGTGACCGAACCTCGTTAACATATCGTGTGTTTGTGTTTTGTTTGACTCATATTTTATTTGTGCATATTCTTATTGTTCTTATTCATATCTATCTCTTGTAAGAACATATTAATCAATATAATTTTAATTAGTAATTAATTGGGATTAGATTAGCATAAGACCCTAATCACCCCACCCCCCTTTAGGGTCTAACAAGTTTCAGCCAAATCCGCACCAAGACGACGGGTACCAAGTCGTAAGAAGCCCATTGTGGCGACAAACCTAGTCAACTCATGTGGTGACACCCCCAAGGCCTTAAAACAGGCTAAGGAGATTGTTGCTCGACGGAGGAGGAGATCCCAATGACGAGCACAACTCCAAGAGAACCGATCCTCTAATCAACGCGAGCTCCGCATTTGTGAGCCTTAACACGAGCTCTGCGTTTCTACTTTAGAATGCAAGCCTCTCTTTTATGTGCCCAAGCATGAGCCTTGTATAAGCCAAGCTAAACGCAGTCCTCAGGGGTGCGTTTCCCAAATAGAATACAACCTTCAGAGGCGTGTTCCAACATCAAAACGCAGCCCTTAGGGGTGCGTTTTCTAAATAGAACGCAGTCTTCAGGGACGCATTCCAACACCAAAATGCAATCCTCAGAGACGCATTTCTCAAACAAAACACAACTCTCAGGAGTGCGTTCTAGAACCAAAACGCATGTCTCCGGACCACGTTAATCTGCCTAAATACAGTCCTTAGCAGAGCATTCCAGAATTCAAACGCAAGTCTTAAGACTGCGTTGACCAGCCAAAACACAGCCTGCAGAGGTGTGTTTCAATAGCAAAATGCAGACTGTAGAGGTGCATTTCAATAGCAAAACACAGACCTTAGTCCTGCGTTCTTCAATCCAAATACGACCCTGACATTTCTTGCGCGATGTGTCAAGTCGTGTTTAGGGTGACCGACATGGATATCTAACAACAAATCCATGTTCACCAGGAGCCAGTCTCGTCCAATCATAGGCAGGGGGTTCCAATTCTAACCTCACGATCAATGAGTAGATCTTCTCGAGTCTTTGCAATAGATTTGAGAGTGTTTATATCGAGAAAGAGACCGATACAACAAGTCATTCGTTCATTCCAATGTGAACGACTGATTCCTACGGTCCTCTCGGGATGTCAATGCTGCTCATATGCGGCCAAACCATTGGTGTTTGACCAATTGACAAACGTTGCTTTGCCCAACCAAAGATGACATTCGCATAGGAAGAAGAATTCAGAGGATGAATACCTTAGAGTTACTTCCAATATGGTCGGCAGAGGAAGATCATCAGTCCCTAGTTCTAATGAGTCAGAGACGGATTGTTCTCCAAGCATCAGAGAAATCGCTAACGAGTTTGAAGGAATCTACCAACGCACTTGGGCGTGAACATAAGCTATTCCCCTGTCAATTATCGAAGATTGGCTAGAGGAACTACATTCGATGGTGAGCATTCAGCTATCGTAGAATCTCAATCCTCTAGCTCTTTCATAGAACATAAGAGCTTCGCCTATATGACGGGAAACCATGAAGATCTCTTAAAGAGGGTTGATGAGCAGCAAGCCATGCTCCAAGCACAATAGGAAACCATCAATCAACTTCGAGATATGATAGCTCAGTTCATTGCAGATAGAGCCAACTTCCAGAAAGCTGAGTCATATCCTTGACTAGAATCCTCCCAAAAAGGTGGATCATCCATATTGAAGGGGAAACAAAGAGTTAATGAGACTGGTGAGCAAGAAACTCATCATGTAGAATTATCCCCCGAAGAAGAGACTGAGAACGAGCAGAATCTCCAGTCTGGTAAATGGAAGAATTGGAAGCCCGTCTCAATACTATTACTAACAGAAGTGAGCTCTAAGATGGGGAAATTGCTAGGCCATATCCTGCCGAATGGGATACATCCCCTTATCCTCCAAAATTCGAAGTCCCGACGCTATAAACTTTAGATGACACGAGATCACCGAATCAATATATCTATCATTTCAAGTCAGACTAGGAATGTGATATTAAACGACGTCATACTGGCTCGATTGTTCATTGGCACCCTCAAGGGAGTTGTTTGAATGGTTCAGAAAACTACCTGCTGGATGTATCAAAAAATGAGCGGATCTAGAGAGACTCTTCCTATCAAGATTCTTTAAAGACGATAAAGAAGTCTCCATCCAAACCATTCTCGCCACTAAGCAGAAAAAGAGGGTGTTAGACCCTAGAGGGGGGTGATTAGGGTCTTATGCTAATCTAATCCGATTTTATGCCAATTAAAACTAATTAACAAATTATTCTTGCAAGATAGATATACAATATGTTACAAGCAAGAATAAACAATATGAATAAAGAGCAATATCCTAGCAATGAGATATATAGTGAAATATATGCAATGATATATAAACTAACACAAGGGTGAAACAATATAGAGGATAATATAAATAAGCAAAAGAATAATGACGATATAAGATATGAACAAAAGAATTAAATACGCCAAAGACAATGTAAACACAAGCAAATAATCACGAAGTTCGGACCTTCCGTCCCACGTCTCCGCTCCCTACTCCCGGAAAGAAATCTACTATCACAACCGGGTTTTCTACGCTCACCCAAATAACGTTTACACCTCATAATTTCATTCACAGAGTACGATCCTACGACCTACATCTCCGCACCTCACCTCGAGGAGATCTCCACTTCACACTCGGTTTTCTAGCTAACCGAAAACTTTACAATCTCACAATATAATAAATGATTTGTTCTCTACAATAGATGAGAACTCAATGTAAGCCCACACTCAATGTTACAACTCTCACCAACCCAAATATACTATGTATGAAAATACAATAAGCTCAATGTGGGTGTGTGTAACAATAAGATTTATCAAATCTAAACTCAATATTAAAACTAGCTTTAAAGAAAGATAATCAAACTAATATCCAAATGTAAAGCTAGATATGACTTTAGAAATTCTTCTCTGAAAAACAAGATGGAGAGATGGATTAAAATGAAGCTCAATCAATGTAGATGATCCCCTCCACATGTAAAACAATCTTCATAAACCAAACAAACTTTAAACCAAACTTAAACCCTTGTTAAAAACTCTTTTAAACTTGTTTAAAACATTCCATTAGTTGCTCTAGTAGAGAAGGGTTTGAGGGTTTAAATAGGAAGAAAAACCAACAGCCAAAACCCCAAGACAAAAGACCAAAAAGCCCACAGAATCAGAAATCAGATTTTGTACAAATAGAGCCGTTGGGCGATCGGCGGTCAACCGTGGGAATTTTGCGATCGACCGCGAGCAACTCAGATACAAAAACTGGGCTCAGGAAAACAGCCGGTCGACCGTGACGGTCGACCGTAAAAGACTCTGGACTGCATCCGGTCGACCGTCACGATCGACCGCGAGCCTCTGAAAATCATGCTGAGTCTCTGGACTCAAGGGCGATCGACCGCAAACTGACATATAACAATTATAGGTTTGAAACAGTTTTTCTGACTTTAAAACCCTATTTAAAAATATCAAACAAATTCCAAAAATTATGAAACTTTAGGAATGATTGTAGACATGATAATACACATGCTACAAAAACTGGTTTTCAAAAAGAACCTCCCAAATGAGAAATATCATCATTTTGTAAAATAGTCCAAAACATGAAAATGTAAACACATGAGTTTTGACATTTTAGCTTAACCATGTTTTGAAACATTACAAAATGATTTTGTAGACACATGAGTTTTGACATTTGTTATTTTTAACATATTTTTAAAATTCTCAAAAACTGTTTACAAAAACCTGTAAAACCCCATGTATCAGTTCGCGGTCGACCGCCACAGTCGACCGCCTGCAGTTCATAATTTATTTTGCCTTTTTATGGATCACGGTCAACCGTGACGGTCGACCGTGGCTCATCCAGAGACTTTCACGGTCGACCGCCGCGGTCGACTTCCAGCTTTTCAAAACTATTCTTTTGGATTTTATGCTTCGCGGTCGACCACCAGTTTCTCACGGTCGATTGCCGAACTGATGATTGCTTTCCAATGGTTATATTCTGATTTGATTCCCTAGGGGTATTTTGGTCTTTTCAATGTTATTTTTGCTGAAGTTTTGAGTGGGTATAAATACCCCATTGATCTCAGTTCTCATGACCACCTAAGAAAATATTTTAACAAAGTTTTAACAAGGGTTTAAGTTTTGTTTAGTGTTTGTTTAAAAAGCTTTTAAGCATTTGAGAGTTTGAGTTTGTAAAATCAATTCTACAAGAGCTTGAGGAGATCATCTATTGGAGTTTGAGCATCCAACTATTCTCTCTTTATCTCTTAATCTATTGAGAAGTTTTCTAAACTCTATTTCTAGCTTTATATCTATTTGTTTGATTATCATTTTATTAAAGCTTGTTTTATATTGAGTTTAGATTTGATTTCACTCATTGTTTACACACACCCACTTGAGCTTATTGTATTTACATTCATAGTATAATTTGGGTTGTAGGATTGTAACATTGAGTTGTGCTTAACTGAGTTCTCATTCATTGTAGAGAACAACTTTTGTTATGTTGTAAGATTGTAAGGTTTTCGGTGAGCTAGAAAACCGAGTGTGTTATTGTAAAGTTTTCGGTGAGCTAAAAAACCGAGTGAGAGTGTGAGGTGTGAACGTTGATCGGTGAGCGTTGAAAACCGATATTGTGAGGTGTAAATGTTATTCGGGTAAGCATAGAAAACTCAGTTGTGATAGTGGATTTCTCCCCGGGAGTGGGGAGAGGATACGTAGTATGGAAGGTCCGAACTCCGTGATCATATCGTGTGTTTGAGTTTGCTTTGGCGTACTTCTCTTATGTTTATATTTCTTGTCGCCATTGTCCATTGCTCATTATTTATATCATTCACTATCTTGTTTATTTTGTTTACCCTTGTGTATATCACTTATCCTAGCTTACATATCTTGTTATGGGGGCTTCTTGTTGGAGAGAACAGCACATGCCGACACTTTGTTCCCTAAAATTTGATGGGATCATATTTTTCCTCTTGAGGTTTCTAGGGATAGCGATGGTCGAACCATCCTATAAATGGAGGAGCCTTCTTGCAGGGAGAGTGCAAGTCGTATGCTTCGACCATCAGGTTTTACTTCGACTCTAGCGGTTCTGAGCAGCGACTGGGGGGCCAGAGCTGTTAATTTTCCTGAGAAGACCAGATGGCAAGCCCTTGACTTTTCCCCGCAATCTCATCCTTGGTGAGGAAGGACTCTCCTTTGAAGGTGGTGATGGTCCAAGGAGCCTGCCACAGACTTGATCGCTGCTCCTTGTTCGGGGGAGCCATTGTCGACAGGAGCTTGAGCGATACTGGATCTGATCATTACCCCTGGGGGTTCTGTTTGCGATCTAACCCAAGGCCTCTTGATTGTCCAGGCGGTGGGGTTTTTCATCTGTGGTGGCGATTAGAAGCATGTGCTTCATTCTTAAGCCAGACAAACACCATAGTGGTGTGTCTTTTCTTAGGAGGGCTTTCGGGGTTCTACTTGGCAAATACTTCCCAGAAAAGCTGCTAGAGCCTCCAAGGGATACACCCACATTGGCTCCTCATAGCCATAGACTAATCCTCCTTAGCTTGAATGATGCGATTCAAGGCTTTGTTTAGCTTGAACGGTGCAATTTCGGTGCTCTTCAAGAGTGAACAATATCAGGCCCCAACTTAGAATTAAGCATTTATTCTCAGAGAAGAAAGTAGGCCCCACGATGGGCACCAAACTGTTGATGCTCGTAAACAAATAGTCGATGGGGGTTTCTCGCAGTTGGATGCGGCTTCGATCCTGGCGACGGTGGGGAAGAAGGAGAGGATGAATGTTAGGGCCGACTCCTCCTCCGACTTTATGCCCGATTCTGAGCGCGCGGGGTGGACTGATAGCCTATACATGCAATAATCACAGGAATACGGGGCTAGTTCCCCCCGTGGTACCTCCAACGGTCAAGTCAGTTGATGAACTTGGAGAGGGTTTGTTGAGAGGCCCCTGGGCCATTGAGGTCCTTGCAGTGGGTTTAGCTGTTGGAAGTATTAAAAATAAAAGAGGGAGTAAAGCTAAGATGCAAGAAGAAGTTGCCAACCCCCTTTGCCCTTACCTTTCTTACCTCCTTTTATAGCCCACTTGCCTCTGGGAGTTTGACCCTTGGCTTTTGTTGACTATGCACATGAGGCGGTTTGAAAGATGAACAGACAGGCTGCTGAGTCATCTTTCTTCCTCCAGGTGTCGGCAGGCGACTGGGATGGAAGTCACTTGGTGTTAGGGGAGAGAAGTCTTCTCAGTGCTCTGGGTTTGTCACATTAGGCAGGGTGTAGGGTAGGTCGGCTGTGTGGCCGTCCTTCTTTCTCCAGGTGGCGGCTGGCGATTGGAGGAGAAGTCATTCGTGCACAGGAAAGCATTATGGCGATCTCCTGGGAAATGACTTGTAAGCCGAATAAGCGGCTCGTGCAGGAGATCCTTGCCAGAGCGTATATCTTGATAGGACTGGTCAATGATGTAGCTTCGAGTGACATTTGAAGCGATCCCGGTCGGATCTTATCCCTTTAGTCGAGGCGGGTTGATCCGTGAGCCATCGTTATGATTTGGCGACCCGACAGTCGAGTGGACTTCGGGTCGGGCGTGTAATCGAGTCGTCTGCTCGAGGAGTCGTCTTAATTGTGAGGGAACGACTGATCCCGTTATTCGAGTCGGTCATGATGACCTATCGGTCGGAATAAGGCTTGTCTGCTCGTCTAGTTGAGGGACTTGGCTCTGACTGGACTTTTGAGCTTCTGGGTTGATTTGGACCATGGCTATTTGGGCATTTGTAGTCAATTTATCGACGTTCTCATCTCTAGATGGCAAATTACCATAACCCCCATCAAGACTAGGGATGAACCAGCTTAGACTTTTGACACAAGCAAAACCTACAATCATCATCTGGACACACTACACAATTCCCCTTAAATCCATCGAGAAAATCACATCTCTGACCTACAATGATACGATTCATATCCACAAACGTCATATCGTCTTCAATACTCTCAATTTTGTGAGTCTGGATCGGAATTGAAAATCTCAAAACTTCCTTGTTCCTCTTCTTGACTCCTTGACCGCTCGATGACAAGACAGAACTTCTTTGCTTGAGATGACTCGACCAGATTAAACGACTTTGAAACACACAGAAATTGTGGTGTGGTCGGCGAACAAGTGAGAGTTTGTTCCGGCGGGGTGGGTGGGGGGGGGTAAAAAAAAGGGAGGAAAGGGAGGAAGATTTTGCTTGGTCGTCCGCGCAGTTTCAAGAAAGTTCAGGTGTCCATCGCAAAAAAACAAAGTCTTGAGGGGTTCTGTCGAAAACGCTCCACAGTATTTGGGCTTTGGTGAAATTTCCCTGTCCTTATCCCTGGGGCGGGGAGGCTCGGCGACTATTCGCTGCTGTTTTCTGGGGGCTTAAAGCCTCTCTCTGGATGCATCTATCTCCCCGTTCTATTCGCTCGCCTGCGAGGAATCACCGAAAGGGCTCAAAACACAAAGAAAACCCAGGACCCACTTCAGTTCCTGATGTGAAATTATCTATCCTGTCCCAAAATCAACGGAGGTTTTGAGAACTGATCGAGACTCACTTCTCTCTTAGCTGGAATGGAGACCAACAACAAGAGGCGCAACAGCAGCGGCAAAGAGAAGAAGATCAAAAGGAAGCAGGTATTTTTTTTGTACCCCCTTTTATTACAATCTCCATGCTTTTATTCCATCAGGGTATCTCTTTTTGTGTTGATTTTTGAGCATTTTTTGATTGTGGGTCAGTTGGCTTTTTTCCCCCTTCCTTATTGTAGGATTGATTCTTGGGTCCCTAATTTTATTGGGGTTTTCCCCCACCGATTATATGATTCTATCTCAATTGGTATCATGTGGGTTCTGAAATGTTTGGTACTTTGAGATGGGTTTTGATCTTTGGTACCCTATGAAGGTACTGATCCAAATAATAATAATAATAATAATAATGATAATAAATAAATAAATAAAAATTTAGTTGAAAGTTTTTACCTCGGAATTGTTTGTATTTACTAGCTTGTGACCCTGATAGATGATGATTGTGAGGACGCACAAAACACTGATATGGAGAAAGCGTGATGCTCTTCTTGTTTAATCATAGGAAAATAATCCTATAGTTTATATAAAACATCACATTGGCCATCCAATCATAAATTCTATAGTTTACAATCATTTCTTAGGCATCATATTCATCAACTTTTGATCTATAGTATGCCAAAGAAATGAAACTTAAACATTTCATAACTGGTTGCATGTGGTAACCAAGGAATAGAACATAAATTCAAATGGTTAAAGAGAGATCTGTGTGAAATCACTCTCCTCGCTCTCCCTCTTCCCTCTTTCACTCCCTCTGTTTGTGCGTGCAAGCGTGTGCTTACGTGCGTGTGCATATCAGTTAAGTATGCACCTATAGACTTTCATGCTGGCAACTAAAGATTACCTTGACTGAAGTCTTGTAGAGATGTGCTTGGTCTTGTTGATAGCTTGACATGTGCAGTTGAAGAATCAGTGTCAAAGGTAAAAAATTGTCTAGAGCTGTACCTTAACTATAATTTGAATAGTTTTGCAGTGTCTTGGGATATCTTTTTCTCTGCATTTTTGAAAATTTTATTCATCATCCAACTTGGTGTTCAAAAAAAATCTAGTTGAGTTCAATCAATAATGTGCATTTTTTTCTGTGGATGAAAGGCCTTAAAGCTTCCTGTTAAATGTGTATACTGTAGTCAAATTCTTCTTGAACATTCGTGTATACATTGAAGGTGGATTGGAGGTGTAGACTTGGATGTCAACTATTGCTTTTCTTTTTGTATCCCTTCATATAATATTTTGTTTATCCCTCAGATTACCCCCCTTTCCTCCGTTGTTAGATTTTCGATGAGAATATTTTGTCTTACTTCACTAACGTTGATTTTTTTAATCGTTTTTTAAATTTGTCTTGAAGTAACCTAATACTGTATGTTTGGGTTGCACTTGTGAGAAAATGATATCCACTTACTTTGCTTACAGAAATTATCAGATATGTAGAAATATAGTAATATTCAGATAAAACATTGCTTTAGTGTTAGAGAGTATGGTGAAATGTCATTAATTTGTCAACGTTGGGATTGCAATAGATGGTGTTAATTGATGAGTTTCTAAAATATCAAGAGATAAGTCAGTAGTGTACATCTCTATGCTATTTTTTCCTTATGTGATTCTATACTTCATCCATTTTTTGCACTTGTTATTATCTATCCTAAATATATGTATGGTTGATGAAAATCAATCACTACATAATACTTCTGGGTTTAACATGAAACAATTATGTAGGTATTGGAGAAGAAAAAAGCAATCAATGAAATAATCAAAGCTGCATGTGCCGTAAAGGACCATCTAACTGCCTTTCCACCCTTTTGTCAGTATGACAGAAATGGTAAGAAGCAAATGAAATGTTTGATTTGATTCAAAATTTTCTGCAGAAATTGCAAATATTATAGCAGTTAACTACTCGAGTATCTTCACGAATACGAAAATATCGGTACCATATGCTAAATTTATTTTTTTTAATGTGAAATTAATAATTATTGGATGATCAGGTCTGTCTGTCTATTTGGAGACTGGATTTGGTGAACATCTCTCCTCCCTTATGAAGAAATACATACAAAACCTTCTTAAGGTAAGTGTAATTCATTCTTTATATTGAAGTATAATCACGGTTTAATTGCCAATGAATTATCATTTGTAATGTCAAATGAATTAAATGTCCAGGCCAATATGGAAGGGCCTTATGGTTCAGAGTGGCTTACAGAGGAGAAGGTGAAGCGCAGAGAAATGGTGGCCCCTGAAGCACGATATATATTTGTGTGTTTATCTCCAAATTCATCGCTTGATGAGAATCCAGTGAACAAAAATGAGAAAGGGCCTTGTACTCAATGGATGGGTGATGGAGACCGTGTTGTTGGTTTTGTTCATTATCGTTTTATAGTTGAAGAAGACATACCAGTGATTTATGTGTATGAGCTACAGTTAGAAACTTGTGCTCAAGGGAAAGGATTGGGGAAGTTTCTGATGCAACTAATTGAACTCATTGCTCGTAAGGTATATAAACTTTATTTTTGCTTTGATATTGATACTATCAGCACTGGGTTCTTACAATTATATAGTTGATGGTGGTCTTAATTTCAGTAATTGTTGTTACACTTGTTATCGTCTTTTGTTATGCTTTTGATTCTCACTGTTATTAATATCAGGGTCAATTTCACAAAACCTCCTGAACTTTATGAATCAGGAAAAAAACCTCCCGAACTTGGCTAACTTAAGTATTGTGACTGACAGCTGGTACTTTAACTTGACAGTTTTACCCTTACGTATTAAATCTAACTTTTTCCTTATCCTTTTTGGGTATGGATAGGTAAAAGGTGTAAGGTTGGTTTAGACTATTTACTCCACAAGTTAACGCCATTTATGATAATTTTCAGCAGTTCAGGTGGTTTCGTATAATTTTGAAAGTTCAGGATGGTTTCTATGATTAAATAGTCTATGGGTTTTGTGCAAAACCTCCAAAAGTTCAGGGAGTTTCTGTGAAATTTACTCTTATGAAAATCATCCTTGGCACTTGGCAGTCTTCACATGGAGAAATGATATTCTTGCATTCATACTGAGCATTGGAGCGTCTTTCATTTATTTTGCAGAATCGTATGGGAGCTGTGATGCTAACAGTACAGAAAGCTAATGTATCAGCCATGCATTTCTACACAAATAAACTGCGGTACCTACCTACTGAATGATAGATAGATAACTAGTTGACAAGTATTGTGGTTTTTGTTACAAGGTCTAATCCTCAGTTCTAAGAGAACGAATATTTTGTTTTGCTACAGATACGTAATTTCCACCATTTCACCGTCAAGAGTGGACCCATTGGTATTAATTTCTCCATTGATCATCGAACTTGTTTGAAGTTTGCAAGGAATTGATATCCTCCCTCTTTTCTTGCAGATTGGAGCTGAGAAAAGCTATGAGATTTTGTGCAAAACTTTTGATGGTGAGGCTAAGGCTAAACTGGAGGTACATTATTGCTACCTATTAGTATATTACAATTGCTATGCTTATTGTTTTACTTTGTATGGTTTTTCCTTCTACTAACGGACTTTTGCTAATAAAATAACAACTCCTTTGTCACAAACTTTTATATTGCCATTAGCATCCTTTTATCTCGAATTTTAAGGGCCTCTCCTTTGTTAAATAGCTCAACCACATACTCAGACTAGAATATTTGTCATGTAACTATACGATGAAGTTAAGTTGCATGGATATGGTTACGGTTACTTGTGCAGATATGGGTACGGGTACAGGACATGGCAAACTTGAAAAGGTAGAGTACAGGGACATGATTGAAACACACGGGCTGAAATCATAGTTCTGACTTCGGAGCTAGATACACAAACATCCCTTTGGAATTGTAGTTTTTAACTAAATATGGGCTGAAACAAACCCGGTCCTTGTTTGACAACTTTCAAACGTGGATTTGAAGTGTGGGATATATGTCCAAAAATTGTATGGCGAGTGTTTGAAATTAAAATATGTATTGTATAATTGCGTATAGATCTGAATAAATATATGCATATATGTAAGGAGTATCCAAGAAGTATCGGATAGAGGTACGGCTTCATGATTGTAGTACTCAAGTAATAGTCATGAAGTTCCCTTGTGTTTGGATGAGGGACTAACTAGATTTTTGTGGTGAAACACATTTTGTAGAACCGAAATATAAAATGCATATAACTAACCATGATTAGACACCCAAGAATGTCCATTAATCAAAGTTAAAACATTTTTTTCCCTTTGTGGGATCCCTTGGAAAGAAATATCTTATCTATAAATTGGACTCTCGTAAACCATTGTCTAAATTGTGATTCAAGAAATTCCAAATCCACCGAGGTTTGATATAGGAAAATTTTTTAAAAACAGTTGTTTTCAACATTAATAAGCAAAATCGACCATTTCAAAAAAAAAATCAACAAAATCAACCCTTTTCATCTGAAAAGGGTCAATTTTGCTGCTGAGAAGTTTTTTGGACTGCACGGGACTACTAGTCCCGTGCATCCTATCTCTCTCTCCTCACTCACCTACCTATCTCTCTCTCCTCACTCACCTCCCCCTCTCTCCCTACCCCACCCCTCCCCCAGCAAACCCTAGCCCCACCCCCTCCCACTTCCCCCGCAACAATGCCATCCTCGCCTCCCGTTGGCTCAACATCCTCCAGCGCATCTCCTACATGAACGTCGACATCTACCCCTTCACCTCCGGCTTCCTCATCGTCTACTGCTTCCTCCCCGCCCTCTCCCTCTTCTTTGGCCAATTCATCATCTAGACCCTAAACGTCTCGTTCCTCATCTACCTCCTCTGCATCTCCCTCGGCCTCATCGGGCTCGCTGTCCTCAAAGTCAAGTGGTCTGGTATCACGCTCGAAGACTGGTGGCGCAACGAGGCTCATATTCGGAACGTCCTAACGCTTCTACGTGGTCATACAGGGGCTGTTGAAAGTGATCGTTGGCATCGAGATTTCCTTCACGTTGACGGCGAAGTCCGCGACCGATTGTGATAATGATGGTGAACCTGATCGCGTTGGCGTTCAGGTTCGCGAAGACAGTATACAACATGGTGCTGACCTGGAGCAAGCTGCTGGGGAGCGCGTTCTTCAGCTTCTGGGGAGAGGGTAAGGAGGAGGGAGGAGAGAGGGGAGGGGAAGTGGAGGACTGCGGCGTTGAAGAGGGGTTAGAGGTAGGAGGGGAAGTAGGAGGGGGCGGGGCTATGGTCTGCTGGGGGGTGGCGTAGGGAGAGAGGGGGAGGTGAGTGAGGAGAGAGATAAGCAGGTGAGTGAGGAGAGAGATAGAATGCACGGGAGGTGAGTGAGGAGAGAAAGAGATAAGCAGGTGAGTGAGGAGAGAGATAGAATGCACGGGAGTAGTAGTCCCGTGCAGTCCAAAAAAAATTCCCAGCAGCAAAATCAACCATTTTCAGATGAAAAGGGTCAATTTTGCTGATTTTTTAATGGTCGATTTTGCTCATTAATGTTGAAAAACGACTGTTTTTAAAAAAATGTCCTTTGATATATAATGATTTCAACATATTTTGATCATCAACCCCGACTTTGGATTCTCAGTTTATATTAGTTCTGCATTCATTTTGTGTGGCAATGAAATACATGGGTGAAAAAGGCTAAATCACAGTCATTGGTTTTAATTCCATTTAGATGTAGATTTTGGTTCTAGGTTTGGTGCTTTGAATTCTATCAATGTAGATCAAGAGTAAAAATTATATTTCCAATGGAAAGGAAAAGAAAATGCATGTTGCCTGGAAGAAAACTGAATTTCATCCATGGTCCAATTTATGAATTTTGTAAAAATTGTCTATTGTGTTGTTTGCGGTAATTGTATTAATTGTTTGATGATGATCATCCTGTGCTTACATAAATTATTCAACCAAGTGCTTGGATGAATTTCTCTTTTTTGTGGATCATGTTCATTTTGTAGCCAATAGTAATAGAGCGTGATCTTTTCTTGGTTTAGTTTTGAGCTAGCTAAATTAATATTTCAAAATCAAACCTCTGACCATTGATTATTTTTGCAGGAAAACATCTATAGGAGAGATCAATGAAGAGAACTTCTTCATCCTAGAGGTGCTATAAGATTTAATAACCCCAAAAGAAGAGCTTAGGGGTCTAGAAATGACATTAGATATGCATATTATTTATTAATTATTCTTTATTGCTGGGGCTAAATTTTGTTTGTTAGTTTGTATAGCCCTATATATCCATAGAAACTAAGATGCTATAACTAATTAATATGTCTATTATATAAGCCTAATCGTGTAAAATAAGTATACTATTGATTTAGTTATTCTCTTGTTGATTGTTACGGTGCCTTGCTGCTATTAGTGTGTGTATATACATTTTAGAGAGAGAGAGAGAGAGAGAGAGAGAGGATAAAGGAAAACTAGTATGTTGGGTACCAAGTACAAAATTGGTGTTTGGTAGTAATGTGACCTATTCTTATCCACTTATTTTAAAAAGGGGACTATATTCACATGAGTTACATAATTGAATGAGTATATGATAAGAGGTCATCTCACTACCAAACATCCAATTTGGTGCTTAGTACCAAAAATACTCATTCTCATCCTTCCTTTATATATAATGAGAAATTTGTGGAATTTTAAGTGTACAGAAAAATTAACATGCACATTATAAGTACACAAAAAGTTGATATGTATTATATCATGAGTATCTACGCATCTCTTTCTCTTACTATAAGATGTCATGTGGACATCTAATCTTATGTTTAACTACAATTTCGCATCAACTTAAAAGAATTCCGAATTAGAAAATTCTAATACCCAAATATTTTGTAATCCTTATCAAATTATAACTATTTATAATTAAAAAATCTTATAATTATATATTTAAATATAGAAATTAAAGAAAAAAATAACTTATGTAAAGAGCCTACTTACATAAAATTACAAGTTAATTTTAAAATTCCTCTTAACTATTTTAATTTGTGAACCCGGGGGGGGGGGGGGGCCGCCCCGCGCAGATGTTGTAGATAATCTCCCTGCCTCTTGCGAAACTATCAAATTTGAGATAACCCCTTGATCTTTCTCACTTAACCCCATTGAAATATGGGGTATGTCTCAGAAAACATCGCTCAATTATTTTAATTTGAGAAACCCCTTCAAGTTTGAAGCTATTGTAAATAACCCCCCCTCAAGTTTGAAAATTCAAGAAATTTCCATAAACTCTTCTCACTTTATGCTACGAAAACTAACGCTGTTAAGTCTAGTATGTCACATGACAAAGTAAGTATTTGAGAAAGACTAACATACCCATCAACCATTAAAATTTTATTCTGATCTTTTAGGATAAGAGAAGAGAGAAGAAAGAGGGCAAAAAAGCATTATAAAATTGAAAATAATTTAATTTTTATCGGTTGAGGGTGTCTGTGTAATTGAATGAGTCGGTTATTTTACACTTTGAAATGACGTCAATGAGTTTGGTGAGAAAAGTGTGAAAGATAAGGGTCTTTTATAAAGTTAACTCTAAAATCATATATGCAAAATTATACCCATGTCAAGTTATTCAAGTTAACTAATTAACCTTCATTTGAAGAACATTACTGATGAATTTCTTAAATTTTTTATTATTTATTAATTTGATATCTATTTTTACTAATTTCTATGAAAAGACGTTATTGGTTCATTCTTGTCCCTCTTTAAAATATTAATAGAATATAAGTCAATGTTAAAAGCATGCAACATATAAAAGATATTAAAAAATCCAGACTTCGAATCTTCAAGCTATTGTTGCGAGGTTATTTCTTGTTATCTGCTTCAAATTACTTGCTCTATATGATAGACTCGTGCATGCTAGCAAGGGCAAAATATTTGTGTGCGCTTGTGTAGAAAATAATGTGAATGAGATGACAGCTTATTTTGCTAAATGAGCTGTCATGTCACATTATAATACACACACACATATATATATATATATATATATATATATATATATATATATATATATATATATATATACACACACACACACAAACACACACATACATACATACAACGTACGTACGTTGTATGTATGTATATATACTCCTCTATACAAATGTGATAACCTAATATTTACTATTCACGCTACAGTAAATGGTACAGTAATATTTGCTGTAGCAACATGAAACTGGTCATTGTGTTTTTTTGAAAAATATTACTGTAGAAAAGCGGGATACTATAACAATTCAAAATTTAAAAAAATACTGTAGCAGTTAAAACCGAGGTTATTGTAGCGGGAAAAAAATATGTTGTGCTTTGCATGGTGTTCACACTTCTATTATAGCGGGAAGTTGAAGGAAGTGAGGTTTATTCCGCAATTGTCGATGAACATTATTTCATTTGGAGTTTTGGAGGCAGCAGGCTATAAAGTGATCTTAGAGGATGCATCTCTGAAGGTCACAATGGGGTCCATGATTGTAATGAAGGGCGTCAGAAAGAATAATTTGTACTATTTGATTGGGAGCACGGTGATAGGTGGAGCGCTAACGACTTCTATTGATTCGGCTAGACTGTGACATTTGAGGAGGCTGGGACATTCGAGTGTTGATTCTGTGTATGGATTGGAGAGAGGTGCTTTGACCTGTAATTTGAAGTCCTGTGAACATATTGGTGTGAGCAAGAAGACCGAGGTAATGTTTGGCACTTCTATTCATCGAGCGAAAGGCCTTTTAGATGATGTTCACATAGGCATTTGGGGGCCTTTCAAGGAGGCATCATTGGGAGGTAATAGGTATTTGGTTTTCTGTGTTGAAGACTGTTCTAGGCATTTGTAGGTTACAATCAAGTCCCGTTTGAGTGAAGTCCTAGTAGATAACAACAAGTGGAAGAAGTGTATAGGCAGAAAGGTAAATTTACCTAGTTCTGGTTTTGATAGGAAGTACAAGAGGGATCCTTTTCTGCATTTGTGTTGAGCTCAAGTCAGTTTGAGACACTTCATTGGAAAGAAAATATTGGGGAAACGAGATGAGATGGTAAATTTGATGGGTTGTTTCTTGCTGGAGAAGGATCAATGTTTGATGTCAAGTAGTGGTTTGCAGAGGAGTTTTGGTGATGTGGCTTTGACATATTTGAGTCATCTTATTCATAGGTTGTCGTCTACCGCGATTGAAGTATTTGGATCTGGTGGAGCTGCTTCAGATTTTGGATTGCTTCGGATATTTGGATGCCCAACATATTATCACATCGAGGATGTGAAATTTGATCCGAGTGTACATTTGGGATTTAGAGACGTGTTTGGTTACCAGTTATGGGATTCTGATATTATTCTGAGCAGTATTATCACATTCGACTCTCAGCAGGTGGAGAGTGTTGGACAGATCATTGGGATATCGTAGCGGGTGGAGAGTGATGCTACTCCACGTTGTATGGAGATTACTTCACGTACTCCAGATCATTTTGTATCGTTTGGGATTCCAGCTGATGTGACACAAATTGGGGATCATGTCGGTGTTGATATAGATGATGAGTTTGTTGATTCGAGTGTAGCAGGTGGACACAGTTCAGATTGGTCTATGGTCATTGGTTCATCTTAGGTGGAGGTGTTTGGTAATTATGTTTCTTCTATATATGGAGTTGAGGAGTTGAGCTCCAAGACAGATTTGGTGTGGAGAGATGCAAGTTTGGAAGAGAGTTTATCTTTTCAATTTGAGACCATTGGGAGAGTTATCAGCTGCAGATTTGTTGGTGATGATCGTGAAGGTTTAAAAATCCTTCTAGTTGATTAATATCATTTGTGGCCATTTGGATGAACTACCTGTGGCTTGATTCCTTGGGCAAGAGGATACGTAGGCAGTCATTTTTGATGCAGCCGGTTTGGTGAGTTGATATCGATATTTGGAGTTTGTTCTCATTCTCATTTGGTTCCCGACTTGTTGTGTATTGAGTCCGTTGTCTTGAATTTTTTCACTTCGTACGGGACGCAACAAGCAGGACGTTTGGTTGGTATTGGTGTCGGCTCAGTTTTAGGAAAACTTCGCCGAGGTGGAGAATTGTAGAAACGAAGAAAACGGCATTGAAGAACAGGAAAAATGAAGCATGCAGAAATTTGGATGTAGTCTGGTCGACCACGGGCTTAGGTCGGTCGACCGGAAACGTGCACAATACAGGGTGTCTTTTGGCGTTCTGTCCGGACGACCGCGAGGTTTGATCGGTCGACCGCTAACCCTGTCCGGTCGATCGCTAGGCTAGTCTGGTCGACTGAAACCCTGTAATTGATTAAGCTGAGATTTCAGTCTTCTGGTCGGTCAGTCGGACCACATGTGCGGTCGACCGTGACGACGGGTTTTTGGGCCTGATTGCGGTTTCATGTTCTGATTGGGATTTGTGTTTGCTATAAATACTAACACGGTTTTAGAGTTTTTGAGAGTTGAAAAGGGGTTTGTTTTGTGCACAGAAAAGAGAGTTTTCTGACCAATTTGGTTAGGGGTTTGTTTGAGAGATTTGAGAGGTTTGTTTGAGAGATTTTGAGTGAATTTGTAATCTCTATTTGTACTCTCCTTCTCTATTAATGAAAACTCATCCTCTTCTTGCCCCGTGGACGTAGGCAACTTGCCGAACCACGTAAAATTCGTTTGTTTGTGTTCGTACCGTTATTTTGATTGTGTTTGACCTTCTCTCTCAGCATTTACGTTTGCCCTCAGAACCCGAACAATTGCTAGCTTTCCTTTATTTTTAAAAAAAAATCCCTTTTTAATCTTTAAACCAAAGAATATGAGAGGTGAGGAGTTTGATTGCTAGCTTTCCCTTATTTTTGAAAATTTCCCTTTTTAATCTTTAAACCCAAAAATTCACTTCCGTTTAGTTGAGATTTTTTCCTAAAAACACAAATAAACTCACCTACTTACGATGTTGTACCGGGGAGTTTATGCCTCAAAACCCACAGTTTTACCCCGATTTATTTTTGAACCCACACATATTCAATGAGTCTTTTGCCTATAGACCGAAAGCTTTATTATTATTTATTTTTCATTTTTCAAGGGGGTTCTGCATGTGAACCCAAAGCTTTACGCACATTTATTTTTAATGGCGTCCACTTTCAAAATCACCCGTGGACTAAAAAACACTCCAGGAAAGTGAGTTTAAAACTTACTTTATATTTTAATAGTTTCGTATATGATATAAGTTGTTACACTGTTGTAACTTTCAATATATTTGCTCTAAGTGATTACAATTCTGGTTTATTTTTGAACAAAATGTATAGAGTCTTATTTTGTTGGCTTCTTTCACATTAATGTTCCATCATCACAAACTGTAGATTTTTTGCCAATAAACTCAAAGTTTCACCCCTTTTTTAAACCTACCTGCTTTCAAAAGAGTTGTTCATCTATAAACAGAGTTTTACTACCATTTGTTTTTGGGAAAATTGCTTGGAGGATCCAAATATAATTGGGCCATGCATCCTCCCCCAAACCCAATAACCATAACCCAAAAGCCCTTATACAGAAAAAAAAACAATGCAACTAACCCCTAAAACCACTACTCAATAAAATCATTTCTAAATTGCCCTTCCCAATTCCTCTACAAGTTATTTTCACATTTCCTCTTCCTCCACCTACCAGCCCCACTCCTCCTCCGGACCCATCCCCTCTCCTCCACTGCCGACCGCCGGCCCCACTCCTCTTCCGGCCCCCTCCCCCCCCCCTCCTCCTCTGACGACCTAGAGGTGAGTTCTAATCCTCTCAAATTTTCATTCTATTCAAAAAGAGTACAATCAGGTTCATTCTATTTTTATCTCTTTCTCATTTTTTCCCCTTTTCTCTTTTATATAATTTTACTATCGAGATCCATGGTTTGGAGAGAGAGATGGGCCTCCTTTCTAACAGGTTATTTGATAATTATTTTCCCCTTTTTCTGATTTTGTTTTCGATCATTCGATCCCAATTTTGATTTGGGTGATTTTTTATTTTTATCGTGTATTTGGATCGTGAAATTAATGGTGATGATAGGATCACAATGTTGAGTTTGAAGCATGGGGATCACATCTATTCTTGGAGGACTGCTTATGTCTATGCCCATCATGGTCCCTTATCTTCTCCCCTTTACTTTGTATCTAATTTTTTATCTTTAATCTTTGTCCTATTTTCCATGTTATTATTGTTAATGATAGTAATGATTTTTTTTCATAACCCAAAATTGGTTATAACTTTGTAGGATTTACTTGTGCCTATTTAGGTTTCTAACCCAACATAAATGGATCCATACTTTGTTCATTCTTAGTTGTGTTTGAAAACTTTGTAATTACCCCTAATTGGTTAATTGTATTTTTTAAGGGAAAAAAGATTTTGTCTTGCATACATAGAGTAATAGTGTCATATGCTATAAACTCCTTACACTATATAAGCTGGCTCATTGCCTACTTTATCCAAACATATGTTGTAAATGTGCAGGATTTTTTTCATATGACACCTAGCTTGTGCAATATGTAAAGAAACATTGTTTGTGGTAAATAAAAAAAGAAATCAAGCATCCATTTGAACAGAGAGGTTGTGGGTTCGGAGAGCAAATCGAATGAGGAGGACAAGGAGGAGGTTGAGAAGGCAATGAGGCAGATGTGTGGGCTTGGATGATGTTGTAGGCGTCTAAAAATACTTATAGATATCCAAATACAGCTCAAGACAAAGAGAAGACAATGAATGTTATTATCTAAGTCATAACGGATCATCCAAAGCCAAAAGAAGAAAAGGAACAGGTGAAGCAACATAGAAGAAAAACGTGAATACACATAACAATGTACACTGATGAGCGTTGGCGCGGCAGTCATCAGTGACGCGCGTTGGCGCGGCAGTCATCACTGACACGCGTTGGTGCGGCAGTCGTCACTGATGCGCGTATGCGCGGTAGTCGTCTCTGACGCGTGTAGGTGCGGCAGTCACTACTGGCACGAGTCTTCAGGTGTGTCTTCTTGTGATTTGCTGACGGTTTTAGCATCTTCTGAGGGTCCACGTGGCATCATAACAAAAGGAGAACGTGCAATGACGTAGAGGGTTGGTTGCAAGCCAAAAAAAAGTAGCATTTCGTGGACCTAAAGTCGTGGGAGAGCATATTAGAGTAGATAAACTTGGGCATTTGGTGAACTTGAGCAAAGAAGAGAGTCTTCATCTTTCATAAATAGCTTTTGGTGATTTCTAGAGATCTAAGCTCAGACTTGATCTTTGGAAGAGTGAACATCTTACATCGATAAGATATTCGCTTAACATTCTCACTTCGATAAACAAAAAAGAAAACCCAAAAGCCTTCACGGTTCAATCAGAATCTTGTGAATTGGCGGTCCACGGGCTAACGCACCCCCGACATAGGCAAAGATCCCACAAAAGCAGGAGTTGATAAACGATTCCTGTGTTATTTTCTAGAGAGTTGTAATTTTCTTATTTTGTTGTGTAATTCATTGTAAGCGATTGAAGTTTTAATGGATTCCATTTCAAAATCAACTTTCGACGAAAACAAACTGCCGACCACAGTGGGAGCCAACGGTCTACTATTATTTTATATTCGACCACATCAAAGTAGTACATATGGCATTGCACAGAAAGTATTTCACAGTGGGAGCCAACGGTCTACTATTATTTTAAATTGAAAGTAATTAATGGAACAATTAGGCGATAAAAATGTTAAATTAGTCTACTATGGACCTTGTAAAATAATTTGACATTTTTTACAAGAAGAAGCTATTGACTGCTGGTAGAAAATATATTAAGCTGAATTATTTTATGACCGTTGGTCTAACATTGATAAATAATTAAGCTGAATTAACCAACGGTCATACTTTGATAAAATTAACCATACTTTGATCTAGAATTATTTTTTTGTTAAAAAAAACTGGACTATTATTTATAAATAAAAATGTTAATTCAGCTAACAATATTCAGCTAAATATAGGCTAATATTCAGTGACCCTAAAAATATACTAAGCTGAATTATTCCTCGTATATATGTATTAAGCTGATATTCCTCGTATAATTCAGCTTAATATATTTTCTACAAGATTTAGGGTCACTAAAAATATATTCAGTGACCCTAAAAATAATTCAAAACATGTCATACTTTTGGTTTTTCTTGGAATATATTATATACCCATCAAATCTACCTATTTGAATATTTACCCTCCAAGTATATATGTATATCTTCTAATTTGCCATTATATTCTCACATTGGATTTTTTTTATTCCCCTCTTATTTAACACCTTTAAAATCCATAGGGTTAAATGAGCCAATCTGAAGATATGGAGGGTAAAACTACAAATAGGTTAGATGTGGAGGGTACATAACCAAAATATTCTTAGGTTTTGAGAGAGGGGTGTTTTGAAATTAACATTTTAGGCTAATATTCAGCTAATATTCTTAGGTTTTGAGAGAGGGGTGTTTTGAAATTAACATGTTTTGAAATTAACATGTTTTGAAATTAACATTTTAGGCTAATATTCAGCTAATGTTCTGAATTATGGAATAATTATTTTATGACCCTAAAAATCCAAAAATTCTATTATTTATTAGCCAACGGTCATAAAATAATTCTGTTGTGAAAAGAAATTAGCCTATATTTTATCAATTCGTTGTGCTATTATCTTTCCTAACGTAGGTATTTATCCAACTAATGGACTGTGCAACGGTACAAGAATGGTATGTCAAGATTTTAACTACAATGTAATTCAAGCTAAAATCACAATGGGCTAACATAATGCTGGGAAAGAAGTTTTCTTGCCAAGAATACCATTGTCACCAACAGAAGATGAAGGATTACCATTCAAGTTCAAACGCAAACAATTTCCCATAAGATTATGTTTTGCAATGACAATTAATAAATCTCAAGGGCAAACAATACCTAACGTAGGTATTTATCTACATGAACCAGTGTTCTCTTATGGGCAATTATATGTTGCTTTATCGCGGGGTACTTCTATGATGACAACCAAGGTCTTAATAACATCAAATGGAAAATTTGCAGAAGAGGAACAATACACAAAGAATGTTATATACAAGGAAGTTCTTAAGCCAAAGGATCACGAGGAATAATTCAAATGACAAATAAAATTTTTGAAGGTTGGAAATTTATATAATATAAGTAGCTGCAATTTTATTAAAGTTTTTTTATTAAAAAATTAAAAAAATTACAATTCATTATTATATCATTCACTCTGTTCATTCAAAATCATGTACTAATCAAAATTAAAATAACTTTAAACATTGTAAATAATATTAATTAATAGAATATGGCAGTCAGACCAAATGAAGCCATATTCAAACTATTTGGTTAGAATGCTTTTATCAAATCATTGTAAATAATATTAATTAATAAATTCAAATTACTATAATTAGTGTTATACCTTTGATATAGAAATAGTATTATTTTATTTTCTTTTGAGTTTATTTAGTACTTCAGATGCGTTGTTATTTATATATAACAAACTATTCAAAATCTTGCAAGAACAATGTCATCCACCAACGAAGCAATAATTCCACACATCCAAATACGCCAACTAAAAAAGTTTCAAAGAGACTGGACCATTCATGTTGTTATCCTAAGAACTATTGAGTCTTCTTATGAGAACAACAAAGGATCAGGAAAACTACTAAAAATAATTTTCGCCGACTCAGAGGTAATGTAGCAATATTCTACATGCTATAATTCTATTGGTAATTGTTGATACTTATTCTTAGATAAAGTAATACATACAATGTTTAAGTACAATATGCATCACTTTTTATCATGCCATAGCAATCGTTATTTAAATCTATGCAGAGCCTTTTTAATTTTTTAAAATTTATAAATTATAAATATAAATTAAATTATAATTGTTGTTGCTTATTCTTATATTAATTATTATCACCTTACTGTGTATAAGATCATATAAAAGTAATTCATGCATTTATTAAAGAGGTAAGAAACATGCAATTCATTTTTGTAAATTTTCTACAACAAATATCATGCTTTCTTCCTAATTCTACGTAAATTAATTGTCTACATATGTCTAACAATATAAGCAAACAAATAATGTGCATATGACATCAACAAAACATTGTATACACACTGTAACAAAATAGTTATTATTTAGACTAAATTTTTAATAAGCATATTGACCATAAATTTATTATTTAGTTGCATGATCAAGCTAAATTCTTTAAAAAAGTAACTTATAAATATCTTTAAAATGTAATACACTAGCATTAATTAATACATTTATACATAACTTACGTCATCTATCACTTATCTTATTTATCTTTGGCTTAATTGAATGTTAATGTATTAGTTATTTGTGAGATAATATTAGTAATATTTGTAGAGGAAAAAATACAAGGTATTATGTTTGGAGAAACTATTGAAATGTATAAGCACATGCTTCAGAAGAATCATGTTGTTTACATCTCAGATGGAGAAGTCAAACTAATAAACCCGCTTTATGGAAATGTACATGAGTCAATTGAGTTGACATTGACTAAGAACATTTCTATCAAAGAATCAAAAGCAGAGTTTCAATTTAATAAGATATTGAACAATTTATCTCAATCAAAGACGCAATTTCCAACGATGATACAAGGAATATAAGTAAGTATTTGTAAAAACCTTTTATTTTAAATTTAAAAAATTATAAATGAATTTTAAACTTGTTATAAATTTATGTGCAGATGTTCTTGCAATGATAGCAAATGTCAAGCCTATGATCAAGTACGTTACAAGATATAATAAGGCGGACAAAAGGCGGGACATCATTATAGTAGACAAAGAGTATACACGCATGCTTTTATTTCACAATAAATTAATTATTCAAAATATAATATATTAACCAAAAATTATCTAACTTTTCTTACACAATGAGATAACATTGTCTGTAACTTTATTCAGAGATTTAGCAATGAACGAAGGTTCAATTATTGAAGGCAATATGAATGAGACAACTATAATAGCACTATCAGATTTTAAAATATCATTGTACAAAGGTAACATTTTTTATTATTGAATTGTAAATTATTTATCAAAAAATATCAAATTCTAATTATAACTATTATATATGCATGGGAGATGTGCGTGAATTCGTAAATTGCATCAACAATATGTATCAACCCTGAAATACAGTTTGCTAAGGACATGCAAGAATGGTAATTCAAATAAAAAAGGTAACTTAATAAATTAAAATTTCAATATTTTTAAAATTATGTGCAGGGCTCTTTCAAAAGACAATATCAAGACTAATGTTGCTCTGTCAAGGTTATTTAAAAATGCAGCGAAAATGAATATTGTTGACATTATGCAAGCTTCACAAAAAACATCAAAGGTATGATATTAAAAATCCTACTATAAAATATTAATGAATCAAGAGCTTCAGTTTCAAAACAAGCTGATATAAATAGATTTTGTTTCATTGATAAGATATAAAATAAACATGATTTTTTTTAATTATATTCCCTAAAAAATATTTATATTCTAATGATATATTTTTAATATATATACGTTATCCTAAATATGTTTCAAATATATTTACACTTATTACTTTTACACTAATTTTTTAAAAAAATCATTTTTTACTATTTTTCCAATTATTTTATAATTTATTATTTTATTTACTAAATACGTATAAACTATGATTATAACTAACTAAATTTTTACAATTCTACAGGCACAATATGGTAGCTTTACGGTAAAAATAACTACTATCTTAAATAGGCATGAGGCTTGGTACTACTCCTGCAAAGGCTGCAATAAAAAAATAGAAAAAACTATTTATGACAAATGTCAAAATTGTCAAAAAAAACAATGAAGATTGTATACCGAGGTAAAGTACTATCAATTACTCATGAAAGAATAATATAAAGATTAAATATAAAAATATCATCTGATGCACAATGATAATACAAAATGTAGATATTTGGTTAAAATCATAGTTGAAGATGTTTTCGGTAAAAGTTGCTGTTTTCATTGATGTTCTCTTTTTTTGAGATCTGTTACAACTTTGAGCGTTACAACAGAGTTTAAATGAAAACAAAAGATTACAACTTGAACGAAAATAAACACGAGAGCCCGGTTTGGTACGGTCTCGCTTGCGTGGGTTGTTGGCCTGTGACGGGGACGTCGATGTCCGTGGACCGCCGACTCTTCAAGATCCTTGCCGATAAGATCCGGCAGAGTTTCGTCTATCCGCGTAGGATATAGAAACAGAACCTCGTCGATCCGCGCAAGATCTAGAGGTTATAAGCGTATATCTCGGCTAAAACGAGATAATAGCTCTTCTTAGTGTCACCGCAAAGGAGCAACACTAAGGATCAGAGAGGGGGGGTGAATGAACCTTGATGAAGAACTCTGACTCCTCACTCCAGCAGGGCTTCGCCGCTTCAGACTCTAGAATTTCAGATCTCGAGGATAATCCCAAGACCGGAAATTCTTCTCCAAGGCTAAACCAGAGCAAAATCAAGAGCCCCTCACAAAGGAGGCCTAGGGGGCTATTTATAGCCAAAAGGAGAGGGGGGGGCTGATATGGACACCCCAAGAGGAGAGACACCCCCCTAGGGGTGTCTTGGCCAAGGCCGGGACACCCCCCATGGGGTGTCTCGAGCCAGCCGAGACATGTTCGTGTGTCCCCGGTTCAGCCCGGGGCTGTGCCGTTGTCCCGCTGTTGACTCGCCGTTGACTTTTCGTCCGAACTCGGATTTGGGTGATTTCGGATGCGTTGGAATCGTGACGGCGAGCTCTGTAGGCCCCGATGGTTGGATTATCTGTGGGGTGGTCGAGGCGCAGCGGGCGTTGGTCTGATTGCAGTGATAGCGGGGTTTTCGGTCAACCCGTATCCTTGCGATTCTGACATTCTGTCGGCTCACGTAATCCGTCGGTTTGCTTTAGTCGCTCACCGGCGTCATTTAAGCTCTTGTGAACCGGGTAGTGACGTTCGATCGCCGCTCGTTGACACCGAGCTATGTTCGGGGACCTATCGGCAATTTTCGACGCCTACAGAAGATGCAACAGATAATGCAAGAGTAACACTTTTTAACGCAGCAGAAACTTTGATAGGATGCAAGCCTCAAAAATTCATGGATGATATAAAAGAGGTAACTTCTTACTTTATTATATTTTATACATATAAAACAATATGTTTCATGTATAAGATCTTAATTTTTTCCTCATTAAAACAGAAAAATAATCAGAGTTCATTCTTTCAAAAGTTTGTTCTCAACATCGGAAAGACATACAAGTTCCTTGTAAAGTTGGATGAGAACTCAAAGGATGAACGTGCACAAGGAAAGATAATAGCACAAGAAATCCAAATCCTAGAAGACATCACAATCAACATTGATGACGATGATTCAGTTTTCGATTTACCAAAAAAGAAGATAAAGATGGAGAAGTCTTGATCAAGGGCCCACAAAAATTAAACATGAACAATTTTTAATTTTCATTACATTTACAAATTGGTTGAAGGATTTCAAATGAACTTTTCATATGCTTTTAAGATTATGAACTGATGAATTTAATTTGTTAGGACAAATTATGATTTATAAACATATGCTCATATAGTTGTCTGATAACTATTGCTTGCTTTGATTGTTATTGTAGTTATTAGCTTAAATTTAACATTCAATTGTGTTAATCTAAATACATATTTGGATAATAGTTTACTTTATTACTTTAAATTTTCATGTCAACTAATTTTTTCTTATCTATACTGCACACAAATTATTGTTGATGAGTCCTTTGCAAGAAATCTGATGACCAAGCATAGATTCCTGAAACTGTTGAGAGGAAACGATAAATTTCTACAGAGAAAGTAGCTAATTTTGCAAAATTGTTATTCTAATTTATTTCTTTCAGTAGTCCAAATTTATTTTTTCTGTTTTATGACATGGACAGGTTATCAGTATTCTTAAAAGAATAATCAATGAAGATTGCTTACTACTAGGTTTCAAACCGAAAGAAGATCGTCCATATTGGATGATATTACGACTTCTTCTTATTGAAACACCTACTGCAAGACCATCTGTTATGATGGACAACTCTACTAGAAGTGAGGTAAGTTTGTTCTGTTTCACAAAATGATGGATAACCTGTATAGCGTTACAAAACCATTGCATCACATTTCTTATAAATTATTTATTTCATTGGAATAATATATATACTTATGATGAACCTTAGGCAAGTGGTCGTTCCACTTCCCCCC
>BQKN01063218.1:93251-109548 GCA_022839385.1 Asparagus kiusianus
ATTGTGGCAGGATTGTTATTAATAACACCAAAATCCATGCCTTACACGCATGGGGAATTTCATCCTAAATCCTAAGAAAGGATATGTCGACGTCTAACACGCGTCGCCGGTTTGGTCTTTTTTCGCAGAAAAAGACACCAGAGTTCGACCCTGGGGTATTTTATCCCGAAGCCTAAATAGGGATAAGTCAACGTCTCATACACGTTGCTGGGTAGCCCATTCCCATAACAATGGCGAAGTCTACATATTCGAAGTTGTAGCAAAAAGTCTAAGGGAGTTCATTCCTTTAGCACAACGTCACGTGCGGAACGGATTAAGATAATCCGCATGTAAGCCCGACTCAAACGGTAGTCGGTAAGAGCACATCAAATCCGTTAAAGGCTGAGGATTTGCCAAAAATCCTAAGTCAACGTCTTATACACGTTGCTGTTTAGTCTTTTCACAGGAGAAAGACGAAGTCTACGTATTCAATATCGTAGCACTAAAAGAGTTAACTCTTTTAGCTTAACGTCACGTGCGGAACGGATTTAGACAATCCGCACGCTAGCCCGACTCAAACGGTAGTCGGTAAAGGCTAATCAAATCCGTTGAAGGCTAGGGGTTAGCCAAAAATTCTAAAGTCAACACCTAACACGTGTCGCCGGGTAGCCTATTCCCGTAACAATGGCGAAGTCTATGTATTCGACATCATAGCACGAAGTCTCAGAGAATTCAATCTCTGAGCACAACGTTACATGCGAGCGGATTTAAACAATTCGCATGCTAGCCCGACTCAAACGGTAGTCGGTAAAGGCTAACCAAATCCGTTGATGGCTGAGGGTTTGCCAAAAATCCTATGAGTATTATGGTCAATCATTTCAAACGGAATGATGAATCATAATAAAGATAAAGATGAAAACCTGTTTCACTAAAAGAACCAAAAGAGTCAAAGTACACAGCAAACCAAATCATACATCAAGCCCATGATCAAAAATCTGCTGGCTGATCTTAGACAGCTTCTCATCATAAGCTTGTCTAAGTTCAGCCTTAATGGACTCCTCGGTGGCGGTCGAAGTCTTCGCAGCAGTCTCCTCTATCTCGGCTAGCTTCTGCTTCAAGGACTTCAACTCATCAGACAAAGCCGTGCAGGTCTGCTGATCCTGTGCCTTCGTCATCTGAAGAATCCCGAAAGTCTCCTTTTCTTCGCGGAGTTCTCTTTCAAGCCGGTCTATCTTGGTTTCACAAGAGATAAGAGAAGAATCGAGCTCGGCAAGTGAAGATAATCTGATAGCAAGGCCAGTCTCAACTCGAGCTACTCGGTCTCGCTGCATCTGAATCTCAAGACTAGCAAGAATCTGAGTCTCGCGCAGTGACTGTAAACGGGTCTCCAGCTCAGCAGCAATGAAGGAAGAGGCACCGGTATCTCGAAGCTCACGAAACATCTGAAGCTCACGCTCTAAGCAGTCGAGATTGTCAACTATAGCCTTCGCCAAATCTGGGTATCCTGCTTCCCTTATCAAATTAACTCTGGAATTAAGGAGAGGTTTAAACTGATGAAGTGAAAGTCCGCCGTGGAAGAGCTTGCCAATCATGGCATTCACAAAGGAGAAGAAGGAGCGAACTTCTAGGCAGATAACGATCTTGTCGGGATCGTCGTCAGATAACAACTCCCTCACTAAGACATGAAGACGAGAAGAACGCCCTACACAAAAAAGGGAGAAGTCAGTCAAAAGTCTAAATAAAAAAAAGGGGGGGGGGGAATAGTACTCCTCAATGAGTTGACTTATACCTTCTTCCCCTTGAGCCACTGGGGGTGGTAAAGGTGTAACGGCTGCAGGTGCATCAACTGGTGTAGTTGGTCTCGCAGCCGGCTCAACAGGATCCTTCTCAACAAAAGCTCCTGTCAAATTCAAAACGGAATTCGCAGAGGCGTTATATTATAGCTGCATTAGTCAAAATTGGCTAGTCCTATAATCAACTCAGAAGGAGGCACATACCTTTGAAGGAACCATCCTCGGGATTGTTAGCGAATGTGGACTCAGAAAACATATCCCCAGGTAGCTGGTCATCAATCTGAGGAGAGCTATATATGTAGTGCATCATAGGAGTGTCCGCAAACAAGCTTCCCTCGTCAAAATCATCAATGGAGAAATCTGACACGGGAGAATATAAGTGCCAAAAGGAGAATGAAGAGACTACAACTAATGGAAATGAGTTACCTCTCACGGGTGCATTAGCCTCTTCATTTCCAGGATTCGCCTCCTGCAAGTTATCTGAAGGAGCAAGAAGTAGAGGACAGTTAGAGGATACACAAATAAATTCATTTGTGTATTATCTAAAGAAATACATTGTCAGTGTTAGATGTACCTTGATTCACGGAATCAGGTCCTACATTGACCTCCTCTCTAATGTCAGCAACTCCTGTAGGCCTCTCTACAGGGGGTAGTGGGTCAGAATCATCGGGAGATACGGGAATAGGATCAGGACTCATCTCATTCTCCCCACGCGCTCCTATATAGGGATGGAAAAGCATAAGTCAATGTGCTGAATAACCAAGGGAATGGTTTTCAGGATAGATGTTACCTCCGTCACTAGCAGGATCGTCACCAGCCAGATCCATGTCAGATGCTCGTGAAGCTACACGAGGTTTGCGGGCCAATCTCTTCCGCCTAGCAATGGGGATTGAAGGTCTCGCCTGGGGAGGAGGACGGAACTCTTCATCCTGATCAACTGTGGTCCCTGAAACATCAAACCATAGTCAGTTTCAATACTTCTGGAAGATAGAAGGAAAAGATGAATTGCAAACCTCGCTCGGAAAAGTCATCGTAATCTTCGGGATCCCCGCCTGAAGCCTCGTCTGTGGAATGGAATGTCCTCTGGCCCTCTTCATCAACCCGGCGAGTCTTGTTCCGCGTCCTCTGTGCCCGAGCGTTCTCCCGAATCCTACGGGAATCAAGCTGAGAAGCCTCCTCAGCCTCTATCTCTGCAATCGGCTTCACGGGGACAGTCTTGTTAGCTGCTAGTAACCACTTGCAGCTCAAGAAAGTAAGGCTCAACTGCCGGTCAATACTCGGGAGGCTGAACTTAGCACCGGTACACCCGGTCACGGTCCACAACCATGCACGAAGACCGTCTATCAAACCACTATGGGTCCGAAGCTGCTGACGAGGATTCCCGACGTAAAGCTGATCGTAGCCAAACTGGCGAGCGAATCGGCAAGGTAGATATGGCTCTATGAAGCACTGATCCCTCACCCGGAAAGTCAGATAGCCAGGCCTAATGTTCACCAGCCAATTGAAGCAGCCAATGTCTAAGTGAGTCCGATACTCTCTCGGCCTCTCATCATCTATCAAGCACTCGTCGTATCGGCCGGAGAACTGCGGAAAACAAGTGGAGAATGCCCAACACTTGTAGACCTGCAGCTGCTGTCTGACATCAGAAAATCCGCGGCCCTCCCACCTGCTATTCTCAAGCAACTGTAGCAGGGGAACAGAGTGGTCTGTGGCGTTCGGCACCGACATCATATCCGAGCGGTGAAGGACGAACCAGGCCATCAGATAAGCGTACGGGAGCTCCACCTTAAGAGTAGGAATCTGACCTGGCAAATCGGTCTCCTTCCGTGTGAACGCACTGGAAAGCTGTCGAAGTCCTCGGTGAATATTAGCCACCATCACAGGAAGAAGTGAGAGTTCCTTCTTATAAGCGAGCTGAACTGCAGGGTAGAGTACCTCCAAGGGCAAGGCGTCGCCAGACTGGTATGGAACCACGCACTTCTTCAACCAGATAGCAAGAAAGCCGGCAAGAAGAGTCATCGGTCGAATCGGTGTGGTCGCATGCCATAAGAAGGATCTGAACCTGGTACCTGCAGGAAAACCACCCTCAAGACTGCTAGTGGTGTAAGAGTGAGCGTCAATCTTCTTCAGTAAACTGTTCACCTCTGAAGGAGTGAGTGGGGCCAACTCACAAATATCCTCGCCAGAACTGCTCTCCAGATTCCTGAACAAGTAGTTCGCAAACTGCTTCAGACTCACACATACCTTGGTCCTCTTGGCTAAAGGCTCAGACTGCGCCAAAGCGATATGGTAATGACAAGTGAGGTCCCATAGAGTCTCGTAACGGTCGGGCATGCGATCCTTCAGTTGACTCAACTCATGACTAGAAGGGAAATACTCCTGATACAACATCTGTCCCATGGGCAAGCCAGAAATCCTGTGCATCTCATGGAGGGCCAAACCCAACTCCCCTTGCCGGGTCAGAAAAGTGTTCGAGTCTGGATTATAGAGCTCGAACAAAGCGCAGAAGTGCCTAGCGCTGACCGGCAAGCCGTACATGGTGGCACGAATAGCTGCATATAGGCCACAAGCGTGCAACTCTTCGCCCCATCGGCTCAAGACATATGTCGTCATACGGGTCCACCAAAACTTGTCCAGAGAATGGACCCAACCATAAAACCTGTGACGCGTCGCGGGCATCTCACGTCCTAGGGCAGCAAGACGGTTCCTCAAAGTAGAAGCGGTGGCGAGGAGCTCGTTACGGGGTGGCGCATCTAGTCCCACCACTCCAGGATGCAATCCGGTGATGTGACTCCTGCTCGAGCCAGGAGCTGCCTGATGAGTGACGTAGCCGCAATGGACGCTCTCATGATCCTCCGTCAAGCGCCACGACATCTCTCGTGTCACAGCCTGACGCCTGAGCTCAGTCAATGAGCAATGCCGAGGAATCTCCGGCAAGTATATGAAGCCACTGCCGGTCTTATGAAGCCAATGCTCAGCATCAATGAATACGGCTTCTGGGTCATCGACAGAATCGCCAAACAAGAAATCGCTCTTCCGAAGAGGCTGAGTTGAGCTGGCATCCTTCACAAAAGGCGCATCTGTGATCAGCTGGCGAATAGCTCGATGCCCCCCTTCCCTTACCACTTGGGCAACCTCAGTCGACGTGCCCGAAGCAAACTGAGGAGTAGCTGGAATAGGGGAAGGATCGTCGGAGGTCGAGTAATACTCACCACGACGCCCGTATACTGCGTGGGACGAGAATGATCCAGAAGGGTATCCCACTGCAAAATAAACAGTTAAACACTGGTTAGTCTCAGTTATAAAAGGAAATTGAACTCATCTTACAAATAGCTAAGATAGAGTCATTGCCTTATAAAGGGTGAGACGATTTGGCCACATTGTGCAATCACAAAACAGGGTATGTCAACAACATATCCCTGCCTTATAAAGCGCAATGTAGCGTCAAATCGCCCCCTTTAATTTTGAGATATGGTTTTGACCAAGCAAAACATATCTTTGAAGCGTCGATCCTCACCAAGGAGAATCAAGGCTCTTCCCGATTACCTCGCCAAGGAGAACAACGTGGGGTAAAATGGACCAATTTGCAAATTTTCAAGAAAAAAGGGGTTAATTTGCAAAATTCCCAAATACGCCAAAAAGCGTCGATCCTCACCAAGGAGAATCAAGGCTCTTCCCGATTGCCTCACCAAGGAGAACAACGTGGGGTAAAAAAGGACCAATTTGTAAATTTTCAGGGAAATAGGGACTAATTTGTAAATTTCCAAATACTGCCAAAAATAGCTCACCAGCATAGTAGGGAGGCGCGCCATCAGCCGACATAGCAGGGGAACGACCTCTCGAAGAACGTGACATGACAAGCTGCAAAATAAATTAAGAGAGGTCAGATCTAGAAAAAAGATCACTTTTTTATCAGATCTACCCCCTTGAAAGATTAACTCGAGGCATCAAATCACACCCTCAACCCTCACATGCGATCCCACAAATGCATAAATTGAATTGAGCATGAAAAAGATCAAAATTGTGGAGGATTTACCTGAAGAAAGGCTCGAGATCCAATAAAGATGAGATCTTTAAGGAAACTTGAACCACGCGCTCGAGGGGCCTGAGAGAAATTCTAAAAAATGGTTTTTTGAGGGATTTTTCAGTCCAAGATCAAAAGGAAGCCTAGATCTGGGACAACTACCAAAGTTTCGAGGAGAAAAGACGCTCGGGGGAAAAGAAAATCAAAAAATAGGGTAGAGGGGGGCCGGCCCTAGAGAGGAGAAGGAAAAGAGAGAAAAAGAAAAAATGGACCCCTTTTTATAAGGTGAACCAAGTTGAACCGGACCGGACCAAGTTGAACCGAACCGGACCAGTCCAAATCAGTTCAAAAGGGACTGAATTGAGCGTCGAAACGACTTCAAATCAACTGAGGGTCTCATCCTTGGTTTATTCCTGTCTCTCTCACACATTCGGAAGGAGTGGAAGAATTTTTTCGAGCCAAATTACTGCCTTTTTTGGCTCATTTTCAAGCCGGTTCAGCTTATTTTGAGCACGGAAATACTCCAATAAGGTATACGAGTATAAACTATTCCCTATTTTTATTGAGAAGTTCCTGGTGAATATTTTTCTAAAAATATTCTTAAGGATAACTCAATAACACGACGCCGGACAATGTGTCGCAAATGAAGACTCGACGCCAACAATCGAGGGTTAGTTGTACGTCGAACCAATGAGCACGAGCTAAAAGGTTGGAAAATCAGGAATCGACTTCAAGTTCAAATTCCGACAACGGTCAGACAATAAATGCAGCACCGGAATCCTTACAAGCATTCGACAAAGCACCGAATAGCCTGAAGGAGTGAAGGAATACAGAACGAAAGTCGTTCCAGGTCCCGTTACACCGACAAAGGGTACGGGCAATCATATCCAAAGTATTCCAGACTCTTCTATAAAAGAATGAGGCTGGAACACTTTGGAGGGGGTATCTGTAGGCGTATAAAATTGCCTATAGGTTCCTTAGCATAGCTCGACACAAGGAATCGACAAATCAACGGACGTTCGAGCGACGAAGCGAGCTAACGAGGCTACGAAGCTAACGAACCGCACGTGAACAACGGAATGCATCCATTCGCATGCGGAACCAAATCAATGGTTCGGGGAGTCAACAAATCATCCAACCAAGAGAGGATTTGAACTCAAAACACCAAGTGGATTTACTGCCAAATCAGGAATCAAGTCAACAAATCGATTCCAGATCAAGTCAACCACGAACTCAATACAGAACCGAAAAACAACCGAACGACGGAAAGCACCCGGGGACTCGGCCTAAACCGAGCCAACCCGGGGTGACTCGGCCCAAGCCGAGCCACCCTAGGGTGGCTCGGTGGCCGAGCCACCCTAGGGTGGCCGGCGCCTTCCCCCCTCTCTCTTGTGCACACATGCACAGTTTTGAGTGCCTATAAATAGGCGGGGTGGTTGTTCATTTGAAGGGACTTTTGGGTTGAACTTCTAAAGAGCCGAAACTCTGCCGGATTGTCATCTCAACTCGGAGTTGTGAAGGCTTGAAGCTTGGACCCTCGGATTCAGTTCTTGGCGAGCACCCGCAACAAACAAGGCAGGAGTTCGAAGAAGCTAATCCTCAGATCTACGTCGTTCTACTCCGGATCTAAGCTTGGTTCTTAGATCCCGAGATTCGAGCGGTCGTTTCCTTGGTGAAACGATCCCTCCCGGCTATTATCTCCTTGGTGGGATAATACCCGTAATACGTCGTAGATCTGCTTAGATCCAGATCTCGCGGTGGTCAACGGTAAACAACCCCGGCGCAGGCAAACAACCCACAAAGCGAGTGACCGTATAACAGGAGCTCGTGATCTGTTCGTTAAATAAGGAAAGTTGTAATTTTTCTTTGTTTTCTTTGATTTTCATTGTAACCGGCTCTTATAAAAAGACCGGATCTTTGTAAACGCAAAAAGTTATTAACTAAGATAGCAATGACATCGTCAATGAAGAAGAATTTGATTTTTCCCGCGAACAGGGGTATTTATACCCACTCAAAACTTCAGCAAAAATAACATTGAAAAGACCAAAATACCCCTAGAGAATCAAATCAGAATATAACCGTTGGAAAGCAATCATCAGTTCGGCGATCGACCGTGAGAAACTGGTGGTCGACCGCGAAGCATAAAATCCAAAAGAACGCTTTTGAAAAGCTGGCGGTCGACCGCGGCGGTCGACCGTGAAAGTCTCTGGATGAGCCACGGTCGACCGTCACGGTCGACCGTCATGGTCGACCGCGGTCCATAAAAAGGCAAAATGAATTATGAACTGCAGGCGGTTGACCGCGAACTGATACATGGGGTTTTACAGGTTTTTGTAAACAGTTTTTGAGAATTTTAAAAATATGTTAAAAATAACAAATAAAGTCTAAAAATAATGAAACTTTGGGAAATATATATAAACATGTAAATGAACATGTTACAAAAAGAATTTTCCATTTGTGAAAAATCATCATTTTGTAAAATAGTCCAAAACATGAAAATGTAAACATATGAATTTTGGCATTTTGGCTAAACCATATTTTGAAACTTTACAAAATGATTTTATAGACTTGAAGAAAGATGTAAACTATTGTTATGAAGTCTATAAATAATGAATATAGTATTTTATCAAAATACACATATAATACACTAAAACATGATTTCATTGAACGAAATAAAATTGATATTGTTGACATCATATCTATGCATGTTAGTATGAAACAAAAATATGTTTTCTAATTATATTTAATTGTTTCATATTAAAACTTGAAAACTATCAAACCAAAACATATATGTATATATATAACTATATATATATAAAACCAAAACGTGTATGTGTGTATATGATTGAGATTAAAGTACTAACACACATAATATAAAACCTAAACTACATTACCCAAACTTGATATTGATCTTCATTGTAGCTCAACTTGGTAATCTCGCGGATGAAGCTTGAAATTGGATCTTCAACTTAAAATGCAAGGCTTCACTCCACAATTCCGCCAACCTCCATTGGATATGATCGTGAATGCGTAATTCCATCCATCCTCCAACTTGTTGTTTGTCTACAATAAATAGATAAACACAAACACTAGACAAACAACATTAGTTGTAAATTATTTGTTAAACATTATCAAAACAAAAAGGCCAACAGTCTCCCTATTTTTGATGATGACAAATAATTTACACAAAGAGATATATATGCATGAAAGAATATACAAGGTATAATATATCATGCATATAAACAAAAAAGAATATACTCACAATATTTCTCCCCCTTTGACAGTATCAAAAAGGGAAAAACAAAAGAATGAAGAGAGCGAAAGCTCCCCCTATCAATATGCATGGGTGAGTATAAAAACAATAATAGAAAAGGGAAGACTCCCCCCATCAAAATGCCTTAATGAATATATGCAATGAATGCTTAGGCATACATATGTGAGAAAGAAAGAAACATGGTAAACACAACTCACATACAAAAAGATAATGAGAACATATATAAATATATCAAGATGAACGTGGTGTCTCATATAAAAAAAAACATAAAAAATCATGTATAAGAGTAGATTTATGAAATCAAAAGAAAAGGAACATGAGAATCATGCAAAATATTTTCAAATGAAAATAAGTCAACCAAATGAAATCATAAATCAAATTTTAAGTCCAAGAATAATGTTTGATCAATAAAGAAAGCTTTCTTTGTAGAACTTGATCAAACCACATATAGAATGCATTTTATATGGCACAAGTAGATGATCCATAAGCACAAACACATAAATATCATCATATAAGTGAAATATAATGAATTCAAAGCAACAAATCAGAACACAATTTTTAAGAGAGGCAACAATATCAAGGTCTTGAGCTTGTTCCAACCCGTATAATCATTTTAGCACCCGGTAAACATGATTTGGGAAATAAACACCCAATAAACCCGGAGCTTATATAAATACAAACCTCTCAACAAAAATCAAAACTAATAATTATGAAAACAAAAGAATTTGATCAATAAAAAAATTGTTAATTTTCATGTTTAAAGGTTTAAAGTATAATTTTTCAAAACCAAGAAAAAAGAAAAAGAAAAACACTAAAATTCTTGGTTTAAAATCAAATTTGTTTTGGTACCCAAGTATTCTTGGTACCAAAAAGTTTAGGGACATGACCCCTATCATTTAAGCTCAAAACTCTAGGGTTATGAACCTGTTTGGACATATGTATTGCACTAACACGGTCAAAACAATAATCATTCAAATGACCCTTCCGATTGCAATTTGTGCAATGAAAGAGATCAATTTGTTTTTGTGGACCATTAGCTCGTGCACGGGAATCATTTGCAAATAAAGATTATCTTTTAAAATTATTTTGCAAATGAGAAACATCATTAAACAAAGGTGGTCTACTTGAGAAATTTGGCAAGTTTGAATATTTTTTTCAAAACATAACAAAACTTTGCCAAATGGCCAAATCTACCACAAATATCACACTTAAACACATGTGGTCTACGAAAAACATTTGGCAAGCTAGAATTCATTTTCATATCAAAGCAAAACTTTACCAAATGACCAAACCAATCACATAGATCACATTTATACACACATGCATGTTTATGATGAGCAATGGGTGCATGTGTGTGTGCAAAATATGATGATGAAGCTTGATAAGATGCACAAGGAGGATTAAAGTAAATCTTAGTAGGGTTATGTGCATCATAGCAAAATCTAGAAAGATGACCTTTACGATCGCAATTTGTGCATTTGTAGACTTTGCTATACATGTGTGCATGATGAATAGGATGTTTAGATGTTTTAGCATGAGACTTAGCACACATGTTCATAAGCTTATCATGATTAACAATACATGTTTTAAGGGTTGAATCTAAAGATGATATGTGATCCTTAACATGATTCAACTCATCAATATGCATACAAGTATTGTTATTAGAAGTAGAATATATATAGTTATTTATAAAAGAAGCAGTATCATTTTGTATGTTCTCTACTTCTAACATGATATTATTTTTAACATGAGATAAGTTAGTGATGGATGAGGTTAATTTTTCATTTTCCAAATTTAACATATCATTGTTTTCTTTAAGCACAATATTTTCTTTTGCAATGACATAAAATTTGGAACCTAGCAACTCATGATCGGATTTCAAATTAACATGCTTGCTTTTCAAATCTATAAAATTATTATGCAACTTAGTGTAGGCATGCATTAATCTATCATATGCACAAGCGAGTTCATTGATGGATATATCACTATCGGATTCCGAATCGCTTACCACACTAGGGCTATCGTCTAGTGGCCGTGTGCATGATGATGCTCCACACTCACTTGAAGAACAATCCTCCAAACTACGTCGGATTTCCTCCAAGTTGCCTTGATGTGCTTCTATAAATTTTTATAAATTGTAAGCACTATCAAAATGAACAAATTTGTTAGAAAAAGATGAGTGAAAAGCACTAAGCAAATATTCTAACAAAAGCTTGTTCATATTGAACATTCTTTTATCATTTTTACTCCACTTGGATTTTTCCGAAGTGGGTATAATATAAGCGTCTTCAATAACTTCCCATAAATCGAATTGTCTAGATCTAACAAATATATTAAATTTAGAGCACCATTGGTCATAGGGAAAATCATTGAATTTAGGAGCAATACTAGAATCATAGCCTAAACAAGATGCACAATGTATGTCCATAATATAGTATGTATGTGCAAGCAAGATAACAAAAATCTCAAAATTGGATTAGCACAAAAAAATAACTTGGATCTTTAACTCAAGGTGATTAGACCTTAAATCAAAGAGCACCAAGCTCTGATACCAATTGTGAGACCCTAGGGGGGGTAATTAGGGTCTTATGCTAATGTAATCCAATTTTATGTCAATTAAAACTAATAACAAGTTATCCTAGCAAGTATAAAATATAATAAGATATGTGAGCTAGGATAAGTGATATACATAAGGGTAAACAAAATAAACAAGATAGTGGATGATATAAATAATGAGCAATGGACAATGACGACAAGAAATATAAACATAAGAGAAGTGCGCCAAAGCAAACTCAAACACACGATATGATCACGGAGTTCGGACCTTCCGTCCTACGTCTCCGCTCCTCACTCCCGGGGAGAAATCCACTATCACAACCGGGTTTTCTACGCTTACCCGAATAATATTTACACCTTACAATATCGGTTTTCAACGCTCACCGATCAACGTTCACACCTCACACTCTCACTCGGTTTTCTAGCTCACCGAAAACTTTACAACAACACACTCGGTTTTCTAGCTCACCGAAAACCTTACAATCTCACAATATAACAAAAATTATTCTCTATAATGGATGAGAACTCAATTAAGCACAACTCAATGTTACAATCCCACAACCTAAATTATACTATGAATGTAAATACAATAAGCTCATGTGGGTGTGTGTAAATAATGAGTGAAATCAAATCTAAACTCAATATAAAACTAGCTTTAATAAAATGATAATCAAACAAATAGATATAAAGCTAGAAATAGAGTTTAGAAAACTTCTTAATAGATCAGGAGATAGAGGGAGAATAGTTGGATGCTCAAACTCCAATAGATGATCTCCTCAAGCTCTTGTAGATTTGATTTTACAAGCTCAAACTCTCAAATACTTAAAAGCTTTTTAAACAAACACTAAACAAAACTTAAACCCTTGTTAAAACTTTGTTAAAACATTTTCTTAGGTGGTCATGAGAATTGAGATCAATGGGGTATTTATACCTATTCAAAACTTCAGAAAAAACAACATTAAAAAGACCAAAATACCCCCAGAGAATCAAATCAGAATATAGCTATTGGAAAGCAATCATCAGTTCGGCGATCAACCTTGAGAAACTAGCGGTCGACCGCGAAGCATAAAATCTAAAAGAACAGTTTTGAAAAGCTGGCGGTCGACCGCGAAAGTCTCTGGATGAGCCACGGTCGACCGTCACGGTCGACCGCGATCCATAAAAAGGCAAAATGAATTATGAACTACAGGCGGTCGACCATGGCGGTCGACCGCGAACTGATACATGGGGTTTTACAGGTTTTTGTAAACAGTTTTTGAGACTTTTAAAAATATGTTAAAAATAACAAATAAAGTCCAAAAATAATGAAACTTTGGGAAATGTATATAAACATGTAAATGAACATGTTACAAAAAGAATTTTCCAAATTGCATTTTCTATTTGTGAAAAATCATCATTTTTCAAAATAGTCAAAACATGAAAATGTAAACATATGAATTTTGACATTTTGGCTAAACCATATTTTGAAACTTTACAAAATGATTTTATAGACTTGAAAAAATATGTAAACTATTGTTATGAAGTCTATAAATAATGAATATAGTATTTTATCAAAATACACATATAATACACTAAAACATGATTTCATTGAACGAAATAAAATTGATATTGATGAAATCATATATATGCATGTAAGTATGAAACAAAAAATGTTTTCTAATTATATTTAATTATTTCATATTAAAACTTGAAAACTATCAAACCAAAACATATATGTATATATATAACTATATATATATATATATATAAAACCAAAACGTGTATGTGTGTATATGATTGAGCTTAAAGTACTAACACACATAATATAAAACCTAAACTACATTACCCAAGCTTGATCTTGATTTTCATTATAGCTCAACTTGGTAATCTTGCAGATGAAGCTTGAACTTGGATCTTCAACTTGAAATGTAAGGCTTCACTCCAAAATTCCGCTAACCTTCATTGGATATGATCGTGAATACGCAATTCCATCCATCATCGAACTTGTTGTTTATCTATAATAAATAGATAAACACAAACACTAGACAAATAACATTAGTTGTAAATTATTTGTTAGACATCATCAAAACAAGAAGGCCAACAGATGCTGCCTCAGGATAGGCCCAACGCTCGACGACTTCTCAGTAAATAGTTTTGGCGCCACCTCGGGATAGGACTAAGGCACTCCTCAATCGGAACAAATAGCTTGGTATCTAATCTGGGTAAAACCAAGGCAAAATGACCCCTCAGTCGGTTACAAGACCTCGACGCCGCCTCAGGATAGGCCCATCGCTCGACGACTTCTTAGTCAACAGTTTTGGTGCCACCTCGGGATAGGACCAAGGCACAACGACTCCTCAGTCGGAACAAAGACCTTGGTACCTAATCTGGGTAAAACTAAGGCAAAACAACCCCTCGGTTGGTTACAAGACCTCGGCGCCATCTCAGGATAGGCCCAACGCTCGATGACTTCTCAGTCAACAGTTTTAGCTTCACCTCGGGATAGACCTAAGGCACAAAGACTCCTCAGTCGGACAAAGATCTTGGTACCTAATCTGGGTAAAACCAAGGCAAAACGACCCCTCGATCGGTTACAAGACCTCGGCGTCGCCTTAGGATCGGTCCAACGCTCGACGGCTTCTCAGTCAATAGTTTTGGCGCCACCTCAGAATAGGCCTAAGACACAACGACTCCTCAGTCAGAATAAAGATCTTGGTACCTAATCTGGGTAAGACCAACGGAAAATGACTTCTCAGTCAGTAAAAAGCCCTTGGTACCTCCTCAGGGTAAAACCAAGGCAGAACGACTTCTCAGTCGGAAAAAAGACCTTGGTACCTCCTCAGGGTAAAACCAAGGCAGAACGACTTCCTAGTCAGAAAAAAGACCTCAGTACCTTCTCAGGATAAAATCAAGGCAAAACGACTCCTCAGTCGAAAAAAGCCCTCGGTACCTCTTCAGGGTAAAACCAAGGCACACCGACTTCTTAGTCAGTAAAAAGCCATAGGTACCTCCTCAGGGTAAAACCAATGCAAAATGACTTCTTATTCGATAAAAAGACCTTGGTACCTAATCTGGGTAAAACCAAGGCAAAACAACTCCTCAGTCGGATAAAAGCCCTTGGCTCTTCCTAAAGAATAAAGTCCAAGACAAAACGACTCCTCAATCGGTAAAAAGTCATTGGTACCTAATCTGGGTAAACCAAGGCAGAACGACTTCTCAGTCGGTAAAAAACCCTTAGCTCTTCCTAAAGAATAAAGTCCAAGGCAAAACGACTTCTCAGTCGGTAAAAAGCCCTTGGCTCTTCCTAAAGAATAAAGTCCAAGGCAAAATGATTTCTCAGTCGGTAAAAAGCCCTTGGTACCTAATTTGGGTAAAACCAAGGCAAAATTACTTCTCAGTTGGTAAAAAGCCCTTGGCTCTTCCGAAAGAATAAAGTCCAAGGTAAAACAACTTCTCAGTTGGTATAAAGCCCTTGGCTCTTCCTAAAGAATAAAGTCCAAGGCAAAACGACTTCCCAGTTGGAACAAAGTCCTTGGTTCTTCATCTAAGAACTAAACAAGGTACAACGATTTCTTAGTCGGTCATAAAACCTTTGATCTTGCGTCAAAAGTAACCCCAAGTATGAAGACTCCTCAAGTCAGCGCTTCACCTATGGTTCCCTACCTAGATGAACCCGAGACAAGGCTCCAAGGGACCGACATTATAAAAAAAAGAGAGCAGCAGAGTCCAACATGTTCAAATTATTTTCGCAACTCTCAAAAGCTCATTCAAAAAAAAAAGTCTTGTACATCTTCTACAAAACAGGGGCCCAACTGGGCTTAAAAAGGGGCAAAAGATAAAGAAAGAGAAAAAGGGAGGGGGGAGACGACATCTATTCTTAAAAAGCTCTTTCCTAAGGCTCAGGGTCGTCACCCTCAGAATCCCTCTTCATCTTCTTCAAAGGCCTTCTGGAAGAACTCAGCTCCTTCGAGTCGGCACCTCTTCTACAGACCTCCATGATGGAGGAAGGACTGTCGCTTCGGAGCCGGAGGAGGATGAGGAGGACTCTCTCATCTCTGGGAATTCTTCTCCGACCAAAGCCCTGGACTCCTGAAGACCAAGAAGACCCCGAAGCTTCTCGAGATCTTTAGCCTCAGGGTCGCTAAGAGCCCTTGGCTCCAGTACATTCTCCTGCACCTCGGGCCAACCCGAGCAGGATAATATATTGTCGGCACCGAACACCTAAGCAAAGAACCTCTTCCATTCTTTGTCCAACTTGGGGAGGTGGGCATCCAAGCGAAAATCGCCTCAATAGCAGAGGAAATAGTGGGGTCCCCCTCAGCGGACCCCACGCTGACCACGTGCCCTAACAAGCTAATGCTGGGCACCACCTCTGCCTCGGAGCAGACGTGTATAAACGCCATCAAAATGCAGATGACATGCGGGTGGAATTGGCAAGGGGAAATCCCTAGAGCTGTAAAAACTTCCCTTACAAAGGTGTAGGCATCGAAAATTGCCGATAGGTCCCCGAACATAGCTCGGTGTCAACGAGCGACGATCGAACGTCACTACCCGGTTCACAAGAGCTCAAATGACGCCGGTGAGCGACTGAAGCAAACCGACGGATCACGAGGATACGGGTTGACCGAAAACCCCGCTATCACCGCAATCGGACCAATGCCCGCTGTGCCCCGATCACCCCACAGATAATCC
>BQKN01063219.1:0-14933 GCA_022839385.1 Asparagus kiusianus
ATATATATGATTTCATCAATATTAACTTTATTTAGTTCAATGAAATCATATTTATTGTTTTTGAAAAGTTTGCAAAATATGTAATTTTGTAAAAATATTGTATTCTTAGTTTTTGGACTAACAATAATCATATACATCTTTTATTAAGTCTGCAAAATCATTTTGTAATGTTTCAAAATATGGTTAAGCTAAAATGTCAAAACTCATGTGTTTACATTTTCATGTTTTAGACTATTTTACAAAATAATGATATTTCTCATTTGGGAGGCCCTTTTTGAAAACCAGTTTTTGTAGTATGTGTATTATCATATCTACAATCATTTTCCAAAGTTTTATATTTTTTGGAATTTATTTGATATTTTTAAACAGGGTTTCAAAAACATCAAATTACTTCTAAAACTATTTTTCTCATATATCAGTTTGCGGTCGACCGTCACGGTCGACCGCCCTTGAGTCTAGAGATTCAAGAGGGTTTTCAGTGGCTCGCGGTCGACCGTGGCGGTCGACCGGATAAAGTCCAGAGTGTTTTGCGGTCGACCGTCACGGTCGACCGAATGTTTTCCAGAGCCTATATTTTGCCTTTGACCTGCTCGCGGTCGACCACACGTTCTCCACGGTCAACCGCCGATCTGTCAATCAGATTCCAACGGCTCTTTTCCTGAGCTATTTTTCTTGGGCTTTTTGATCATTTCTGTTGGGTTTTTGGCTGAGGTTTTGAGAGTCTATATATACCCCCCCTTGCTCTCATCTTTCATGAGCATCTAAGAAATGTCTTAACAAAGTTTTAACAAGGGTTTAAGTGTTGTTTAAGTTTGTTTAAGAAGCTTTTAAGCATTTGAGAGTTTAAGTTTGTGAAATCAATTTCACAAGAGCTTGAGGAGATCGTCTATTGGTGTTTGGGCATCCAACTACTCTCCCTCGATCTCTTGATCTATTGAGAAGTTTTCTAAACTTTATTTCTAGCTCTTTTTATATATTTGATTATCATTGTTATTAAGCTAAAACTATATTGAATTTAGTTTTGATTTATATCTTTTTGTTCACACACAACCTATTGAGCTTATTGTATTTACATTCATAGTATAATTGGGTTATGAGATTGTGTAACCTAGAGAGTGAGCTTACATTAAGTTCTCATCTATTGTAAAGAACAAATCAATTGTTATATTGTGAGATTGTAAAGTTTTCGGTTAGCTAGAAAACCGAGTGTGAAGTGGAGATATCCTCGAGGTGGGGAGCGGAGACGTAGGTCGTGGGGACCGAACTCCGTGAATGAAATTGTGAGGTGTAAACGTTATTCGGATGAGCGTAAAAAACTTGGTTATGATAGTGGATTTCTGCCTGGGAGTGGGGAACGGAGACGTAGGACGGAAGGTCCGAACCCCGTGATCATATTGTGTGTTTACATTGTTTATATTACCCTATCACAATTATATCTTTAGTTTATATTGTTTACCATTGTGTTGTTTATATATCCTTGCATATATTTTACCAAATAGGATATATCTCTTTGTTCATACATATTCTTGCTCATAATATAATGTATATCTATCTTGCAAGAATAATCTATTAATAAGTTTTTATTGGCATAAAATCAGATTAGATTAGCATAAGACCCTAATCACCCCCTCTAGGGTGTAACACACACTTCACTTTAGCCCTACAAACCAACCCTAGTGGCGACACCAGCCACGGGAGCGAGCCTGGAAGATACATCAGCAGTCTTATCCGATCACATGAACCGTGACTTCTCCATCCCAACTCTTCTCTTTTTCTAAGTCAACCATAATCCTCATTAAAACTCGGGTTCACCACCTAAACTCGGTCAACGCACACACACATGTCACTAAGTCTGTTCATGACGCATGAGGCCACTAAGTCATGAACTACTAAGGGTTCTCAAACACAACATGGACAATACATAGCATACCACGTAATTAAAATAAGAATCATGGAATCGACGATTGTTTTGCACATCACACTTTCATAAGCTAAATTAATTCAAAATAAATGATTCTTTCATAAAATAAATTCTTTTAAATAAAAAATGATTCTTTTTCCAAAATAACTTCTTATAATTTATCATAATTTTTCCTCAAATGATTCAGTTCTCAAATAAATTCTTTTTAATTAATATAATTATTCAAAAAAATGATTCCACTACCGAAATAATATTTTTTTAATTCATAATAATTATTCTAAAATAATCTTTTCTCAAAATAGTTTAACAACTCAAATAATCTATTTTTTCCAAAATAAATTATTTTAAATTATCCATTTAATAATTATTCAAAACCAACTCTTTTTCTGAATAATCTCTTTGCTCATAATAATAATTCTAAAACATCTCAAAATAATCACTTTTACACAAAATAATTATTCTTATAAATTACTTATCATAATATCATTATTAATATTAATCATCCACAAGCCCACACAGATAATATCAATATTCATATGGTAACATAATCAAATCACAGTTAGATCGAAGCATGTAATTAATTCATATTATATCTAAAAAATAAAATGACGAGTCAAAGAGAAAGGGATCTTGCCTAGGGGTTTCGTCGAACGAGTTGACGTCGACGGGATAGGTTGGATCAGACGCGGTGAAGCGCGGCGTCGGCTATGCGCTACAGGAGGGAGGTAACAACGTCAGAGGCTTTCAGGGCGTGCAGATCTGATGCGGCAGCGAGGTCGGCGGTTGGACTGGCGGATATGGGGATCCCGGCAAGGGCTAACTACCGGGGAGGCGGACAAGGACTGTCCGGCGAAGGGGAGAGGGCAGCGGGTGCTCGGGTTGGTGGGGCTATCGACATGGGGCTTGAATCTGGGGAGAGGCATCGGGCAAACAGGGCTGAGGGGGCTTCTATTGGACTGGTCTGAGGAGGAGGGAGAGGTGGAGGCGGGCTCGGCCGGCAAGGGGTGACGATCGCGGAGCTCAGCGTCGGGGCAGAAGGAGGAGACATAGAGTTTGGGGGGTAGTCGGAGCTGGGATCTAAGAGGGATTGTCGGGGCTATGAAGGCGGTGGGCGCGCGGGTGGTGATAGGAGGCGACGATGAGGATGAGGGGGTGGTCGCTAGTGGCGGCATCAAGCTAGGGTGGTGAACAGGGGCTATGGGTGTTGCCGGATGGCTCGAGAGGGGCTCACGACTGGCCGGAGGAGGAGAGCGGCTGATGGTGGTCGTTGTCGCAGGTTAGGGGATCTCGACGGTCGGCGGAGGAGCTTAGGGTGGCTAGAGTTCGGCTATGAGGTTGGCGCTAGAGCGGCGGGTAGAGGAGGAGATGGGCGCTGGCGGGGAGAGAAAGAACAGAGAGGGAGAGGGGATGGGGAGATGGTGTGCTGGGGGAGTAGGAGGCCGACGACGAGCGGAGGAGGGCAGCGTGGGAGTCGGGGAGAGAGAAAGAGGGAATGGCGGCGGAAAAATCACGAGAAAGAGAGGGGAGAGGATTTATATGTATATACATATTAATTAGGGTTTGGGTTAGGGTTTAAAATGAAAATAATTAATAAAAATAATTACTTATATTAAAAAAATTAAATAATTACGAGATAAATATCTACAAATTAAAACATACTTGTTGTGCTATTACAACAGTTGATACGAAATAGTCAAAACATACACATATTATACAATTAAACGAGAATAATTAATAAATAAAATATATTTACTTATATTTAAAATTAAATAATTCTAGAATCATTATCTACGCGATAAAATGTACCAGTTGTGCTAATACGATAGTTAATATGTAAGAGTAGAAATAATATAACAAATTATACAAATAATACGTAATTAATAATACAACATATTATACGAAAATATACGTAATAATAATAATAATACCACATATTATTCAAAATGATACGTAATAGTATCGGTAACATTACAGATAAATTCCAAAAATTTTTACTGTATTAAATAAATTTATAAATATTTAAATCATTTAAATAAATCTAAAACTTAGACTTTAAATTATAGAAAATCTAGAAAATCAAGAAAAATACAAATATTCTTTTAAAATCATAATTAAATATTTTAAAATACTAGAAAATACTTTTAACTAGTATCAAAATTCATGGTCCTTACATTCTACTCCCCTTAAAACAAATTCCGCCCTCGGAATTAGAATAAGATATGTAAGATATCATATGGTAATCTGTAAAGCAAAAAAAATAATACATATAATAGCTGATAATAGAAAGTAAAAAGCATATCAATAATGGACGTAGATAAAAGACATAAAATTATATGCAACAATCATGAAATTATGTATTCGTAATATTTACACAATGAACACAATATCAAATATACCAATAACCATTATATCATTATACATGTTAGAATAACCAAATATGATACAAAAACTATAAACCCAATATACATAAAGAATAAACATAATACAACAAATAAACTGTCATGTAATAATATTTAAACAATAATCAAATATGAACATAAACAGTTAACTAAAATAGTATTACAGGAAATTTTGTATATAGAAAATCGATAAATAGAGCAATTGAAATAATTAATGAATAGATAATAAAGTACATTATTAAAGTAAAACATACACAACCTAACAAAAGAGGAAAAACAATAACTAATAAACACAACAAAATATCTAAAATGTGTAAAACTTGCAACTAAGCTGCATAAACTTATAACACTCTTTTCACATCCTAAAATAAACTATGAAACTACTGATAAACGTAAAAAAAATAACTATGTTAACTAATAAACAATATAACCCAAATAACACAAATAAACTAATAAATTAATAAAATTAAAAACAACATAAAAATACATATAAGAAAAACATATAACTGGATAAATAACCAAACAATAATGATAACAAAACGCGTACATGAAACGTAAAATGTGACCAAAATTATGTGGTAATACACACAACAAACATGTATAAGTAATATGCATACTACGTAGGATTAATAAAATAAATGCAACACAAAATAAAAACAACTACACTATAACATGACTACAACAACAAAAATTATGACAAAAAATAACGAATACTAAATCACCATAAGCATAGCAACACACAAATTAAAACATGGAAAAACATGAGTAAGAATACACTAAATAAAATATAAAACACACTAACTACAAAAATATTATGACTAAATATGTAACCAAAATACAATATGTAAAAACACAAAAAGCAAAGCTCACAAACACACATATTGTAACAACCTTTAATAACCCTATACACAAACTATAAAGCCATAACACCACACACTCATACCAAAAAATAACAACTCCTATTCAAAGAAAAATATAAGAATAAAATGATATTGATATAATATGATTTACAAAAAATACAAAAATAAGAGAAACGAAACATAAGAGTAACATGATGTAAAATAACACAAGTCAAAATAATAAAAAATATCAATTTGACAAAGAAAAACATAATTGAAGGAGTCAATGCATTCAAATAAGTAACGAACAAATTGACAGTATAAAACTCAAAATAAATTAACACATACAAAAATCATAGAATACACTAAACATAAATGCTTACTAACAATACTAACACTCACAAACATACTACTAGATAAAGAAGAATAATATATAAAAACAAAAACTATAAAAGGTAAAATATGTATATAAGCAAATAAAACATAAGAAGAGCATAATTCCGTATAATAAAAAACACCGATATATGTTAGATAACAGTTAACACTAGAAATAATGAATGACTATAAATCAATAAAAATATACATCGTAAATATAATAACCTACGTGAATACACTATAATAAAAAGAGAATAGTAATTATAAAAGAATAAAAAAGTAAAACACTACACAAGTAACCAAAATAATGAATAGAGAATGAACAACAAACAATGACACAATAAAGACATAAAAATCTATAAAAAATACTATAAAATAACATTGAAAAATAATATGTATATACAATGAATATTGCCGATATGAGAAAATATTACATAACGAAGATAAAGCAAAAATAACAAATACGCATATGTACTATAAACAACCAATGAGTAATTACTATACATACTCCCAAATGCTATTAGAATTACCTCTTATATTAATTATAAAAGAATAATAATTAATGTAACAAAATAACTATATAAGTAGTAACTCAACTCTAAAATTTACAATATGAATAAATGCTTGAATATCAAAATAGAAATACATGACTCTTAGCAATAACAAAAACAATGCGAACATACTAAAATAATCTAATAAGACAAAACTTACTGATAAAAACTATATACTAAAAATGTAAAGGATAAGAATATAGTGCATATGTAGAATATTAAAATCATGAACATATTAATGTATATCACTAAAAAACGAACAATATACAATAATCTAAAACATAAGTAAATAACATGTGGTATGACAAATAAGCGCACACATACACAATATAGATATGCAAAAATATATCTTAAACACAAGAAAATAATCTGAATATCAGATATGCTATGCAATGTAGATGCGGAGTCTAGAGCAATGCAAAACACTTAATAACATAGTTTGAACAATTAAAAATGTATAAGTAGTGATATATATTTTTATTAATAAAATATACAATATAACATTGTGTATGATACATCAAATAATGTAATAAATAATACAGAAATCAATACAATCAATGATATATAAGTCAAATCAAAGAAAATATAGTTATAAAAATAATAAAATATAAAATAATGACTGGCACGTGGATAGAGGAGTTATAGGAAGAGAGCGTGTAGTCACGAAGCGACGAGACAAAAATAGTGGAAAGCTCAGGAGTCAAAGAGTAATAAGATAAGGACGAAACAAAATCTATCAAGAAAATAGGATAAGGGCTCAAGAATAGTCTCACGGATGAAATCATGATATGTCTCTAAATTATCCACTATATTCTTACTACTGAGGACTCGGGACCATGACCTGCATGGGCCACCACTAAAACCTATCACGCCCCGCTTCCCAAAGTACTCGGAAATCGGAACGTGAACAAGTCCATGACGTATTAGATTGAGAAAAAAAATATACACTATCATTTTTTTCTTCTTTTCTTTTTAATCTAATACGCTAAGCATCTAGAAATAAATACAATGCGAAGTCATAGGTCCCCGATCACAGATAGCAAGAATATAAAGACAATTCAGAATAAGAAATAAACATATAATCAAGCAGATCATCCCAGACATAAAAACACGGGTCAAACATGCCCTTATATAAAACTGAACAATGAATACTAAAGAGATACAAAATACATCAATCAGGCAGGAATGGAAAGAACTACAACAGTAACTGGAACCATCAACTAATAAATGAAAAGAATAGGCTTCGGCTCCTTCTGCTCCGTCTGCAAGGTACCCCTGCTGAGAATCCTCTGGCTCCTGGTGATCTCCCAGCTGAACCTGTTCTTCCTCTAAGTCTTATGTACACCAGAGAAAACAGGTGTACGTCAGCATGCATGGCACACGGCAAGACCCCCCATAAAAGAAAAGAACGAACGTAAACCTAACGCAAAAATGATACAATAACAAAATGATAAAGAAACATGCAACGAGAAATCCAATGAAATCAATTAAGTAACAAGTCGACAATGCAGCTAGCGATCAGAAATCATCCAAGTCACAAGGTCATACAACTAGATGGAATTAATACTTAAAAATCTACAACTCGAGACGTGGTACGTCGAGCGAAATAATCCAAACAAGGATACTCTCATGTATATACCATATGTCTCGAATTGTAAATAATTAAATATTAATCCCAATCTATGTACGAAGAGAAACACAACTGGCCTACATCTCACAAGAAATCATACCTAGCCAAGAAATGAGGTCATATAACTAGCTATTCCATAACAAGTCACTGGTCACATCTGACACACAGTCAATGCTCCTGTCATCGGATACTGACTGTTTACAAATCCCCTACGTGCATCCAATCCCGCTACACATGCGGCCAGAGGACTACACGTAAACTGTTTTTTGCCTGGTCCGAACTCAAGCAAAACCTGGGTGATGAAACAATTGTTCACGGGAAAAATTGCCTTCATTAAAGTCATTGTTCTCTTGAGCAACAGTTTATCGGTTACAAAAGATCCGGTCTTTTTATAAGATCCGGTTACAACAAAATCAAAGAAAAATCTAAAAAAAGATTACAACTTTCCTTTTTTGTGGAACAAATCGCAAGATCCTGTTTTGCGGTCTCTCGCTTGTGTGGGTACGCGATTGGAATTATTCCGTTGTTTGCGTGCGATTCGTTAACATCGTCGCCTTGTTAATCCTCTTCGTCGCGTCTCACTTGGCTTCGGTGTTATGGTTTAACGAACATGCTTGGATATATCGCCCGACGGTTCGTTGGTTTGTCGAATCGCCGTGTCGAATTGTGTTAAGGGACCTATAAGCAGTTTTATACGCCTACAGGTACCCCCTCCAAAGTATTTCAGCCTCGTTCTTTTATGGACGAGTCTGGAACACTTTGGATATGATTGTCCCAACCTTCAATCGGTGTAACGGGACTTTGGAATGGCTTCTATTCTTGATTCCTTCAATCCTCCAGGCTATCCGGTGCTTTGTCGAATGTCTGCAAGGGTTTCGGTGCTGCATTTATTATTTGACCATTGTCAGAATTTTGAACTCGAAGTCAATTCCTGATTTCCTGATTTTTAGCTCGTGTTTGCTTTTTCAACATAGAACCGACCATCGATTGTTGGCGTTGAGTCTTCATTTGCAACGCGTTGTCCGGCGTTTTGACACAGTTTATACTCGTACGTCTGCTGGAGTCTTGAGAAGCAGTTTATACTCTTATACTTTTCGGAGTGTTGTTGAGTTATCCTTAAGAATATTTTTTAGAAAAATAATCTCCAAAAACTTCTCAACAAAAATAGGGAATAGTTTATACTCGTATACCTTATTGGAGTACTTTTCAAGTCCGAATGAGTTGAACCGGCCTGATAATGACCCAAAAAAGGCAGTAATTAGGCTCAAAAAACCCTTCCAACCCTTCCAAATATATGGGAGAGGGGTGAATAAATGAGGGACTGAACCGTCGGTCGATCTGAAGTCGTTTCGATACTCGGTTTAGCTCTAATTTGAATTTTGGTTCAAATCTGGTTCGAACTGGTTCAGAACTGGTTCAACCTGGTTCAAGACTAGTTCAACCTGGTTCAAGACTGGTTCAGGACTGGTTTAGGGCTGGTTTAGCCTGGTTCAGACTAATTCATCCTGGTTTGGTCTGGTTCAGCCTGGTTTGGCCTGGTTCAGCCTCCTTTGAACTGATTTAGTCTGGTCTGATCTGGTTCAACTTGGTCTGGTCCGGTTCAGTCTGGTCTGGTCTGGTTCAAGACTGGTTCAACACTATAAAAGAGCCCCTTTTTCTCTCTTTTAGGGCTGGCCCCCCCTTCTCCCTTCTTTTGATTTTTCTCTTCCCTCGTGCATCCTTTCTCTTTCAAACCCTAAAATTCATCTAAAATCCACCTTTCCTTTTGAGCTTGGACTGAAAAATCCTTCAAAATCTCCATATAAAATGTTTCTCTCAGGTCCCTCGAGCACGTGGTTTGAGCCTCCTTCAAGATCTGATTTTTATTGGATCCTCGAGCTTTTCTTCAGGTAAATCCTCCATAATTTTGGCATATTTCATGTTTAATTCAGTATATGAATTTGTGGGATTGTTTATGAGGGTTAGGGTTATGATTTGACACCCCGAGCTCATGTTTCAGGGGGTAGAATTTGGAGATCTGAGGGGTTTAATTGCAATAAAGAGAGGGTAAAATTTTAGGGTTAAAGTTTGTCACCCTAACTAAAAATTTTTGTGTCTGATCCCCTGACTTATTTTGCAGATCACCATGTCGCATATCCCGAGAGGTCAATCCCCTACTGCGTCGGCTGATGGCGTGCTTCCCTCGTACACTGGTGAGCTCTCTTTTCGGCGTATTTTGAGATTTGTAGATCAGTTTTTTATCCCCATTTTGTTCTCCTTGGTGAGACAATCGGGAAGAGCCTTGATTCTCCTTGGTGAGGATTGACACTTTAAAGATAGGTTTTGCTTGGTCAAAACCATATCTCAAAATAAATAAAGGGGGCGTTTTGACGCTGCATTGTGCCTTATAAGGCAGGGATATACCCTATCTTATGAATGCATAATGTGGCCAAATCGTCTCACCCTTTATATGGCAGTGACTCTATCTTACCCATTCGTAAGATGAGTTCAACTTCCTTTTATAACTGAGACTAACAAACGCTTAATTGCTTGTCTCCAGTGGAATATCCCTCTAGAGTGTTCTCATCTCATGCAGTGGACGGGCGTCGTGATGAGTATTATTCGACCTACGATGATTTTTCACCTATTCCACTTACTTCTCAGTTTGCTTCGGGTACGTTGCCAGAGGTTGCCCAAGTGGTGAAGGAAGGTGGACATCGAGTTCTTCGACAGTTGGTTACTGATGCGCCTTTCGTGAAGGATACCAGCTCTGTTCAGCCTCTCAGGAAGACTGACTTTTTATTCGGTGACTCTGTTGAAGACCCTGATGCAGTGTTTATTGGTGCCGAGAAATGGCTTCATAAAGATGACGAGGGTTTCCTATATTTGCCTAAGATTTCTCGTCACCATTCATTGACTGAGCTCAGACATCAGGCCGTGACACGGGAGATGTCGTGGCGTTTGACGGAGGTGCATGAGAGCATTCACTGTGGCTATATTACTCATCAGGCAGCTCCTGGTTCGAGCAGGAGTCATATCATTGGATTGCGACCTGGAGTATTGGGGCTGGATACACCGCCGCGTAACGAGTTTCTTGCTTCTGCTTCTACCTTGAAGAATCGTCTCGCCGACTTAGGACGGGAGATGCCTGCGTCGCGCCACAGATTCTATGGCTGGGTTCATTCTTCAGACAGGCTTTGGTGGGCTCGTATGATGACCTACGTCTTAAGCCGATGGAGCGAGGAGTTGCACGCTTGTGGTCTATATGCAGCTATTCGTTCCACCATGTATGGTTTACCCGTCAGCGCTAAGCATTTCTTTGCTTTGTACGAGCTCTATAACCCGGATTCGAACACTTTCCTGACTGGGCACGGAGAGTTGGGCTTGGCTCTCCATGAGATGCACAAGATTTTTGGTTTGCCCATGGGCCAGATGTTATATCAGGAGTACTTTCCCTCTAACTATGAGTTGAGTCAGCTGAAGGACCGCATGCCCAACCGCTATGAGACTTTATGGGATCTCACATGTCACTACCATATTGCTTTGGCGCAGTCTGAGCCTTTAGCGAAGAGGACCAAGTCACAGGTGAGCCTGAAGCAGTTCGCATGTTACTTGTTCAGAAACTTAGAGAGCAATTCTGGTGAGGCTATTTGTGAGCTGGCAACGCTTACTCCTTCAGAGGTTAATGGTCTGCTGAAGAAGATTGACGCTCACTCCTATACCATTAGCAGTTCCGAGAGTGGCTTTCCTGTCGGGACCAAGTTTAAATCATTCTCGTGGCATGCGACCGCATCGATTCAGCCGATGACCCTTCTTGCTGGTTACCTCACAATCTGGTTAAAGAAATGCGTGGTCCCGTATCAGTCCAGTGACATTTTGCCATTGGAAGTGCTCTATCCAGCGGTTCAGCTTGCCTACAAAAAGGAACTTTCACTTCTTCCGGTGATGGTAGCTAACATTCATCGAGGGCTTCGACAGATTTCTAGTGCTTTTACACAGAAAGAAGGTGTACCGTCGGCTCGGATTCCTCTTATTAAGGTGGAGCTTCCATACACTTATTTGATGGCTTGGTTCGTCCTTCATCGCTCTGATATGATGTCGGTACCTAACACCACAGACCGCTCTGTTCCCCTACTACAGTTGTTTGAAAATGGCAGGTGGGAGGGGCGAGGATTCCTTGAAGTCAGGAAGCAGCTACAGGTCCATAAGTGTTGGGCATTTTCTACTTGCTTCCCGCAGTTCTTCAGCAGATACGGCGAGTGTTTGATTGATGAGGAGAGGCCGAGGGAGTATCGAACTCATTTAGATATCGGCTGCTTTAATTGGCTAGTGAACATTAGACCGGGTTATCTGACCTTCCGGGTGAGGAATCAGTGTTTCATAGAGCCATATCTACCCTGCCGATTTGCTCGCCAGTTTGGCTATGATCAACTTTATGTCGGGAACCCGCGTCAGCAGCTTCGGACTCATGGCGGTTTGGGTAGACGGTCTTCGGGCATGGCTGTGGACTGTGACGGGCTGCACTGGTGCTAAGTTTAGTCTCCCGAGTGCTGAGCGTCAGTTAAAGCTCACATTCTTAAGCTGTAGGTGGTTGTTAGCAGCTAACAAACCCGTTCCTGTGAAGCCGATTGCAGAGTTAGTGGCTGAGGAAGCTTCTCAGGCTGATTCTCGTGCGATTCAGGAAGATGCTCGGTCACAGAGGACGCGAAGCAAGACTCGTTGAATCGACGAAGAAGGAAAAAAGACCTTCAATTCTACTGAAGAGGTTTCAGGCGGAGATCCTGAAGATTATGAGGAATATTTCGAGCGAGGTTAATCACCCATCTTTTCTCTCTGTCCTCCAGAATTATTAATTTTGACAACTGTTTGATGTTTCAGGGATAGTGGCTGATAAGGAAGAAGAATTCCGTCCTTTTACTCAGGCGAGACCTCCGATTGTTGTCCCAGCTGCTAGGCGGAAGATACTGGCCCACAAGCCACGTGCAGATTCACGAGCATCTGAGATGGATTTGGCTGGTGATGATCCCGCTAGCGACGGAGGTAACATCTACCCTATAGACCATCCTCTTGATCATTCAGAACTTTTGGCTCATGCTTTTCCATCTCTATATAGGAGCGCGAGGGGAAGGCGAGATGAGTCTCGATCCTGCTCCTCATGATTTTGCATTTTCTAGTGAGCCTGACTTACCACACCAGGTAGAAAAGCCTACAGAAGCCGCCGACGTTAGGGATACTATCAATGTAGGACCCGATTCATCGAATCCAGGTACATCTACCATTGACAATATATCCTTTAGATGGCAAATAAAGGAGTTGAACGATTCAGAATTCGTGCCTCCCTTAATTGTCTCTATGCTTCTTGCTCTTTTAGATAAATTACAGGGGGCAAACGTGGACCTTGGGAGTAGAGAGGCTAACACATCCGTAAGAGGTAACTCATTTCCATTGGTCGTAGTCTCTTTACTCTTCTCTCGCATTTATATTTTCTTGTGTTAGATTTTTTGACCGATGATTTCGACGAGGAGGGTTTGCTTGTGGACACTCCTATGCTCCACTTCATGTATGGCTCTCCTCAGATTGATGACCAAATGCCTGAAGATATGTTTCCTGAGTCTACACTCCCCAAGAATTCCGAGGATGGTCCTTTTGAAGGTACATGTCTCTTATCAGGTTAATTATAGGACTAGTCATTTTTTGACTAATGCAGCTATAATGTGATGAATCTGAAAATTCCGTTTTGTGTTTGACAGAAGCTTTCGTCGAGACTGATCCTATTGAGCCGGCTGTGAGACCAACTACACTAGTTGATACATCAACAGCGGTTACATCTCCACTACCCCCAGTGACTCAAGGGGAAGAAGGTATGAATTAAGCAACTGAGAAATGTTATTTATTTCTTCATCAAGAATTTTTGAAGGATTTCCCTTTTTTTGTGTAGGGTCTTCTTCTCGGCTTCATATCCTTGTGAAGGAGTTGTTATCAGACAACGATCCTGAGAAGATCGTCATCTGCATAGAAGTTCGCTCCTTCTTCTCCTTCGTGAATACTATGATTGGCAAACTCTTCCACGGTGGACTTTTTCTTCACCAATTTAAGCCTTTCCTTGACCCCAGAATAAATTCAATAAGGGATGCAGGATATTCGGATCTGGCGAAGGCTATAATTGATGACCTTGATTGCCTAGAGCACGAGCTTCAGATGTTACGTGAGCTCCGGGATGCAGGTGCCTCTTCATTCATTGCTACCAATTTGGATGCTTGCTTACAGACATGGCGCGATGCTCGAGTTTTTGCTGAGTTTGAGATTCAGGTGCAGCGGGATCGGGTAGATCGAGTTGAGGCCAACCTTGCTGTTAGATCATCTTCACTTGCCGAGCTTGACTTTTCTATTGCCTCTTGCGAGACCAAGATAGAACAGTTCAGAAGAGGTCTTCGTGAAGAAGAGTACTTTGAGTATCCTTCAGATGACGAAGGTACAGGATCAGCAAGCCCACACTGCCTTATCTGAGAAGTTGAAATCCTTGAAGCAGAAGCTGGTCGAGACGGAGGAAGTTGCTGTGAAGACTTTAGCCACCACTGAAGAGTCTGTCAGAGCTGAATTGCAGGATGAGCTTAGGCAAGCTTATGATGAGAAGTTGTCCAAGTTTAGTCAGCAGGTTTTTAGCCATGGGCTTGATGTATGATTTCATTTGCTGAATATTTTGACTTTTGATCTTCTTAGTGGAAATGGTTTTATCTTTATCTTTATTATAATTTCTCACTCTGTTTGGAATGATTGACCATAATACTCATAGGATTTTTGGCAAACCCTCAGCCCTCAACGGGTTTGATAAGCCTTTACCGACTACCGTTTGAGTCGGGCTAGCATGCGGATTGTCTGAATCCGTTCCGCATGTAACGTTGTGCTAAGAGAGTGAATTCTTCGAGACTTTTGTGCTATGATGTCGAATACATATGTAGGCGTATAAAATTACCTATAGGTCCCTTAGCACAGCTCGACACGGTGATTCGACAAATCAACGAACCATCGGGTGACGAGGCGACGAAGTCAACATATTGCACGCGATCAACGGAATGCATTCGCGTGCGGGATCAATCCAACGGTTCGGGGAGTCAACGAGTTGTCCAACCAAGAACGGACTCGGACGAATCGCGATCGAATCAAGATCAGTTTCGGACTCGAACTCAGAAGCGGATTAACTGCCATATCGGGAATCAAATCAACAAATCGATTCCAGAC
>BQKN01063219.1:17479-36138 GCA_022839385.1 Asparagus kiusianus
TTGTTTCCTTGGTGAAACAATCCCTCCCGGCTATTATCTCCCTTGGTGGAATAATACCCGTTATACTGCGTAGATCTGCCCGGATCGAGATCACGCGGTGGTCCACGGCAAATAACCCCGGCGCAGGCAAAGAACCCACACAAAGCGAGTGACCGCAAAACAGGAGCTCGCGATTCGTTCGACATAAAAGGAAATAAAGTTGTAATCTTTCTTTTATTTTCTTTGATTTTCATTGTAACCGGCTCTTATAAAAAGACCGGATCTTTGTAATCGATAAACAATTACCAAGTGTGTACAATGGAATCAGTAATGAAGAAAGCAACAATTTTTCCCGCGAACACTTCTCTGTCGGACTCTTTTGTTAAAAGCCCTAGATATTCTGGCTTGATAAAACTCAATGTGTTGTTGAGCTTCCAACCGCTTTTCATCTAACATTTCGAGTTCTTCGAGACATTTCTGATGTTGTTCTTCTGTCGTCATCTGAGTTGCGAGAGCGATCCGAAGGGATGGGATTTGGATTTCCAATGGTAGCACAGCTTCACATCCGTATACCAACGAATATGGGGTAGCTCCTATAGGTGTGCGTATGGTGGTACGATAAGCCCAGAGTGCTTCACAGAGTTTATCATCCCAGTCTCATTTATTGGTCTTCACGAGCTTTGACAGGATTTTAATGATCGTCTTATTAAAAGCCTCAGCTAATCCATCCGAGGTGGGATAATAATCTGTTGACGAAATATCTTGAATTTTGAACTTGTCACAAAACCTGACGAAAGCGTTGCTTATGAACTGTGGACCGTTATCATGAATGATCCGTCTTGGCACGCCGTGTCGGTATATGACATGATGTTTGATGAAATTGATGACGTTGTTCGTCTTCACTTCTCTAAGCGGAATCGCTTCAGCCCACTTTGAAAAGTAATCCGTGATTGCGAGAATAAATCGATCGCCTTTGACTGAAGGGGGGAAAATAGGACCGACAATGTCCATACCCCATGTCTCGAACGGCCAAGATGTGGTTGACGTGTGTAAACGCTCTGGTGGTTGGTGCATATAATTTGCATGTACTTGACAGGCATGACATCCTCGGGTGTATTTGATTGCATCATGAACCATTGTTGGCCAAAAATATCCCATTCTCCTGATGCAATCATACAGTTTGGGACCGGGCTGATGCGCGCCACATTCTCCTTCGTGTGCTTCCTTAAGAACTTCTTCTGCTTCTTCGTTCGAAAGACATCAGAGTAACAAACCATCGTACCCTCGACGGTATAGCGTATGAGTCTCGGTATTATAGAAGAATCTTGGTGCTCTTCGGCGGATTGATTCCCTTTCTTTTACATCCTCTGGCAAAATACCATATTGGACGTAGTCAATGATAGAAAAACGCCAATCTCGGGACTCAGACTCAATTTGAGTTGAGTTCACCTCCTTGGCGCTTATGTTTCTATCATCTTCCTCTTCTATATCCATATTGTATATGGGTATGCAGAGTTGATGCGATCTTATTGTGACTAGCATTTTAGTTTCGGGAGGCTACGCAAGTGATACCGCCAGTGCTGCCAGTGCATCCGCATAAGCGTTCTGGAGACGAGGGATGTATTCAATAAAGAATTCTTCAAAATAATCTTCCATTTTGATGGCTTCCTGGTGGTACAGGATCAGGTCTTGGTTCCTGACTTCATACTCTCCACGGACTTGGTTGACTATCAATTGAGAATCCCCAAAAGCTTCGGGATATTCAACCCCCAGCTCCTTGGAAAAACTGAGTCCAATGATAAGCGCGTTGTATTCGGCTACGTTATTGGAACATGGATTAGTCAGTGAATAAGCCCGAGGCATCACATGTTTCCCCGGGGAAACTAAGACAACTCCAACTCCGGAGGAGACTTTAGAACATCCGGGGGTTATTGCCATATTAGCTGCCCTTGAAGCACCATCGAAGTATAATTGCCATACTTGTTGATGCGATGTAGTGTTAACCTCGTGGGTTTCATCCGGCAAGTCATCATATACTTCTGCCGTATCCGTTGTCGGGTTTGCCGCCAAAAGATCACAAATTACTTGTCCTTTGATCGACTTTTGCTGCTTGAAGTGCAAATCATATTGGGACAAGAGAATGGCCCACTTCGCTAACCGCCAATTCATAGAACCTGGTTGAGTCATAAATACCCGTACTGGATTAACGTTAGAAATGACGTAAATCGTCTGTCCAACCAAGTAATGCCGCATCTTTTGCACTGCGAATACTAACGCGAGGCATTCTTTCTCAACATCGGATATCAAGACTCGGCACCTACTAAGGTCCGACTTAAGTAATAGACTGCCTGTTCGTGACCGTTATCATCGTCTTGTTCTAGTAAAGCACTTATCGAGTGGTTCATCGCCTTGAGGTAAATCAAGAACGGTTTACCTGATTTCGGTGCAACGAGAACAGGAGGATTCGTCAAATATGTTTTGATATCTTCGAGTGCTTTTTGGCAGGTGTCGTCCCAAATAAATGACACACCTTTCTTATTTAGCTTAGAGAATTGTTGGCACTTCCCAGAAAGATTTAAGATGAACTGCCGGATGTAAGCTAAACGCCCTTGCAATCCTCTGAGTTCTCTTAGATTTCTAGGGGGTTGCAGTTCATGTATCGCCTTCACCTTATCGGGATCGATATGTATACCTTTAGTGGTGACGACGAATCCAAGGAATTTTCCGCTGGACATTCCAAGGAAGGATTTAGTGGGGTTCATCTTCAATTGATGACTCCGCATGAGATCGAACATAGTCTTCAAGTCCTTGATGTGATCTTCTTTGTTGCGGCTTTTTACAACCAAATCATCAACGTAGCACTCGACTGTTTTCCTGAGATGTTCTTGAAAAATCTTAGTCATTGCTCGCTGGTACGTGACGCCTGCATTCTTTAGACCGAAAGGCATCACCGTATAGCAAAAGACACCGAGGGGCGTTCTGAACGCTGTATGCTTTTCGTCATCTGTGTGCATCTTGATTTGGTTATATCCTGAAAAGCCATCCATAAAAGACATTCTCTCAAATCCGCATGTATTGTCGATAATGACATCCGTGATTAGGAGAGGAAAGTCGTCTTTTGGACATGCCGTATTCGGGTCCCTGAAGTCGATGCAAATCCTGATTTTACCATTCTTCTTCATGACTGGAACAATATTGGCTAGCCAGTCTGGGTGTTGCTCCTCTCGGATAAACCCTGATTTGATTAAATTTTTAACCTCTGCCTCAATGGCTTCCATAATCTGCGGACGAAATCGTCTTTGTTGTTGTTTGATAGGTTTGGCATCCGACTTGATATCGAGGCGGTGCATTGCCACATTGGGGTCGAGCCCTGGCATGTCTTCATAGTTCCAAGCGAAGACGTCAATATATTCCCTGATGAGAGCAATTAATTCCTCCTTCTCATTTGGGGGAAGACTATCGCTGATGAATATAGGCTTTGGGTTGGCCTCGTCGCCCATGTTGATTTGGACTATTTTATCTTCAGTGGGGGGTTCCCTCTGTTCAAATCTATCACCATACTGCATGTTCAGGTGATGAACCCATGGGTCTTCCCATGTTGGCATTTGATCGTCGTCCTCTATTGTGGATGGATCAGCTGTAGCCATGTTCATCATTAGAGCTTTGAATACTTCCCCAAGACTTGTATCGGAATCCCATTCCGAGGAATTTGACGAGCACCCATCTTTGTATTGCTCAGATGATTGGTTATTGATTAACCAGCAACATTCATCTTCTGAAGAAGAGACATACCCTAATCCTCGTCTGAATTTATAATAATCATCCGGTTTCCCTTTTGGTACATATACCGCTTTGGCTGGAATACGGGAACCTCGATCGAAGTATAAACCTTCTCCGAGTGTGAAATCATATCCCTGTTTTTCCATGAGCTTGCGCGCTTCCGGACTATACTTAGATAAATGTCGACCAGGTTTGTCATCATTCTCATCTTCCCTTAAGAAATGATCTGGTAATGGAAAACTCTCTCCTTTACCGTAAATCACTTCTTTTTCACCTCCTATTTTGGCAGGGACAATCAGGGTTGTTCCGAAAGAATGCTGGAGGTGTTTCTTTGTTATATAGGATGATCGAAGCGGCGTATATAAATCGGGATTATCATACAATCCCTTTATTGCATCATCAAGAGACAGTGAGTACTCTAAATCATCATTTATTTCATTATTGGCAAGTTGCCAGTTACAACTACCATCTGACGATTGTTCATCGTCAAGATTGATTACTAAGGGTACAATGTCATTTAAAACAAAACCTCCATCGTAATCAAGTCCGGCTTCGGTATCAGCTTCTTCTCCGCTGTCTGTGCCCTGAGCCAATGATTCAGTATCGGATTCGTTACCGTAAAGGAGAGAATCAGTGAAATAATTCTCAAACCCTTTGAATGGTTGCTTATCCGCGACCACCGTCCTAACCTTACCATCAGTGTCGACATATTTCAAATACTAATGGAGAGTGGAGGGGATTATAATGTTACTATGGATCCAGGGTCGACCCAATAGTAAGTTATATGAAGTCTCGGCATCAATCACATAACATGTGACTTTCGTCATCAAATCACCCATTTGATATTTTATCCTGATCTTACCCAAGGGTCTTAACCCGCTAGTATTGAATCCGTAGATAACAGTGCCTGTGGACACCAACTTACTCACTGGAATGCCGAGGCTATGCATCAAGCGAAGCGGCATAATACTCACAGCGGAACCCGGATCCACCTGGATTCGGTTGACTTCGCTGGAGCCAATGTACCCAATGAAATATAGGGGTCGATCATGGTTCGAATTCTTCGTCTGCATATCCTCTTTGGTGAAGGTAATACAGGGAAGGTTTTTAGCCGCTATATTGCAGTGTTGAATTAACAGTTCTGACTCTTCAGGTATCAGCTTGATCTGAGTAAGGAACACTTCTGAATTGGCCAAGGCTTCTTGCAAGGCTTCCCTGGTTTCTTTAGACAACCGTAGCAACTCATACAATGTTATCCGTGCTGGAATGTTAGCTAGTTGAGCCATGATATCGAAGATGCGCGGAGTGTTCGAGCTCTCCGGTTTATCTCTTCCAATCGGACGATTAAAACGAGACTGCCTCGGATTCTGAACCTCCTGGGACTTCTTTTCTTTCTGTTTATCAACCGGCTATCGTCGAGCGTCTTCAACCGGTCTAGGAGTCGTAATCACCCTCAGTTCCGTGAGAGTTTTGGCTGGTCCCCGTTTAGTCACCCCCTGCTCAGCTAACTGATCACTAGGTGATGGATAGTTGAAGTGATACTGATTTCCGCTTCTAGTGGCAAAAACTTCTTGTTTTTCTTCGGAGAGCGGGAAGGTAGGAGCTTCATCACCATCCTCTTCGAAGATCGTGGAAGTAGCATTACAGGACTTGCCTTTACCCTTTCTGGTCGAGGAAGTCGTCCACTGATCGTCTTCAATAAGATCAGGATGGACCCAGAAGATTTTGCCGTTTGGGGCTGTGTGCGGCACAAGTCCTTTTTGGTGTTGTCCGTATGGGTCGTCGTTTAACGTCTTCATTCCTACTTTGGTGATGCGTTTTGGTTCAAACCATGCTGTGGGTACTAATCCAAAGCTAATTGATACTGCATTTGCTCCTACATTCTTGGGCGGCTTCGGGGTTATGACGCCTACATCAATTAACGCCTGGATTTTATCCTTGAGATGGTAGCATGAACTTGTAGGGTGATGGACCGCTATATGGTATGCGCAATACTTCGGATCCGTCACTTTGCTGGCTCCTTCTTAATCCACGATCGCCGGCAGCTGGATTTTGTTATTTTCCAACAGGTACTTAAAGATGACGGGAACTTCGTCATCTTTGAAGGAGTAAACTTTAGGAAATCTTGGCTCAGAAGATTTCTGCTTCTGAGGCCGTTGTCACCATTGCGACTGTGATTGTTGTGGTGCTTGTTGCTGCGGCTGTTGCTGAGGTTGCAATTGGAAAGTTTGATTAGCATCAACTGCATTAGCATGTGCCTTACCTTTCCCCCGTGGGATGAAATTCTGTGCTGGAGCATTCGTCGCCTGTTGGCCTCTCTCCGCCTTCTTCCTTCTGAGGAATCGCTCGGCTTGCTCTCCTCGAACCTTCAAATCCTTCCATGTTTTGGACGGTGCTGTCCCCATTGCTTCCAACACGTCCAATGCGAGGTTGTTGTGGCAAGTTTGGAGAATGAATTCCTCATTGATCGGGTCCCGACAGTTCATCGCCTTGTTCCGGAACCTTTTGACGAAGGTATCAACTAATTCCCCGTCTTTTTGTTTCTCGTCAAGCAACGACCCGATGGATATCTCGGTGTCGTCGTCGAAGAAGTTGGTGATGAATTTAGTCTCCATGTCGTTCCAGCTATTCACACTTCCTGGCTTGAGGCGGCGATACCAATCAAAGGCGGCTCCACGAAGAGTGCCAACGAAGGACCGTACCATCAGAGGCTCATTACCAGAGATAACCCTTAGGTGTGATTTGAAGTAAATCAAATGCTGAGTGAGTGAACCCTTCCCATCAAATGGCGTGAAGTTAATTAGATTGAACTTCGCCGGATACGGGATTGATTCCCATTCTATTGGGTATGGACAAGGAATGCCCGTCTTCTTCATCTCTTGAGCGGAAATCAATGTATTGATTTTGTTCTCGAGGTTTTTAATTTTCAAATTTTCACCTGTATTTTTGTTAGCATTCTCGTTACCACCCCCTGCATTGATGGGAGGATTATTGGCATTATGAGCTTCATTCGCACCTGTGTCCTCATCTTCCTGATTAATCTGGTTGCGACGACTTGGTTCGCCTTGCTGGTTTGTCAGTGCTTGGATTTGTTGGTCATGCATTTCTCTCATATTCTGCATGACCATCTGCATTTCAAACCTGAAGCTCTCCTGTTGTTTGGCCTTGGCTTCTTTGAGCATCTTGGCCACTTGTTCTGCACTTATCATAAGTGACTCGCGGGGTTGTCCCTCGCTGGATATTGTATTATCTGATGTGACTGCAAAGCCGGCATCCGATTCTTCATCTTCTGAAGGTAATCTTATCCGAATCCTACCATAAGTTGCTCGTATGATGGCTCCAGACTGCAGACGGGTTACACGCCGGGGTACTTCCGGAATCGACTCGGGATTATCCTGTGTCGATGTCCCTTTGCTGGTCATATTAGTGGTGACCCTCGGAAATTCTCCATCTTCAACTACCGTTCTTCTTCGTCGAAAACGCCTAGGCCTTGGTTTTGGCGTTTCGGTACTGAGCCTTTCGAAAACCGAAGTTCTTTCGGGGACTGTCTTGATGCAGTTACACTCAGACAATACTGCTCGAATGAGTTTGGAACAGGGGCATTGAGTTTCTAGTTTTCGAGGACTCCTTTTCCTGGTTTTACTCGTACCCCTAACATGATAGTACAACTCGTCGGTTTGAAGGTCGGAGTAACCTATCGTGTGTTGGCACGACTTCTCAGGTATAACGCTATCATATCAGACGATAACGTTTCCTTCTGAGGGCGAACTGCCTTCTTTGGGCTTTCAAAAGTCACGCATCTTGACACGCGCCTTTGTGGGCGTGAGTTCTCGGCGGGCTCCTGGACTTCAATGCGCAAACTGGTGCGCGTAGTTGCCATGAACTCCTTGTCATGTTGAGGGTGGCGGCGACCCCCAGCATGTTGAGTCGTTCGGGGCTTCTTTATTAGGCCCAAACGTTCTTGAACTGGAGCTTTGCATCGCTCATCGGGAAGTGGACCAAGGCGCTCCAAAACTGACCTCCTTCTTTGGGATGGTCCTGCGGGATCTCTCGGAGCAGCTATGGGAATTATCGGCGATTTAGGTTGGTTCGCCGGAGGTTAAACTTTTGCTGAAGGCTGCAATGGTTGCTTTTTAGCCTGAATCACCGCTTCAGACTTCGGCCTCCATACTTGGCGGGTTGGTGGCGGCTTCTTGGCCACTTCCTTCTGCAGTCTTCTGCGGGCTTCTTGGACTTGAGCCCGTGCCTGTACTAACAGCGCGCGGCGCTTGCGAATGCGCTCCTCAAGTGTCGAATGATTTCGTTTGACACGGATTCATTCATTCGTTGGCGGCTTGGAGGAGCTGCCATTCATTGGTTGTTGAGGCTGTTTGCCTCTCCTGTTCTTCAGATCCGCGTCGTAGCGGATTCCGTCAGTGGACTCTATCGCCTTTGTGAATTGCCGCGTCAGGCGTTGACGTCACCTCTGGCGGGTTCTCTTTGAAAGAGTCGCTACGCCTTCAGCGACGGAGGAATTGGCCAGAACAGATCTGACCTGGTTAGAGGTTGGTGGAACTTCACCCGATGCAACTCCGGCATCAATCGGGGTGAGATCTTTGTTGGTATTCTCTACTTTTTCATACCAACGGACTTTTCTCCTGGAGGAGAACTTCTTAGATTTGCGGGGGGAGGTGGATCCGAACGAGGATGACAGATACTCCTCGAACTTTTGTTGGTCGAATTCATACTTGACCTCCTCCTCGACCGGGATTGAGATCCGCAGCTGCGACGCAACGATCTCGGCAGCGAGATCGGTAGCTCCCACTGTGGTCGCCAGATTGTTCGTGGAAAAAATTACCTTCATTGAAGTCATTGTTCTCTTGAGCAACAGTTTATCGGTTACAAAAGATCCGGTCTTTTTATAAGATCCGGTTACAACAAAATCAAAGAAAAATCTAAAAAAAGATTATAACTTTCCTTTTTTGTGGAACAAATCGCAAGATCCTGTTTTGCGGCTCTCGCTTGTGTGGGTACGCGATTGGAATTATTCCGTTGTTTGCGTGCGATTCGTTAACATCGTCGCCTTGTTAATCCTCTTCGTCGCGTCTCACTTGGCTTCGGTGTTGTGGTTTAACGAACATGCTTGGATATATCACCCGATGGTTCATTGGTTTGTCGAATCGCCGTGTCGAACTGTGTTAAGGGACCTATAAGGAGTTTTATACGCCTACAACAATTTCACTAACTAAAGTAATATACACACTTCACTTTAGCCCTACAAACCAACCCTAGCGGCAACACCAGCCACGGGAGCGAGCCTGGAAGATATATCAACAGTCTTATCCGATCACATGAACCATGACTTCCCCATCCCAACTCTTCTCGTTTTCTAAGTCAACCATAATCCTCATTAAAACTCGGGTTCACCAACTAAACTCAGTCAATGCACACACACGTGTTACTATGTCTGTTCATGACGCATGAGGCCACTAAGTCATAAACTACTAAGGGTTCTCAAACGCAACATGGACAATATATAGCATACCACGTAATTAAAATAAGAATCATGGAATCGACAATTGTTTTGCACATCACACGTTCATAAACTAAATCAATTCAAAAAAATGATTCTTTCATAAAATAAATTCTTTTAAATAAAAAATGATTCTTTTTCCAAAATAACTTTTTATAATTTATCATAAGTTTTCCTCAAATGATTCAGTTCTCAAATAAATTCTTTTCAATTAATATAATTATTCAAAAAAATGATTTCACTACCGAAATAATTTTTTTAATTCATAATAATTATTCTAAAATAATCTTTTCTCAAAATAGTTTAACAATTCAAATAATCCGTTTTTTCCAAAATAAATTATTTTAAATTATCTATTTAATAATTTTATTCAAAACCAACTCTTTTTTGAATAATCTCTTTGCTCATAATAATAATTCTAAAACATCTCAAAATAATCACTTTTACACAAAATAATTATTCCTTTAAATTACTTATCGTAATATCATTATTAATATTAATCATCCATAAGCCCACGCAGATAATATCAATATTCATATGGTAACATAATCAAATTACACTCAGATCGAAGCATGTAATTAATTCATATTATATCTAAAAAATAAAATGATGAGTCAAAGAGAAAGGGATCTTGCCTAGGGGTTTCATCGAACGATCGACGTCGACGACACAGGTTGGATCGGACGTGGTGAAGCGTAGCGTCGGCTTTGCACTACAGGAGGGAGGCGACAGCGTCAGAGGCTGCCGGGGCGTACAGATCTAATGCGGTAGCGGGGTCAGCGGTTGGACTGGTGGAGATGGGGATCCCGACGAGGGCTAACCGTGGGGGAGGCGGACTATCCAATGAAGGGGAGAGGGCAACGGGTGCTCTGGTCAGCGGGGCTGTCGACGTAGGGCTCGAATCTGGGGAGAGGCGTTGGGCGAATGAGGTTGAGGGGGTTTCTGTCGGGCTGGTCTGAGGAGTGGGGAGAGGTGGAGGCGGGCTTGGCCGGCAAGGGGCAGCGACCGCGGAGCTCGGCGTCGGGGCAGCAAGAGGCGGCCTGGAGTTTGGAGGGGTAGTCAGAGCTGGGATCTGAGAGGGGTTGTCGGGGCTGTGAAGGTGGTGGGCGTGCACGTGGTGATAGGAGGCGGCGATGAGGAGGAGGACGAGGGGGTGGTCTCTAGTGGCGGCAGCAAGCTGGGTCGACTGTTGGCCTTCTTGTTTTGATGATGTTTAACAAATAATTTACCACTAATGTTGTTTGTCTAGTGTTTGTGCATTTCTATTTATTGTAGACAAACAACGTTGTTGGAGGATGGATGGAATAGAGCTTCAACGATCATATCCAATGGAGGTTGGTGGAATGTCGGGTTGAAGCCTTACAATTCACAGTTAAAGATCAAGTTCAAGCTTCATCCGCAATGTGTACCAAGTCAAGCTTTATTGAAGATCAAGATCATAGCTTGGGTAATCTAGTTTAGGTTTTATATTATGTGTGTTATATACTCTAAGCTTAATATCTATACACACACATTTATTGGTTTCTTCGTATATATATATAGTTATATATGTATACATAAGTTTTGGTTTCTATGCATATATATAGTTATATATATACATACAAGTTTTGGTTTTCATGTTTATAAATATAAAATCACATGTTTTATATTTACTATTGTGTTTTGGTATTTATTGCATAGAATATGCAATTTTGTGAAAATATTATATTCTTAGTTTTTGGACTTAACAATAATCATATACATACTTTATTAAGTCTATATAATCATTGTGTAAAGTTTCAAAATTGGTTTAGGTCAAAACATCAAACTCATATGTTTACATTTTCGTATTTTGGACTATTTTGTAAAATGATGATATGTTTATTATCATGTCTACAATCATTCCCCAAAGTTTTACATTTTTTGGAATTTATTTGATATTTTTAAACAGAGTTTTAAAATCAAAAAAATAGTTTTCAGAACCAGTTTTCTGTAGTATCAGTTATCGGTCGACTGCACCGGTCGACCGCTTAATTGTTCATTTGTTTTTGGGCAGCAGAGAGTTTGTCGGTCGATCGCACCGGTCGACCGAGAACTCGAATTTTCCATCGGTCGACCGATGCAGTCGACCGACGAAGTTCCTGCTCGATTCCCAGTTTGGGATCTGCATCGCGGTCGACCGTAAATTTCTTCGGTCGACCGCCGCTCAGTCTGACTCTTTCCAACGGCTATTTTTGTTACCGTTGGCTGGGGTTTTTTTTGTCATTTGGTTTGGGGTTTTTTGGCTGAGGTTTTGGAGGCTATAAATACCCTCTTTGATCTCAGTTCTTAAGTAAGAATTTTTTTTTTAAACAAGGGTTTTAAAAAGAGTTTAAGCTTGTTTTAAGCTTGTTTAAGGGTTTGGTTTAAAGCTGTTTTAGCTTTCACAAGTGGAGGAGATTATCTTCTTGTTTGGGCTCAAATCTCCATCTCTCCATTTTGATCTAGAGAAGTTTTTCTAAACTCAACTCTAGCTTTTATTTATAATTATTTGTTGATTATCATTTCTATTAAAGCTAGTTTTATATTGAGTTTAGATTTGATTTTATCTCATTGTTACACACACCCATTTGAGCTTATTGTATTTGCATACATAGTATATTAGGGTTGTGAGAGTTTGTAACATTGAGTTGTGCTTAATTGAGTTCTCACCTTGTTAGAGAGAATAATCATTTGTTATATTGTGCTTAATTGTGAGATCACTTTGTAATACACTTGTACACCGAGTGAGGAGTGTGTGGTGAGAGTCGGGGATCGTTCCAAAAGGAGTGGCGTCGGTTGACGAACCTAGAGAGAGGTTGTAACCAAACACTTGAGGGAGACACGGCTAGGTCCAACACTTGTGTGGGTGTAGAGTGTGATTGCATAGTGTTTGTTGTGTGAGAGTTTTCGGTGAACTTGTAAACCGAGTGTGTAGAAGTTCCGGCTTCCAAACCGGATTGTGATAGTGGATTTCTCCCCGGGAGTGGGGAGCGGAGACGTAGGACGGAAGGTCTGAACTCCGTGATCATATTGCTTGTTTGAGTGTGCTTTGGCGTTCATTCATATTTATGTTCATATCTTATATCGCCATTGTGCATTGCTCATTTCTATATCACCCACTATCTTGTTTAGATTGTTTACCCTTGTGTTGTTTATATATCCTTGCTTATATTTCTATCATATAGGGTATATCTCATTGTTCATATTGCTTATCCTAGCTCATATACATTCTTGTTATATTTCATACTTGCTAGGATAACTTGTTAATTAATTTTAATTGGTATTTAAATCGGATTAGATTAGTATAAGACCCTGATCACCCCCCCTCTAGGGTCTAACAGCGACGAACAGGGGCTATGGGTGTTGTCGGATGGCTAGAGAGGGGCTCGTGACTAGCCAGAGGAGGAGAGCGGCTGTTGGCGGTCATTGTCACGGGTCAGGGGATATCGACGGTCCGTGGGTGGCTGGAGTTTGGCTATAGGGTTGGCGCTAGAGCGGCGGGTAGAGGAGGAGATGGGCGCTAGTGGGGAGAGAGAGAACAGAGAGGGAGAGGGGATGGGGAGGCGGTGCGCTGGGGGAGTAGGAGGCCGACGGCGAGCGGAGGAGGGCGGCGCGGGGGTCGGGGAGAGAGAAAGAGGGAATGGCGGTGAAAAAATCACGAGAGCGAGGGGAGAGGATTTATATGTATATACATATTAATTAGGGTTTGGGTTAGGGTTTAAAATGAAAATAATTAATAAAAATAATTACTTATATTAAAAAAATCAAATAATTACGAGATAAATATCTACAAATTAAAACATACTTGTTGTGCTATTATAACAGTTGATACGAAATAGTCGACATATACACCTATTGTACAATTAAACGAGAATAATTATTAAATAAAATATATTTACTTACATTTAAAATCAAATAATTCTAGAATAATTTTCTACGTGATAAAACGTACCAGTTGTGCTAATATGATAGTTAATATGGAAGAGTAGAAATAATATAATAAATTATACAAATAATACGTAATTAATAATACAACATATTGTACGAAAATATATGTAGTAATAATAATAATACCACATATTATTCAAAATGATACATAATAGTATCGGTAACATAACGGATAAATTCTTGAAATTTTACACTAAATAAATTTATAAATATTTAAATCATTTACAAATATTCTTTTAAAATCATAATTAAATATTTTAAAATACTAAAAAATACTTTTAACTAGTATCAAAAATTCATGGTCCTTACAGTTGCCTCAGCAAAGAGAAGTTTTTCCAAGTTGAAATTGATAAAAGTTATCTTAACACTACCATGTCACAGGAACGATGGAATGGATTGGCAATGATATCAATTGAAAATGAATACTTGGAGAAACTTGAGTTGATGACGTAATTGAAGAATTCGCTTTAAAAAATTCAAGGAAAAGTATTTTTCTTTGAATTAATTTGTAGCATAAATGTAATCTTTTCTTATATGAATATTGCTTTTGCAAGAGAATATTATCAGTTTGAGCCCAATATAGAACGCTAAATGGTATTATATGTTCATTTTTATCATTATTGTTTGTACCAAAAATTTAATATAAGGGGAAAGCAAAATTGGATTGGGCTAGGGCAACCCAAACCTCGGGGCCGGCCCTGCTTGAGAGTCATAGTAAACTCAAGTGCCGATTACCTCAGATTACCGCTAGTTCATAGTTGTGTTGACAGTTACTTCACGACAGATCCCCTTTATAAGCCAACAATCTCTTTATCTGAATTTCATATTTATATTTAATTATTTACAGTTTTAATTGTTTTGATATAAGATATCCAACATGACGTAATACTACTGTTAACTGGAGACTACGCAGCTCCAGGGTCATTGATAGTACATAGGTCCTCACCCGCAATAGAGATGTCGCTTATACTATTCTAACTAGAATCGTCTTCCTTCTAGGTCTCGTTTCTTGACAAATTCATACATTGTTTTGGATCCAAAATAGTATCCGCAAAATTAAACCTTTTCGCGACATAAAGAAATATGATAGTATCTTTATTAAACAACTCAACGAAGGAGAGTATGCCAGTCAACAGAGTACTTTTTTTTTTCTAATAGCCTGTGGCGGAGCTAGGTGAGGCTTGCCCTGGGTAACTGTCCAGGGCAAGAAATTGTTCTTTTACAAGGTTAGAGTGGTCTCGTAGGTAGGTCCTAAGGTGGTGGTCCTAGATAGAGTAGCGGTCGAGAACGAGACTTAGGACTAAGAAAGGAGAGAGTGAGAGAGTCTAGGGAAGGAGAAAGGGAGAGATAGTTAACTGAAAGAAAATTGAACTTATAGCTTGAGACCACCTTTATTTTTCACTCAGGGCAAAAAATAATCCTGGCTACGCTACTGCCAATAGCTGATTATCAATAGCCCTTAGGCCTAGTGCTCTGCACCTTGACAGGGGCGTCGTAAGACCTAATGTAACGCACATACACTTCTAGCCTTGTGGGTTGTAATGGTTTTAATCAATAAGGATTAGATAAATTTAGGGCATGTTTGATAACTAGAGGTGACTGGCTTAGCAGAGCAAAATCTAGTAGTTCAGAATAATCTTGGTTTAACAAATAACTAGAATAGGACCTAAAATAGTTTTGTTAATTAGATAAATTTTAGCCTTAAACCTGACCAAGGTGAATTTCTCTGAATAAGAACTAAACTATATTAGACTAATTTTAGATTGCGAAAAAAGAAAACTTAGTAAATTGAGGCATAAAAGGAGGATTAAATTGATGGGCAGTCCTAAGGCATTTGTTAGCAGGCGATCACTATGCTGCTAAAGTGCGCCCACGTCGTGTTTGAGATGGCAAAAAAGAAGGGAAAATTTGTGGGGGGGGGGGGGGGATCCTAAATATTGGATTTAATTCTTCAAAATCGAGTGCGAATCATCCTATAGATCATTCTGAGGCTGGATTGGTGGAAGATGATGAAGATTTTTTGAATGTGATAGGGTCAACGGGGCCTAAATGTGAGAAGAAAAAGAGGTTAATGGCGGATATCCTAAATGATTCTACCTCAGGATCTTGTCAAACTCAGATCTCTCCTCAGACGATCATTGGAGTTCAAGCTCGTCACCTCAGTAAGTCTTCGAGCTCTCAAACTTGTGTAGGTAGCTCTGGTAAGGTTTTTTGTGCCGATAAGGTTGAATTTGTTATTGATTCATCTCGTTAGCAACTAAATTTGAGCTCGGCTAGGACTTTTGATGAAAATTCACAGAATACGAAATCAGTTCTTCATCCTGTTATTGTTCCATTGAATTTAAATGAGAAAAGCTCTTTTGTTGCTAAGAGATTAATTCTTGATCCTGTTACTGATCAATTGAATTCAATTGAGAAGGATAACGATGGTGGCAATTCAATGAATTTATCTGATAATTTATTTGAGAATAAGGATTTTGTGATTTTTAATGAAGAGGAGTGGAATGAAGGCAACTCAAATTGGCAATTCTCTTTAATTGGTCAAGTTTTATTACTAAATGTCAAGTTTAAGGCCATGGAAAATTATGTTCAAAAAGTTTTGGCTCGCTGGTCCGTTCCTAAAGTGTGTTTACTTAAGCCAGGATTATTTTTGTTTAAATTCAAAAACAAATTGGAAATGTAGGATATCCTTGTTAATGGCCCTTGGTTCATTGGTTAGGCCTCTTCTGTTGATGGTCTGGATAAATGAAGAAGATATAGACAGGATTAATGATAATGTTTACCCTTTGTGGATTCAACTTCCTGGATTAAGACTCAATTTGTGGAGTTCTAAAGCTGTAAGCAAAATTGTAAGTCAAGTTGGACGTCCAAATTGCCACAGATAAACTCACTGCTAGCAAGCAAAGATTGGCTTATGCTAGGGTTTTAGTTGAAGTTCAAATGCCTTCACCTCTCCTTGATCAAATTTTTATTTTTGGTCCAAGTGGAAAGATTTTCAATCAAAGAATGATTTATGAGCTAAAGCCTAAATGATGTGATAGTTGCAAGCTTGTGGGTCATGACCCCAAATTTTGCAAAAGATTTCCCAAAACTCAAAGATGGGTACCAAAGCAAAAATCAGTTGTGAAACAAGCCGAGAATTTAGGAACTCTGGGGGATCAAGAAAGGCCTGATATGCTAGAGGTTCCTGTACCAATTGATCAAAGCCATGTTCAAAATTTACAAGGGGGTGTTTCCAGATTGCTGAGGGAAAATTCAATCTCAAGCACGTCTGGTAAAATTGTGCTTGTTCGTTAGGCTATTAATGAGGAAATACAAGCTAAAATGATTGAGGCTACGAACCAAAACAAACAGGTAAGTGGGAAAAGCAAGAGTCCTACAATAAACAATTATGTGCATGTTGTGCATGCTCAGGACCACAGATCTAGGGATTCTACTGAAAGCAAGAGTTCATCACAAGCTGGAAACTCTTGATCTACATACAAATTAGTGGTATGAAGGAAATTCCATCTCTTGGAAATACTTTTGCTTGTATTAATAGATTAGAAGAAGATCCCTCAATTGTTGATAGAGGGGAGAGGAAATCTTATGAACTTCTCTTTCTAGAATGTTAGAGGACTGAATAAGTCCTATAAACAACATTTAGTTAAGCTTCACTTATTGCAGCATCACCTCTCTTTCTAGGCTCTTATTGAAACAAAAAAAAGGATTAGTATGCTACCAGTCATAGCTAAGAAGATTGCTGGTAATTGAAAGTGGACTTCAAATGCAAATAATACTAGTAAAGCTAGAATTTTGATTCTATGGGATCCAAATACTCTGGAAGTTCAAGTAGATAGGCTCTCAACCCAACATGTTACCTACGTGGTTAAATCTTTGGATGGAAGGATTGATTGTGTTATATCCTCTAAATATGGTCATAATCATTTGGAGAATAGGAAAGCTCTATGGGAAGACCTAAATCAAATTCACAAATCTGTAGGGAATATGCCATGGATCATCTGTGGGGATTTCAATGCTATAACTGGTAATGAAGAAAACTTAGAATGGGCTATGGTTTCAGAGGCTGAAACAACAGACTTTAGGGATTTTATAGACAAATGTCATCTATCCCACATGAAAACTGAAGGATGTTTCTTTACATGGAACAATAAACAGAATTCAAGTTCAAGAGTCTGGAGTAGACTTGATAGAGCTTTGGTTAATGATTCTTGGATAAACTTATTCAATTCAAGTCATGTGGAATTTCTGCTACCCAACTATTCTGATCACTCTCTTGCATTAGTTTTAATTTATGAGAATTATGTGCAAGGGAAGAAACCTTTTAAGTTTTTCAAGATGTGGACAAAACATGATAGTTACTTGCCTATAGTTACAGCTATTTGGCAAACTTCAATTGAAGGTTTTGCAATATTTTCAGTTGCTAGCAAATTAAAACTCCTGAAGAATGCACTGAAAGAGCTAAACAAAAAGAATTTTCACAATATCAATGAACAAGTGATAAGGGCAAGGTTAAATCTGGAAAGAGCTCAAAGAAACCTGCAATCAGATCCTCTCAACCTTGAATTAATAAAGCAAGAAAAAGACTGCATTGCTTCTTTTAACAGGCTATTGGAATGTGAATTGTCATTCTATCAACAGAAAGCTAGAATACAATGGAGTGTACAAGGTGACAGATGCACAAGTTTCTTCCACCCTACAATCAAATATAAGAGACATCTTAGTAGAGTAATGGTGCTCCATAATAGTGTGGGATGTAGAATTACTGATGGTGAGGAAATTATACAAGAGCTAATATCCTTTTATAAGAATCTCATGGGCACAGCCACTATTACATCGAAACCTAATAGTAATATCATTTGCAATAGATCATGTCTGAATGTTGCACAAGCAAGAAATCTTTCCTCTCCAGTGTCCAGAGATGAAATCTAAAATACAGTTTTCTCTATGTCTGACAACAAAGCTCCTGGACCCGATGGGTATAGCATGTCCTTCTATAAGTCAGCTTGGAATATTATAGAGGATGAGATAACGTTGGCCATTAAAGATATCTTCAAAACTGGGAAGCTATTAGGTACGATTAATTCCACATCTATCACCTTGATCCCAAAGGTGAAATGTCCCAAGACCCCATCTGATTTCAGGCCCATAGCATGCTGCAACTACCTCTATAAGATTATATCAAAAATATTGGCTAATAGAATTAAATCCATAATAGGATATCTGATTAATGAGGCTCAAAGTACCTTTGTGAAAGGAAGACAAATTTCAAGCAATATTTTGCTTGCCCATGAGCTAGTGAATAATTATAGTAGAAAGCACATATCTTCCAGGATTATGCTAAACATTGACATCAAAAAGGCTTTTGATACTATTAACTGGGTTTTCTCAACGAAATGCTTAAAGGTCTTGGGTTTCCTATAAAGATGATCAACTGAAT
>BQKN01063219.1:36148-52235 GCA_022839385.1 Asparagus kiusianus
GAAATGCTTAAAGGTCTTGGGTTTCCTATAAAGATGATCAACTGAATTATGGCTTGTATTTCTTTCCCCAATTCTCAATTTCATTTAATGGTTCTCTCCATGGTTATTTCAAAGGTGAAAGAGGATTATGGCAAGGAGAACCCCTCTCCCCTTAGTTGTTCATCCTGGGAATGGAATACCTCTCTAGGAATCTGGATATGCTAAAGAAGGATATGTTATTTAATTTTCATCCAAGCTGTGGTAATCTTAAGATCACTCACTTGATTTTTGCGGATGATCTTCTCCTTTTTTCCAAGGGTGACCTACACTCTGTGAGGATGCTCTTCAAATGCTTTAGGGATTTTAGCGTCGTATCAGGTCTAGAGGCAAATCCAGAAAAGTGCACAATCTTTTATGGATGTGTAGATGAAAATTTTAAATCCCTTATAAATAGCTTCCTGGGATTCTCAGAGGGAGCCTTGCCTATTAAATATCTTGGGGTACCTCTGATATGTAAACGTCTATCATACTTGGATTGCTCTCCTCTTTTCAACAAAATTACAGGCCAATTTTAGGCTAGTTTGAAAAACAAAAATCTGTTATATGCAGGTAGATTACAGATAATCATGAGTGTTATCATTGGTATACAAATATTTTGGACATCAAACTATGTCTTGCCTATTAAAGTTTTTCAGAAAATAGATGAGTTGTGCAGAGACTTCTTGTGGGGCAAAACTGATCAAGTTCACAAAACTCCTCTTATTTCATGGGACAAAGCTTGCTTGAGTAGGAAACATGGTGGCCTAGGCATCTACTCTACCTCTATCTGGAACATGGCTTCAACATTGAGAATCCTATGACATATCCATATTAATAAGGAAAATTTGTGGATAAAGTGGATTCATGGCACATATTTAAATCATAATGATGTGTGGCAAGTACAAGCAAGGAATGAGGATTCATGGATGTGGAAATAGATTTTGAAAGTAAGAGATAAAGCTCAAGGATTATATGGAGGTGTTGATAATTTGAAGCAGCTTATTCACTCTTGTTCAAAAAATTCAAATATCCGGCTATCAGCTCTATACTCTGTTCTCTCCCCTACATCAAGCATGGTGCCATGGTATAACATAGTATGAGAGAATTTAAACAACCCCAAGCATTCATTTGTGTGTTGGTTAGCAGTTCAAGATCGATTGCTTACTCAAGACAAATTGATCAATAAGGGGATTGTGAATAGCAACAATTGCAGCATGTGCTCTAACGTTGAGAGCAGAAATCATCTATTCTTTAAGTGTTGTTTCTCTAAGGATGTATGGTCTATGGTAATTGACTGGTTACGGTTCAGGTGGAAGTCTTGCGATTGGGATCAAGTTCTGAGCTGGTACCGTGTCAGACTGAGAGGGAGAGGTTTCAAACAGAAGTTAAAAAGAATGGCTCTAACTTCAACAGTTTATAGCATTTGGTGTGAGAGGAATGCGAGAATTTTCAAGCAGAAGAGAAGGAATGCTGACCAACTATTTAGAGAAATAAAGATTAATATCATGTCTATTATCCTAAATGGTTCTTTTCCGGATGAAAATAGAGAATGTGTTTGTTCTCTGTAATTTTTTTCTTCTGTGAGTTGACATTAGTGTGTAGATGTAATCTCAATTTGTGCTGAACAACTTGATGTACTGATATTTCAAAATTGGTAAATGAATAAAGTTTTTTATTGATAAAAAAAAGTTTTAGATTGCGGCAGAGTTGCCAGACTGACCCTCAGGCTTCAAGCTGGATTTAACACAGTACAAATATAAGTGAAAACTTTAATATTGGATTGTTCTTGTCTGTATGCACACTACGAGGTATATCGATATATATATAAGTCAAAACGAGGTGAACGAGACTGTTAAGTGGAGCGCAGAAATGTACATAGGATATCAAAGCTCGTGACAATCTTAATAGAAAGAAGATTCTCATCTTGTAACTTGGTTCACATTAATGCGATTGCATTACCAACTCAATGGAAACACCGTGACATTGTCTTACCGACGATTAGAACACGTACGTGCTACTAAATTCACATTCCACAATCTCCCGCCATAACCGAACGTGCTCCGGCCAATTTTTAAAAACACTGGATAAATTTTTGCACATTATTATGTTTGAAAAAATTTAATCCTTTTTCGTTAATTTGATTTGTTACCATAATTTATTTGCCCACAATCTTACCTCGTTGTTTTAAACTTTGGGTGATGTCAAGTTTGGCTAGTTGAATGAGGTCAATTAAAGATTGTTTGGCTATTGCCCGCTAACCTGGTTAAGATCTTAACCCGGTTAGTTATTGTTTTCGTCGAAATTTGGTTTCATTGTGGAATCCATTAAAACTTTAATCGTTTACAATAAATTTAAAAGAAATAGTCTTTTTATAAGACTTCTCTTACACAATGAACAAAAGAATTACAACTTCCTAGAAAATAACACAGAAATTGTTTATCAACTCCTACTTTTGTGGGATCTTTGCCTGTGTCGGGGGTGCGTTAGCCCGTGGACCACCGATTCATAAATTCTGATTGAATTGTGAAAACTTTTGGGTATTCTTCTTCGTTTATCGAAGTAAGAATCTTAAATGAATATCTAATCGATGTAAGATATTCACTCTTCCAAAGATCAAGTCAGAGCTTAGATCTCTAGGAATCGCCAAAAAGCTTTTTGAATGTATTTGTAGGGAATGAAGACCTTCTCTCTTGCTCAAAATCACCAAATGCTCAAGTTTTTCTGCTCTAATTGCCTGGTCCTCCCTTCTCTGCGTGTATAGGAAGGTATTTATAACCTCTAGGAATTATACCTATTAGAAATAATGTAAAATAACTGATGTTAACTGTCTCCTTTGGGCGTGGCAGTGAACACTTCCGCGGCCAAATGAGGCAGTTTTTCAATCTTTGTAACTACCGTCCCTTGTATTCGTGGCCACATTTTTCATGGGTAGTGGGCATGTTTTCAGGGTATAACTACCCCTCAACATTGCTACATGTTCTCCCTCAGTTATAAAACCAAGTGGACCCCACAAAGATGCTAAAAACCATCAGTAAATTACAAGAAGACGCCCCAACGCTTGCGCAACATCGTACACTGCCACGCCTATGCGCGTCGATTACCACTGCCACGCCTATGCGCGTCAATTACCACTGCCGCGTTCAAGTGTGACACTGTACTCCGTAGCGGGTGTGCACCTTGTTTCACATCTCCCTTTACTTCTTTTGGCTTTGGATGATCTCCTCTGACTTAAAAAATGATATTCATTGTCTTCTCTTTATCTTGAACTGTATTTGGATATCTATAAGTATTTTTAGACGCCTACAGATACCCCTCTAAAACATCTTATACTCATTCTTTTATAGAGAAGTCTGAGACACTTTTGATAAGGTAGGTCTTATTCGTAATATCTTTAGTACTTAGTTGAGGAGATCGTGTAGAAGGACCTGTGAACGGCGTAAACTCTTGACTTTTTCATCTTTTAGTCTACTAAATGCTTTGTAGAATAGCTAAAATTCTTCTAGTACTGCGTTCACCGCTTGGCCATTGTCAAAATCTTGAACTGAAGCTGGTGCTTCGATTTGTGAATTTAGCTCTTGTTGCTGAACCGATATTGAATTGATTATCAATGCATCGGCCTTCATGAGAACATAGTTTATACTCGTACATTGACTGCATTCTGTTAGACCCTAGAGGGGTGAATAGGGTTTATGCTAATCTAATCCGATTGTATGCCAATAAAACTAATTAACAAGTTATCCTAGCAAGTATGAAATACAACAAGATATGTGAGCTAGGGTAAGTGATATACACAAGGGTAACCAAAATAAACAAGATAGTGGATGATATAAATAATGAGCAATGAACAAAGGCGATAAGAAATATAAACACAAGAGAAGTGCGCCAATGTAAACTCAAACATACGATATGTTCACAGAGTTCGGACCTTCCGTCCTACGTCTCCGCTCCCCACTCCCGGAGAGAAATCCACTACCATAACTGAGTTTTCTATGCTTACCCGAATAACGTTTACAATGACACACTCGGTTTTCTAGCTCACCAAAAACCTTACAACACTCATAATGTAACAACAAATTTGTTCTCTACAATAGATGAGAACTCAATAAAAGCTCACACTTGATTGTTGCAACTCTCACTAACCCAAATATACTATATATGAAAATACAATAAGCTCAAGTGGGTGTGTGTAAACAATGAGTGAAATTAAATCTAAACTCAATACAAAAACTAGCTTTAATGAATGATAATCAAACAAATATGCAAATATAAAGCTAGATATAAGTTTAGAAAACTTCTCAAGAGATCAAAAGAGATCGAGGAAGAATAGTTGGATGCTCAAACACCAATAGATGATTTCCTCAAGCTCTTGTGGAATTGATTTCATAAAGACAAACACTTAATTGCTTAAAAGCTTTTAAAACAAATTTAAACAACACTTAAACCCTTATTAAAACTTTGTTAAAACATTGTTAAAACATTTCTTGGATTATAATGAAAGATGACAGCAATGAGGTATTTATACCCTCTCAAAACATCAGTAAAAACCCTAAATAAAAGACCAAAAAGCCCTTAGAAAATCTCAGCTGGAACTAGTCATTGGAATCTGAGAGACAATTCGGTAGCCGACTGTACTGTAGCATGGTCGACCGCACTGTTCATGGACAGTTTCTGATTTTGACAGATTCTGAAAATTTGCGTATCTGATATTGTAAAATCAATTAAAAATAGTAAATCAACTCCAAAAATCATGAAATTTTGAAGAAAGGTTTTAGACATGTAGATAAACATGTTAGAGAAAGAATTTCTGAAATATCACTTCCCGGTTGAGATAAATAAATATTTGAACATAGATATAGGTGTCTAAAAAACTGCTAAAAACTCAATTTTGTAAATTCAATTGAAAATAACAAAACAACTCCAAAATTAGTAAAACTTGAGGAAATATTTGTATATATGATGATAAACATGTAAATGAAGAAAATTTTCAAATCTTATTTCCCAATTTTGAAAATGCATCTGTTTTGCAAAAACATGCACGAACATGTGCACGAACATGAACTTATTTAAAACTTGATTTTATAAATTCAATTAAACATAAAAAATTTATTCCAAAATTAATAAAACTTTGAAAAACATTTATAAAGTGAAATTGAACATGTTAGGAAAATAATTTCTTAAATTGAATTTTTCATTTGTGAAAACTCATGTATTTTGCAAAACTTGTAAATACATGTGTACATAAACTTCTTGATTTTTGACTATTGAGTTAAACAATATTTTGAAATCTTATTAAATGATTTTATAGACTTACTAAAATATGTATACAATGATTATTAAGTCCGTAAACCAATAACTCAATATTTTGTCAAAATTACTCAGAATCAAGAATTGTGTGTATGTTTGATATTGAGAACAAAATATTAACACACAAGTATAAACGCTAAACTAATTTACCCAAGCTTGATTGGTCTTCAATATGCTTGACTTAGTAAACTCACGGATGAAGCTTAAACTTGAATCTTTAACTTTTATTGCGTAGGCTTCACTCCACTATTCCGCCAACCTCCATTGGATATGATCGTGAATGCTTGATTCCATCCATCCCCCAACATATTATTTGTCTACAATAAATATAAAACACAAACACTAGACAAACAATATTAGATGTAGATTGTTTGTTAAACATCATCAAAACAAAGAGGCTAACAGGTTCTACACAGTTTAAGCTCTTAAGGTCTTGGAGCATGGGGGAGTAGTTTATACTCATATACCTATCAGAGTGATCAGGAATCAGTTTAACCTCGTGTACCCGTTAGGAGGTTTAAGGAGATGCAGTTTATACTCATGTACTCATTGGAGTTTTTGGGAATCCACTCTAAATACAAAGGAAAATGTACATATGCAAATGCCCGTGGGGTCATTGTATGCGCGCAACGGTGTCCACAGTCACGCCTTTGCGTGATAGTATTGTCTGTCGTGCTCACGCACTTCAGCGTCGACTGTCGTGCATAGAGGTGGTCATTCGGGTTTAAAGCCCAGTCATCGGGCTTCTTTAGGCCATTTTTCCCCGCTTTCTTGAGTCTGAAATTTCCCCCATAACCATATAAAGGCATCCTTCGGCTCTTCTCCTCCCCATCTCTTTATACCTTAGTGATTTTTTTCAAGAAAGGATCTAGGGTTTGAAGTATATTTTTTAATTTTCAAGCTTCCCTTTCGATTCTTTGACCCTCCAAGCTCGGTTCTCTTTGATCTCTGGTAAAACCGCACCCATCTCTTGTATATTGGGTTCATTTTGCCTCTCTTGTTTGAGATCTCATCTAAAAACCCTAATTTCTTTGCTTTTTAGGTCATTTTCACCATGTCTCCTAGAAGATCACGTGTTCCCAAGGGCAAATCGATAGCCCGAACATCGGAGGAAGTTGAGAATGCTGCTTCACCATTTGGAGGTAACTTTCTCCTACTTTTTCTCCCTCTAAAGTTATGATTTTGCACTGATATCCTCGTTTGTCTCCTTTGAGAGTCATCCAAGAAGAGTTGATGTCCTCCTTCGAGGGGATTGATACTTAAAAATATATGTCTTGTTTGATCAAGGCACGTACCATGGTAAAGGCATGAGTTTTGCTTAAACTCATGACCTTTTGAAGCCGATAGCTAGCATTTAGTTACCGCGACAGTGGACACTGTCGCAATACGCGCGACAGTTTCCCCTGTCACGGCAACTATGAAATTTTTTTTGTTCATTAGCTTCCTCTTTATTCAACCATGTTCTAATATTAGTTCATTCGATTGTTTGCAGTCTACTTTCCTTCTGTTGCTCTTTTTGATAGAGAAAATTATGGTCAAAGTGGTACTCTTCATGCCTCTTTTGATGGTGATTTTCTAATTAGAGAAGCCCGTCAATTTAGTAAGGACTATGCTGATAGTATTCCTGAGCTGATTCACCAAGGAAGTCGTCGTATGTTGCGTTAATTATTGACCGACTTGCCTTTGACACCTATTTGAGACTTCACTGAGCCATTAAGGAAGCCTCGTTATTTGTTCAGGGACTCTGTTAAAGATCCTGATACCTTTTCTTGTGGTCCAGAAATTTGGTTAAACGAATATGATGGGGACCTTTTATTTCTTCCTCCGTTTCCTCGGCATTAGTCATTCTTGCAATTACGGAATTTAACGGTATCGAGGAAGATGCCATGACATTTAACAGAGGACCATGAACGTATCCATTGTGGATTCATTAGTAAGGATTTCAAGACTCCCGGTTCCAGTGATCGACATACAATTCGTGGACTTCACCCTGGGATACTTGGATCAGATAGTGTGCCTCAAAACGAATTAATGGTAAGGGCCAATACTGTGAAGAATCGACTCGCTCGATTAGGTAGAGAATTTCCACTTAAGAAGTTTAGATGTTTTGGTTAGGTTCATTCGCTTGTGGACAAGTAGGGGACAAGGATGACTGGCTACGTACTCGGACGTTGGTGTTGGGAATTAGCTAACATAGGATTAGATATCCCGATTCGAGCCAGTATGTACGGTCTTCCAATAAGCGTGGATCATTTTCTCGCTTTATTTGAGTCCTATAACTCGGATACGAATACATTCTTCACTAAGTATGGGGAATTAGGACTTCTACTCCACGAGATGATGAAAGTATCAGGATTACCGAAGGGAAATATTCCATACCAAGAGTACTTTCCTGCTAACCATCAGCTTACGAGAATGAAGAATGCTGGCTCCGTCGCATATGACGTTCTTTGGAAATTGACTTGTCATTAGCAACCGGTGATAGCAAGGATTGAGGTGAAAACCAAGAAGTCTACTCAGATCAGTTTAAAGCAATTCGCAGATTATTTATTCCAGAATCTTGAGAGTTCAGTTGGTGATGAAGTTTGTGAATCGCTTCCATTGACCCCATCTGAGATTAATAAGCTGATATTGAAAATCAATGCTCAGTCTTACACTACTGGATCATCTGAAGATAATTTCCCAAGTGGCACAAAGTTCAGGACTTTCTTGTGGCAAGCCAAAAAAAGGATGAAATCCTCCTTGCAGGATATTTAGCCATATGGCTAAAGAAGTGTGTAGTACCACACCAAGCTTCGGAGGCTCTCCCTCTTCAAGTTATATTTCCTACTATTCAACTAGCCATTGGAGGTTGATTTTTTTTACTCTCAGCTATGATTGCTGACATCCATAGGGGATTACGCCATTTAGCCAATATCTTCACACAAGAGGGTGCCAAGCCTTCAAGTGACATCCCCATGTCAAGGATAAAACTGCCATATACATATTTGATGACGTGGTTGGTCCTCTACCGATATGATCTGATGTTGGCTCCTAAAATAACCAATCCGGAGGTTCCTCTACTACAGATCTTTAAAGGATGTAAGTAGTGGAGTCCCTCCCGACAATGGCAGGAAGTAGTGAGGCAATTCAGGTTTGCTAAGTGTTGGGAGTTCTATAAATGTTTCCCTCAATTCTCAGGTGCATACAATGAAATGCTCACTAATGAGGAATGCTTGGAAGTAATAGGACTTCTCTCAACATTGGTGGTTTTCATTAGCTTATGAACATCCGGCCGGGTTACATGGTTTTCCGATCGAATAATGTTTACAGAATTGAGCCCTACCTTTCTTGCAGATTTGCACGACAATTCGGTTACGACCAGTTATACTGTGACGCCCCTGGGATCACACAAGGCTGCAGTCTAAGGTGAAACTAGGAATGTCAAACCCACCATGCAGTACACCGTGCAATAACATGTTTCACCATCATAATTACTATCTCTCTAGTAGAGTCAACAACAGGTGTAGGTACAAAAACAAGTAAAAGATAATACAAGAGATATATGATGAAATAATAGAGATAAAAATAATATTTCATCATCCAACATACAAAAATATAAAGTGAATCTCTGAAATAACTAGTCTGGAGATCTCAGTAAGTCTCAAATATAGAATATCTGATAAAAGGAAATAAGGCACATAGCCTTTACAACTTATAGAACATAACTCTCAAATGTCTAAATAAAAATGTTTACAGTGGAGCTCCATAAATAAAATAAAACTACAAATGAAAGATGGATGCTAATAAGTATCACCATCAATCTATGACTCTCCGTGCACCTGGCTTGTTACCTGAAATGGGAGGGGACAATGAGCATCAAAGCCCTAGTGAGCAACATCACAACCAATCCCAAGGGAGAGGGCTCATTGCATATAGAAAATACAGTTAATACATATATACATAAAGTCATTGATCCTAACAATAAGAGGATTTTAGTATTTAGGAAATTACAACATGAGTATAGGTACGTCGAGCGAAATAGTCCAAACAAGGAAACCCTCATGTATATACCTTGTATCTCAAATTGTAAATCCCTAAATACCAAACCCAATATCTAATAGAGGAATAATAATATAAAGAAGACTAACCAATCTTAGAACTCAAATACCATGTCATGTCAAAACCCACATAAGTGTCATGTCCAGCTTATGTAAGTGTAAGTGTCATACTCAAGGTTTAAACAGGTGTCCAACACATGGACTAAGACCAGGTGTAGTGGATGCCCAACACATGGACTGCATATATAAAAAACCAACACATGGACTAAATGATGAATGTCCAACACATGGACTGAATATAATGAATGTCCAACACATGGACTGAATATGATGAATGTCCAATATATGGACTGCACATAATAATTGCCCAACAGATGGATTGAATGAAATGTGTAGAATATCGATGAAATATATGAAAATGATGCATATACACTAATTTCACATGTATCTCGGTGTGCAAATCTAAACTCATGTCCGCAAGCCATCTCACATATAAAGATACATAATAAACAATAATTTCTAATGCCAAATATTCAAGGTGACTCCTCGTTCACATTAAAACACACAACAAAAGTAAACATGCACAAACTGTACCGGCGATCAACCGAAACAGGCAGAAACCCTTCACAGGTTTCTGTCTGCTTCGAAACAAATCTAGAAGTGACATCATTATTTTCTAAGTATAATATTACTAATATCAACATATATGAAATAATATGAAACAAAATATTAGCATGTAAATATATTGTCGAAACCCTAAATATTTATATACACATGTTTAAACATTTTAAAAGTAAAAACTTATGATTTAATTCATGATTAATAAATTTTAGATCTGAAATTTGTCAAGGTTACTGTTGTAATCAATTAGAAAATTATGATAATGTATTCTCACTTCATAAGTTATAAAGATCTATCTTTTCTACACTAAAAATACGTTTTAGGCTCGAAAAATCCGAATAAAACTTAATAAAACATACAAAATAAAATGGTGTAGAGTTGGGTGAGATGTTACTTGCCTCAGATGCTAAAAAAAACTCCTGCAACACGAAAGAGAACCAATCCCCTTCGCTGCAATGTACAAAACCCGCTGAAAAATCCTCCGAAATCCCTCAAAATCGCCAAAGAAAAGAACTAGGGTTTGAGAGAGGGGAAAAAGGGGCTGCTAGGGTTTGGAACACAGGAGAAAAGAAGTGTTATTTATGTTTAAATATATGTATATATGACAGCAAACCCAAAAAACTACAGTCCAAAACCCGAAACCTAAAACCCGAAACTGGAAAACCCAGTCTGACTAGAAACATACTCTTTGGTATTTGCCTGTAACTTTCGTTTCCGACCTCAGAATGAGACGATTAAAGATTTGTTAAAAAGTTGCTGAAGATATCTACAACTTTGGTTATTTATGTTTTTCGATATTCACAACGTATCAGTGTGTAAAATATAAAATTTGTCACTGGTCATAAATTAATTTCCAGATTTATACATCGAGCATGATTTGTGCATTTGCTCTTATATATATACATATATACATTGAATTGATCTCAAATCAATTCCTAGCATACTAAAATATTATAATATATTATTTATAAATATATAACATATTTATTATTATTTATCACAAAATATTCAAATTTTTAGGGTTTTACATTCTTCCCCCCTTAAAAGAATTTCGTCCTCGAAATTCAGAAATCATACTTAACTGAAAGATAGTATTAGAAAGCATGTCGAGGGTGAAATCCAACCTGCACATATACTTCTCGTAATATTAAACTCTTGATAAGCATATAGGGATATTTATACTTAACAATCCAGAATGACTATATTCCTACTCAACCCTTAATCAAATGGAACTAGTACGTCGAGCGAAAAATCCAAACAAGGAACCCCTTATATATATCCCATATGTTCTAAAAGATTAAGAATTAAGCAGAAATATCCTCATTCTAGTGTTAAATCTAAATATAACTATACAAATAATTACATACATAAATCAATCCACTTCCTCAATAGGTGCAGCTAGTCGTACTGCATAACATCTTCGCGCTCCCGAGAATTATCCTTGATGTCTACACTTAACCATCTAAAATGTAAATACCCCTACTTAACCCCTAACTAAATAGAACAAGTACATCGAGCAAAAAATCCAAACAAGGAACCCCTCATATATATACCATATGTTCCGGGTACTTAGGAGTTAAGTGTTAATACCCTCATTTTAGTGTTAAGTATAAACATCACCATACATGTAACCATAAGTCATATATAAGTCTTACTAAAATTTAATTTACCTGCTCAAACAGGTGAGGGTAGTCGCGACACATATTCTCCTCATGCTCCTAAGAAACCTCTTCAACTCCTCTCCAGTTCTACTAAACTTCCGCCAAGGGAATCACTTGTTTCTATGTCTTTTGTCCTCTCTAACAAGTATACAAACTAGGATCTCAATCATAGTCAAATCGTCCGGAAGTTAAAACCCCGATGCATCCAACACTCGCTGCTGCTTCCCATCATGTAAGTGCTTCTTGTACATAGAAATATGAAATACATTGTGTATACTAGACATCGATGCTGGAAGACCTAGCCTGTATGACATAGCTCTCATGCGCTCCAAAATCTGTAAAGGTCCAATATACCTCGGTGCAAGCTTCCCCCGTCTCTCGATTAGCTGAACGCCTTCCATAGGCGATACCTTCAGCATAACTGAATCTCTAACCTGGAACTCCAAAGGTCTTCGTCTCTTATTTGCATAGCTCTTTTGCCGACTCTGAGTGGCTAAAATCCTCTCTCTGATCAATGCTACCTTATCAGTAGTCTGCCTCACAAACTCTGGTCCAAGCATTAAGCTATCCTCTGGCTCTACCTAACATATCGGTGATCTACAAGGTCTCCCGTACAATGCCTCATATAGGGTCATACCAATTGCCGCTTGATAACTATTATTATAAGTGAACTCTATCAGTAGAATATGATCCTCCTAGCTACCTTAAAAGTCAATGATGCAAGCCCGTAACATGTCTTTTAACACCTGATTTACACTCTCCATCTGACCATCCGTCTGTGGGTAGAATACACTGATGTATGATAGTCTGCTACGAAATGAATCCTGAAAACTCCTCCAAAAGTGTAAAGTGGACACTGAACCTCGATACCATATAATCGTGTCTGGAACTCCATAAAGTCGAATTATCTCCCGAACATATATCCTCGCATACGTCTCGTTTGTATATGTAGTCTTCACTAGAATAAAAAATATGCTGACTTCGTTAGTCTATCCACTATCATCCAATCAGAATCATTCTCTTTCTTTGACTTTGATAACCCTATAATAAAGTCCATATAAATGTCCGCCCACTTCCATTCTGGAATAGGTAAAGGCTGAAGTGTTCCTGCCAGTCTCTGATGCTCTACCTTCACTTGCTGACAAGTAAAATACTTGTCCACATAGTCTGTAATCTCTCTACGCATACCACTCCACTAGAAGTGTCTCTTTAGGTCCTTGTACATCTTAGTGGTCCTTGGATGTACTATGTACCGAGTACGATGTGCTTTATCTAATAACTCCCTCTTAAGCTCTACACTAGCTAGCATAACTAATTTACCCTTCATTCGTAGACCTCCATCGGCTCCAATGGTCCAATCAGCTTTTGGCTCTTTGGTAATCTCCTCCTTTCGGATTTGAATCCAAGAGTCTTCCAACTGAGCTATGACAACTTTGTTACTCTAAGATGGCTACACTGACACAGCTACCAAAAATGCACTGGTTCTACCAATCTCGGGTCTAAAATCAAACTGGCTAAGAGTGAGAAGATCTCGATGCAATGAGCTCCTCAAAGCCGAAACCCGATGTCGACACTTCCTGCTTAAAGTATCTGCTTCGACGTTCACCTTTCCCGGATGATACTGAATCGCGAACTTGTAGTCCTTGATAAACTCAATCCACCTCCTCTGTCTCTGGTTGAGTTCCTTCTGAGAGAAAAGATACTTCAGACTCTGATGGTCTGTGAACAACTCAAACTGCACTCCATTCAAGTAGTGTCTCCACACCTTCAGCGTGAATACTACTGCTGCTAACTCCAAATCATGAATGGGTTAGTTCTGCTAATGTACTCTCAACTGTCATTTGATATATGCTACCATCCATGCTACCATCCTCTGAGTCTGCATCAAGACGCCTCCTAAACCTGCCAATGATGCATCTTTGTAGACCACAAATGTTCTATCACTGCTCGGAATAGTCAAAACCCACGCTGTAGTCAACTTAACCTTTAAGGTATCAAAGGCCTTCTGGCACTCCCCACCCCAAATAAACTATACACCCTTCTTCGTAAGGCGTGTAAGTGGCATCAAAATCTTCGAGAAGTTCTGGATGAACTTTCTGTAATTACCGGCTAAACCCAAGAAGCTTCGAATCTCTGTCACCATCTTCGGCGGTTCCAAATCAAGAACTGCTGTAAACTTAGTCGGATTCCCTGTTATGCCCTCTCTGCTGATGACGTGGCCAAGAAATTTGACTTTTGAAAGCCAAAACCCACATTTACTGAACTTGGCATATAACTGATGCTCTTATAGAGTCTGCAAAGCTAACTGGAGATGCTGATCGTGATCTGCCTTCGATCTCGAATATATGAGAATATCATCGATAAAGATAATTACAAACTGGTCCAAGAAGGGATGGAAAACTCAGTTCATCAAATCCATGAATAACACGGGTACATTAGTCAACCCAAATGGCATGACCAGAAACTCGAAAGATTCATATCGAATCAGGAAAAACGGCTTTGGGAAAATTCATATCCCGAACTCGCAACTACAATAACCTAAATCAAAGATCAATCTTCAAGAAAAATATTGCACTTCGCATAGCTGATCAAACAAGTCATAAATCCTAACAAATCCGGATAATGAACTTGTTCACATTATAATATCTACACATAATCATAAGTTACTATCCTCATTCTCCCGAAGAGGATCAGTGATCCCATAAATAAAAAGATACTCCAGCGAGTAATACTCTAAGATAATAACTCATTTATCTAATTCTATCTGTAGCTCTCTTATCTCAGTAGGTGCCGTACGATAGGGTGCTCGGGATATTGGTACTGTGCTCGGCTGCAACTCGATGCAGGAAACAACCTCTCTCACTGGAGGAAATCTAGATATGTCCTGAAAGACATCCTGATACTCTGAGACAACTCTGGTCTCACACAAATCAGCATTTTGGTCCCTCAGCATCACCTACTCGACGTATACTAGAAATGACCCACATTCCGGTCACCCTGTGAGGTTACTACTATCTATACAAATCCAACGAATGCTCACAAGCTGACTGTTTCAGTACAACAGTCGATACTAACAGGGTATGATGATAGCTAATCCATACCAAGAAAAAAAACTATCGAAATTTGACATCAGCAACACGATCAATTTGATGACTAACTCAGACTTATCTTGCCTGATGACACATCTCCTACAGATAGAAGGGATACCCCCTAGAGGAGTAGAGACTAACAACGGAATATCTAAGGAATGTGCTACAAGCTGAAACCTATCAACGTATGCATGAAAGATAAGAGATAAGCGAATTTCTAAATCAAACTAGATCCGAGCTGAAAAGAAAATCACGAAGAAAGCTCTGCTCGTACCCTGATCACGTGGTACTGCTGAATAAACTCTGCTAGTGGTGCAACAAATATAGGACCATCTATCCTTCAGGAATCTCCTGGATAATGCAAATCTAGCCTGCTGGTCTCTAAATCCTCGGATTAATAAGTAGTGTCTCTATTTCCCTGCTGCTGGCCGAAATTATGACTCTGAGACTATCGACCATGACCTCTATCATGCTGGTCTATTACGACAAGTCTTTCGCTCTTGTTCGATCTTCTTGTGATTGTAACATGTACTCCGAACTCTATGCTACTTCTGCACTTTCGAATCATATCATGCTCCTTTCTTATATTGTCCTTGTCACTGGGTAAAAATCATTCTTCCGCTGCTAGGTTTCTCTAGCTTCCGCAATAGTTCTCTTGACATTGTCATTATCACTATTCTGGTTTTGAATTCTTCCTTCATCATGGGTATATCTCCCTACTTTACTTAGACTAGCTCTAACTGCTTGTTGAAGTATTGACTAAAATTCTCCCAAATAGATGATAATTGCTACCCCGACAAAAATCTTGATGTCATTGCTATCTTCCAGCGATGTCCTCAATGCTGAATACATCTAACTTCTGCTTGGTACTAAGTTGACGTTCAAGAAATTTTCACATACTCCTTCCCTTATAGGTTGCAACTAAAATTGGTGTGCCTTAAAACTCTGGTGCTCTTATTGTCTGATATGTTTCTTACTCTCTCACGGCTAAACATCCTGCTCTGCAGCTCTATTAATAGCTGATTGTGGTGGTGGTGCCTTCATAAATATTGCCTCTTTACTTTCATGACGGGTATAACCGGTGATGGAACTCCTGAAGTGGTACTACTGACGAAAACAGATACAACTCTTGCTCATCGAGTGTTGTAAAATCTAGCTGCTAACTGTGCTATGGAGTTGATCAAATACTGTGGTGCCTGCTGCGGCTCGGCTCTGCATGCCTAACTCTCCAGGTACGAGTTTTACCACGACCATATCCTCGTTTTGATATTTATAATATCAAAAGGAGATCTAAATTACCACAGTAAATGAGATAGCAATAATATAATATATATATATATATATATATATATAT
>BQKN01063219.1:52635-71845 GCA_022839385.1 Asparagus kiusianus
ATTGATCCTAACAATAAGAGGATTTTTGTATTTAAGAAAATATAACACGAGCATAGGTACGTCGAGCGAAATAATCCAAACAAGGAAATCCTCATGTATATACCTTGTATCTAAAATTGTAAATCCCTAAAAACCAAACCTAAGATCTAATACTGGAACAATAATATAAAAAAGACTAAACCATCTCAGAACTCAAATACCATGTCATATCAAAACCAATATAAGTGTCATGTCCAGCCTATGTAAGTGTAAGTGTCATACTCAAGGTTTAAACAGGTGTCCAACACATGGACTAAGACTAGGTGTAGTGGATGCCCAACACATGGACTGCATATATAAATTATCCAATACATGGACTGAATGATGAATGTCCAACACATAGACTGAATATAATGAATGCCCAACACATGGACAGAATATGATGAATGTCCAACACATGGATTGTACATAATAATTTCCTAACACATGGACTGAATAAAATGTGTAGAATATCGATGAAATGTATAAAAAGGATGCATATACACTAACTTCACACGTGTCTCGGTGTGCAAATCTAAACTCATGTCCGCAAGCCATCTCATATATGAAGATACATAATAAACAATAATTTCTAACACCAAATATTCAAGGTGACTCCTTGTTCACATTAAAACACACAACAAAAGTAAACATGCACAAACTGTACCAGCGATCAACCGAAAAAGGCAGAAACCCTTCACAGGTTTTTGTCTACTTCGAAACAAATCTAGAAGTGATATCATTATTATCTAAGTATAATATTACTGATATCAACTTATATGAAACAACATGAAACGAAATATTAGCATGTAAATATATCGTCGAAACCCTAAACATTTATATACACATGTTTAAACGTTTTAAAAGCAAAAACTTGTGATTTAATTCATGATTAATAAATTTCATATCTAAAATTTGTCAATGTTAATATTGTAATTAATTAAAAAATTATGATAATGTATTGTCACTTCATAAGTTTTAAAGATCTATCTTTTGTACACTAAAAATACGTTTTAGGCTCGAAAAATCTGAATAAAACTTAATAAAACATGCAAAATAAAAGGGTGCAGAGTTAGGGGATATGTTACTCGCCTCATATGCTGAAAAACTCCTACCACGTGAAAGAGAACCAATCTCATTCGTTGCACTGCATAAAACCCGCTGAAAAATCCTCCGAAATCCCTCAAAATCACCAAAGAAAAGAACTAGGGTTTGAGAGAGGGGAAAATGGGCTTCTAGGGTTTGGAATACATGACAAAAGAGGTATTTTTTATGTTTAAATATGTGTATATATGACAGCAAACCCGAAAAACTACAGCCCAAAATCCGAAACCCGAAACTGGAAAACCCAGTCTGACTAGAAACATACTCTTTTGTATTTTGGCTGTAACTTTTTCTTCAGACCTCGGAATGAGGCGATTAATGATTTTTTGGAAAGCTGCTAAAGATATATACAACTTTGATCTTTTAATTTTTTCCATATTCATAATGTATCAGTAGGTAAAATACAAAATATCTCCACTGGTCATAAATTTCTAGATTTATACATCAAGCATGATTTGTGCATTTGCTTTTATATGTATACATATATAAATTGAATTGATCTCAAATCAATTCCTAGCATACTCAAACATCATAATATGTTATTATAAATATATAATATATTTATTATTATTTATCATAAAATATTTAAATTTTTGGGGTTTTCCATATACATCGGGAACCCAAACAGACGACTAACAACCTGTGGTGGTCTCATTGATGGGTTACGAACTTGATTTTGGAATGTTGTCAGCTGTACCAATGCTCATTTTAGCTTACCTGTTGCTGAACCCGAACTTCAAATGACTTTCTATACTGTTGGTGGCTCCTAACCGCCAACACACCTATTAAGAAGAAGAGGATTTCTGAATTAAATGACGAAGTTGCTTCTCGGCTTGCTACTGAAGTAGTTCGGAGGACTATACCTTCTATAGGAGGAAAGGGGCCTACCACATATTCTGATAAAGGAAAACAAATAGCTGATTCAGATGAGAGTGGTGAATTTGAAATGTCCGGAGGAGAGGATGAAACCGAAGGTGAAGCAGAAGCTGATACTCTTCCTTCTCCTGTAGCCCATAGGACTCATCTCGTTGCTCCGTCTAAGCCACCGGTTGCTTCCTTAAAGCCAATACAGATGAAAGAGAAGACTACTCTCTTATCATCTTCCAATAGGATGATGGTTATGTGTCCTGTCCGAGAGGAAGAAGAAGAAAAGGAAGAGGACACTACGCCTCTTATTAGTAGGAAAAGATCCCGATCTCACTTCCTCTCAAACTCAAATTCAAGTTTCTCAAGGAGTTGAATGACACAAAAAATCTCATTAAGAGAGTTCTGAGATCAAAGGATACTCATTCGTCCAAGAAGATTAAGAAATCTGCTCATCGATGACGGGACCTTTCACCTATGTCTGAGGAGGAGTCAGCCCACGACACTACGGTTGACGAAGGAGGTAAAATCTCATACTCATCTCTCTTTCATTGTTTCATTTTCAGACACAAAATTTTATTTTCTTCTTTTTGTAGAGGGTCAAGAAGAAGGAGAAATTTTAGTTGAACCCTCTTCTCCCGGCTTAATGGACATTGATGAACCAAGCTTCGTTCAACAAGTGCACAAAGCGATGGATGATGAACCCGCCGGTGTTAACATCACTATTCCTCCTACCACTACAACGACCTCACTAACATCCAGCATAAGTACAATATCTTCTTATTTGGAGGGCAATTCTGAGAGGTGAGTGAATCGGAATACGTACCTCTTCTTCTAACATGTGCACTTTATCTTCTTTTAGTTAAACTAAAGGAAGTAGGTGCGAGTAGTGGAGCTGCTAATTCTGTCGCTGTCATTGGAGGTAATTTTAACTTCCATTCATTTTGGTTCATTCATACCCCTATGTATATACTGATGAGTCAATTTGTCCTGTAGATGCTCCTGCGAATGAGCCATGCGAACAAGAAATTATTCGTGAAGCGTAGATCGAAGGTTTTAATAAACATAATCTTGACCTTGATTTTTTTGAAGATGACCATCAACATATTTCTGATCTGCTATCTGATAAAACTCGGATACAACTATAGGACCAACTATTGAACTTGGTTCAACTGAAGTAGGTCCATCAGAAGGTATGTACTTCCGAACTTAAACCCTCAACCGACTTTTGGTTCTCCTCATTTTAATAATTAAATAGGAACTTTAATTGTAGGACCAACTTTTGAAGTTGATACATCTACTGTCATTGGTGTATCCGATCAGCCCATAAGTTTTGGTTTTCTGCTCCTGGCAGGTCCTCCGGCTGAAATCAAACCATCAAAATTATTGCTCCCTCAACTTCTACTATTGTTGAAGCTGAGCCTGTTGTTCCTCTTACTAATTTGACCGAGGATGTTGGCATCTCTACAATTGTTGTGTCTGAGCCATCTTCACTTGTTCACGAAGTTGAATTGTTGAAGACAACCATAGAAGAGCAAGTTAACACAACTTCTACTGAATCTGGTATGTCCCGTTTTTAATATGTTTTGTAGTTTTGATTCATGCTCTTAGAATATTTATCTATCTTTCTTTTGTTTGCAGAATCCTCTTCCAAAAGTTTTGTTGACTTGGATCCAAAACCATCAGAGGCCTCGATTGAACAACTATCTGATGTGGCGGGTCCATCAACAAGCACTATTCCTGAACAAGTTCTGGTTGTTATAGACACTACATCAACATTGGCGAGCCAAGGTAACCAAGTCGTGGAATCTTCCATTAGACTTGATACATTTTCGTTTGTTGCCGTATACTGACGTATATATTTTATGCTTTATTTGTTCTCATTGCAGCTTCTTCTTCATCATTGTCTGATTCTATCCAAGCATTATTAGCAGACAAAGACCCGGATAAAGCCGTCATTTGCTCTGATCTTCAAGGCTTCATTTCCTTTTTGAACTCTATGGTTAATCGAATCCTCCTCACCTTTTGAAAACTTTAAGAGATCACTCGATCGCAATACATTAGGGATCAGAGAAGAAGGATATGCTGAATTGGCTGATTTAATCGACGCCTACTTGGTTGACCTTAAGCAACACGCCGAACTTTTGAAGGATCTTCGTACCAAAGGTGCACCTTCCTACATTGCTTCTTGAATGGACTCCAAATTACAAGCATGGCACGAGTCTCAACACTCAGCCAAACTTGAACATCAAATGTTAAGAGCTCGCACTACTCAAATCAGGGTGAATATTGATAAAAAGATACAAGTCAAAAATGATTTACACCGAGCTCTGGAATCAAGTCAAGTTGAAATAGATCACTTGAAGGAACAACTCAAGAAAGCTGAAGATGCTCATAATATCCTAGAACTTTATTTGGCAGAAGTGACCCGTATTGAATCAAATATGTTTCAACAGCTGGAGTTTCAGGATAAGAGGTTCGATAAAGAGCAGGAGGTTGCCAAGCTTCAAAATATTAATGAAGAAACTTTAAAAGTTAATCTAAAGGCTGAATTCGAACAAGATTATGCAATAGAACTCTCCAAACGTGAAGATCAAATTCTTCATTATAAGCTATTGTAATCTTGAGAATACTTTTTGAATCCATATTTTCTTTGTATTTTTATTTGAATGCTTCGGATGAATAAAATGAACTCTTTTGTTTATGGATATTTTATCATGATTATTTATTCTTTTTTAGAATAAATAAATAATATTCGTAGGATTTTTGGCAAACCCTCAGCCATCAACGGATTTGATATGCCTTTACCAACTACCGTTTGAATTGGGCTAGTATGTGAACTATCTAAATCTGTTTTATATATAACGTTGAGCTAAAAGAATTAAACTCTCTTAGGCTTTAAACTACAATGTTGAATATGTAGGCTACATGTGTTAGATGTAGGCTTATCTCTAATAAGGAATCGAGACAACGTCCCCCATGTGTGGAAGGTATGGATTCAAAAATATAAATATGTTATATTTTCATGGTAGAAAAATGAACCCAAAATCAGAGAGGAAGAATTTTATATTCTATCTCCTAGTCTCTTTTTTGTTGGTAGAGATTAACCCAAAATCAGAGAGGAAGAATTTTATATTCTATCTCCTGGTCTCTTTTTTGTTGGTAGAGATAAACCCAAAATCGGAGAGGAAGAATTTTATATTCTATCTCCTGGTCTCTTTTTTTTGTATAGATAAACCCAAAATCGGAGAGGAAGAATTTTATATTCTATCTCCTGGTACAAAGGAAACTCAAAGATCTACACTTAGAGAATCTGAAAAGGTTCGAATAATCCTAACTATCGAAAGATTTGATTACCAAACTAAAGGTGAGTTTCTCGTTTATCGAGAGTGAATTGCGGTTATGGCCCTAACTGTAGGAAGGTTTGACTAGGTGGGAGTTTGAGGCAATCCTAACTGTAGGCAGGTTTGATCACTTAATTTGAAAGTAGACCTCTTGTTCATGAAAAGAATCGAGATAGGATTTTGGTTGTGGTCCTAACTATAGGAAGGTTTGACCAAATTGATAGTGGAGTGGGAGTACAAATCACAGTGAGAGTGTTGACTTATACAAATCACTCAAAGAGAAATTTTAGTATCAAGTGGTGAAAACTTGACCTAAAGGGGTTTAACAATTGGGATGTTGTATCATGGCTCAACTGTGAAAAGTGTTAAGGCTTAGCTACAATAGAAGTTTGGGTGGAATTACCAACGAATGATTTTGGTGGATCTACCGTTATTTGAATTGATCGGTGAGGGATTTCTTTAAGGAAAGAATGACCCAACAAGGTAATTGAATCTCTTCTCAATAACAGAGTGTTATAAAATCACCGCAAGAGAGTTTTCATCATTTTGGAAATGATTGACCAATCATAGCGGGACATGAACTATTGATTGATTCCGGGTTATCCTTAAACAAATACTATACATAGTATTCTCGAGGAACTTCCTGTTAAATAGGTTATCCTAAAAGTACTACGGATAGTACTTTTTTAGGAACTTCCCATTAATCAGCATCATGAGCTTATCACCGTTTTGGGTGATTAAGCTATATGCACCATTCGAATAAACGGTTTCTATTACAAAAGGTCCTTCCCATTTGGGTTGGAATTTTTCCTTTTTCTTGGAAAGTAGAATCATGGGTCGTTTAATGACGAGAACCAAGTCTCCTTCCTTGAAGCTTTATTGTCGGACTCTTTTATCAAAAGCCTGTGAAATTCTAGCTTGGTAAAACTCAATTTGTTGCTGAGCTTTCAAACACTTTTCATCTAACATTTCCAATTCTTCGAGACGTTTCTGATGTTGTTCCTCCGTTGTCATTCCCATTGCGAGAGCAATACGGAGAGAGAATTTATATTTCTGAAGGAAGGGCTGCTTCACATCCATACACTAATGAATATGGAATCGCTCCGGTTGGCGTATGGACGGTAGTATGGTAAGCTCAAAGAGCATTACAAAGTTTATCATCCTAATCTCGCTTATTGACTCTTACAAGTTTAGAAATTTTTTTGATAATTGTCTTGTTGAAAGCTTCAGCCAATCCATTAGCGGTGAGATTATAAGCTTTTGATGAAACATCCTAAATCCCGAATTTATTACAGAATTTTATGAACGCGTTACTGACAAATTGAGGATCATTATCATGTATTATTCATTTTGGCACACTGTAATGGTATATGATGTGATGTTTAATGAATTTTGATAACATCATTCATCTTTACTTCTTTAATAGGAATCGCTTTGGCCCATTTTGATTAGTAATCAGTGATCGCCAAAATGAAACTGTCACCATTTGCTAAAGGTGGGAAAATAGTACCCACAATGTTCATTCTCTAAGTCTTAAATGGCCATAATGTAAGTGACGGGTGTAAATGTTCAGGAGGTTGGTGCATATAATTAGCATGAATTTAGCATGCATGGCATCGTCGGGCATAATCAACCGCATCTTTGACCATGGTTGGCCAATAGAAACCCATTCTTCTCAGTCTATCATAGAGTTTGGAACCGGGTTGGTGTGCGTCACATATTTTATCATGAGCCTCTTTAATGGCCTCCTCTGCTTCTCTATTATATAAGCAACAAAGTAATAGACTATCATATGAATGACGATACAACATTTGTGTTGCAGCGTTATAGTAAAATCTCGGTGCCCTTCGCCGGACTGAATCTCTTTCTCTTACATCTTCAGGTAAAATACTGTATAGAACGTAATCGATAATAGGAAATCTCGAGCTTCGAGTTCAACTCTTGTTGAGCATGCCTCTTTTTGACAATCGTAGTGTAAATCGGCACAATAAGGTGGTAAGTTCTCACTGTGACTAATTAATTATTCTGTTTCGGGAGGCTGAGCCAAAGACACGACTAACGCCGCCAATGCATCTGCGTATGCATTTTGGAGACGTGGAATATACTCGATGAAAAATCCTTCAAATGAGTCTACCATTTCTACGGTTACCTAGTAATATGAAATCAGATATGGGCTTCTGACTTCATATTCTCCTCGAATCTGATTGACTATCAGCTGAGAATCACCGAAAGCTTCAAGGTATTCAACCCCCAGCTCTTTGGTAAAATTAAGTCCAATTATTAATACATTGTATTTGGCTACATTATTAGAGCATGGTTCGGTCGACGAATACGCTCTGGGCATTATATGTTTTCCCGAGGAAACTAAAACAACCCCCACTTCTGAGGAAATTTTAGAACATCCGGGAGAGTTTGCCACATTGGTTTCCTGGAAAGCACTATTAAAGTATAATTTCCACACTTGTTGATGTGATGTGGTGTTAACTTCATGAGTTTCTTCTGGCAAGTCATCATATAATTCTACCGTATCTTTTGTAGGACTAACCGCTAAATGATCACAAATAGCTTGTCCCTTAACTGACTTTTGCTATTTAAAATACAAATCATATTGGGATAAAAGTAGGGCCTACCTGGCCAAATGCTAATTCATGGAGGCCGGTTGGGTAATGAATACCCGGATTGGGTTCACATTATAGATGACATAAATTGTTTGCCCAATTAGGTAATGTCGTATTTTCTAAATTGTGAATACTAAGGTGAGACATTCTTTCTCAAACATCAGATATTGAGATTCAGCATCTACCAGTGTACGCCTAAATAATATACTACTTGCTCATGACCGTTATCATCATCTTGTGCAAGCAATGCACTTAACGAATGGCTCATCGCTTTGACATAAATCAAAAACGGTTTACCCGACTTCGGTGCAACGAGAATAGGTGAATTCGCTAGATATGTTTTGATATCCTTGAATACTCTTTGATAGGCTTCATTCTAAATGAATGATACGCCTTTCTTTGTGAATTTGGAGAATGGTTGACATTTTCCTGAAAGGTTTGATATGAATCAACGAATATAAGCTAACCGTCCTTGCAATCCTCTGAGCTCTTTAAGATTTCTCGGTGGTTGTAATTGGTGTATTGCTTTCACTTTGTCGGGATCGATTTGGATGCCTTTTGTGGTGATGACAAATCCAAGGAATTTACCACTGGACATTCCGAGAAAAGATTTAGTAGGATTCATTTTCAGTTGATGATTCCTTATAAGATCGAACATCATTTTTAGGTCGTTAATGTGATCATTCTTGTTGCGACTCTTAATAACTAAGTCATTGCGTAGCACTCGACGGTCTTCCGAAAGTATTCTTGGAAAATCTTTGTCATCGCTCGTTGATAAGTAGCGCCAGCATTCTTCAAACCAAAAGGCATAACAGTATAACAGAAGAGACCAAGGGGTGTTCTGAATGCGGTATGCTCTTCATCATCCGGATGCATCTTAATTTGATTATACCCTGAAAATCCATCCATAAACATCATTCTCTCGAATTCGCACGTGTTGTCGATGATGACGTCTGTAATCGGTAGAGGGAAGTTGTATTTAGGACAAGCAGTGTTCAAATCCCTAAAGTCGATGTAAATTCTAATTTTCCCATTCTTTTTTAGGACTGGAACGATATTTGCTAACCATTCGGAATGTTGTTCTTTTCTAATAAAGCCTGAATCAATCAATTTCTTGACTTCTACTTCTATTGCCTCCATAATTTACGGACGAACTCGTCGCTGTTGTTGTTTGACGGGTTTGACATCTGGTTTAATGTTAAGGCTATGCATTGCCATATTTGGATCCAATCCCGGCATATCTTTGTAATTCCAAGCAAAAACGTTGATATACTCTCTAATGAGGGTGATTAATTTTTCTTTCTCATCAGATGGAAGACTATCGCTAATAAATATAGGCTTCGGATTGATTTCATCACTCATATTGACTTGGACCACCTTGTCTTCAGTAGGAGGTTCTCTCTGTTCGAATCCATCACCATATTGAATATTCATGTAATGTATCCAAGGGTCTTCCCAAGTGGGCAATTGATCTCTTCTTCTGTTGTAGAAGAATCGACCGTGGCCATGTTCGATATTAAGCCTTTGAACATTTCTCCAATGCTAATGTCAGAATCATAATTTGAGGAATCGGATGGATACCTATTTTTATTTGTTAGCTGGTTGATGACTTGCCAGCAATATTCATCATTAGATGACGAGACATAGCTCAAACCTCTTCTGTGGCTATAATAATTATCAAGTTTTCCTTTTGGTACATAGGTAGGACGGGATGGTACCCGAGTACCTTGACCAAAACGAAGACCTTCACCAAACGTGAGATCATATCCTTGCTTCTTCATGTAGTCACTTGCTTGTGAACTATATCTGAAGAAATGTTGTCTGAGCCCTTCATCATCAGTATTGGTTTCCAAGAAGAGATCGGAGGGTAGGGATGACTCTTCTTTACCAAAGATTATTTTTTTTCCACCCCCTGCTTTTGTAGGTAGGACTAGGGTTGTTCCGGAGGAATCTTGAATGCACTTCTTCATTGTACAAGACGACCGAAGCGGCATGTGTATATCAGGATTGTTATACAATTTATGTATTACATCATGAAGACAATGCGAGTACTCTAAATTATTATTTATTATTTTATTAGCAAGTTGCTAGTTATAACTTTCATCCGACGATTCATCATCGTCAAGATCGATTACAAGAGGTTCAATGTGATTTAATATAAGACCATCACTATAATCAAACCCAACTTCGGTATCAGCTTCTTCTCCGTTGTCCATGTCATGGGCTGATGGTTCAGTATCGGATTCAACACCATAAAGAAGTGAGTCAGTAAAGTAATTTTCTAACCCCTTAAATGGTTGCTTATTTGCGACCACCGTCTTGACCTTGGTATTAGTATTTATATATTTCAGACACTGATGGAGGGTGGAAGGAACTATAACATTATTGTGGATCCAAGAACAACCCAACATTAAGTTATAAAAAGTCTCTGCATCAATCACATAACAAGTGACTTCCGACTTCAAATCTCCGAGTTGACACTTCACCCGGATCTTTCCTAATGGCCTAGACCCACTGGTGTTGAATCCGTAGATAACGGTTCCCATGGAGGCTAATTTGTTGGCGGGAATTTCAATATGGTACATCAACCGAAGTGGCTTGATACTGACAGCGGAACCCAGATCAACTTGGATCCGGTTGACAATGCTTGAGCTAATATATCCGGTGAAGTATAAAGTCCTATCATGCTTCGAATTTTTCACTTACATATCCTCTTTGGTAAAACAATGCAAGAAAATTTTGTGGCCGCCAAGTTACAGTGTTGAACTGATGACTCCAGCTCTTCAAGAATCGGCTTAATTTGAGTGAGAAACACATCAAAATCATCCAAAGCTTCTTGTAAAGCTTCCCTGATATCTTTTGAAAGACGCAACAACTCGTACAAAGTGATTCTTACTGGGATATTAGCTAACTGAGCCATGACATCAAAATGGTAGGGAGCGTTCGAACTTTCCGGTTTATCTCTTCCAATCGGTCGACTGAAACAAGACTGCTTCGGAACATGAACTTCTTTGTGCTGAGGTTCCTTCTCCTTCTGCTTAGTTGATTGTTGAGGTTTCTCAGCAGATACAGCAGGAGTTGCAACCACCCCAGTATAGCTAAAGTTTTAGAAGGTGTGGTTTTTACCACCCCCTGCTCAGCTAGTTGCTCAGATGCACTTGGGTAATTGAAATGGTATTCATTTCCACTTCTAGTAGCAAAAGATTCTTGCTCCTCTTCAGAAAGCGGTAAAATTAGGATTTCTTTATTTTTTCCTTCAGGAATTGCCAAAACTCCACAGCAGAACTTCTCTTTTCCTTTGCCTTTTAAACTCTTCTTCAATGATGACGTCATCCATTGTTTGTGCTCAAGTAAATCGGGATGAACCCAAAGAATTTTGCCGTTTGGAGCTCTATATGATACAAGTCCCTTTTGGCACTATCCATGAGGATCATTGTGGACGATTTGTATTTTAACCATTAACATAATTTCGGGTTGAAACCAAGATAAAGGAATAGGGTCGAAACTAATGGATATTGTATTTGCACCAACTTTCTTCTCTTTTGGTTTTGCAGTCATGATACCGACATCGATCAAGGTTTATATTTTGTCTTTTAAGACATAACACACCTTGGTGGGATGATGGACCCTTCTATGATATGCACAATATTTTGGGTCATTAGTCTTCTTTGCTTCTTCCTGGTTTGTAATCGGTGGAAGCTTAATCTTGTTGTTATCTAGAAGATATTTGAAAATAATTGGTACTTCGTCATCCCTGAAAGAGTATTCTTTTGGGAATCTGGGTTCTGAAGTCTTGGGTTGCCTCGAAGGCTGCCGAGTCTGATGTGGTGCCAGCTGAAAGGATGATTGTTGAGGTTGTTATTGTTACGATTGTTATGACGTTTGATGAGCATCAACAGCAACTACAGATTCTTTTCCTTTACCTCTTGGATTGAAATTCTTCTTTTGAGGATTAGCCAGTGGTTGACCTCTTTCCAGCCTTTTTCTTTTAAGAAAGCGTTCAGCCTGCTCGCCTCGTACTTTCAATTCTTTCCACATCTTGGAAGGTACAACTCCCATGACTTCTAAAACATCTAAAGACATGTTATTATGACATGTCTGAAGAATAAACTCCTTGGTGAGTGGATCTCGACAATTCACTGCTTTATTTTAAAATCGTTTGACGAAGGTATCGATTGTTTCACCATCTTTTTGTTTCTCATCCAATAATGTACTGATCGATACTTTGGTGTCGTCGTCAAAGAAATTTGTCAAAAACAAACCCTCTATATCACGTAGCTGTTGATGCTTCCAGGCTTAAGACGTTAGTACCAATTGAAGGCAGGCCCACGAAGGGTTCATACGAATGACCGTACCATCAAAGCCTCATTTTCGGAGATTACACCCAAATGAGACTTGAAATAAATGAAGTGTTGAGTGTGTGAACTCTTTCCATCAAAAGGAGTAAAGTTAATCAGACTAAACTTTGGGGGGTAAGGAATTGAATCCCACTCCCTTGGATACGGGCACGGAATACCTGTTTTCTTTACTTCTTGAGTCGTCTTCAAAGCATTAACCTTGTTCTCAAAATCTTGCATTTTTTTGTCCTCATCCACATTCTCCTTCGAACCTGAGAAGGTTGAAGAGGCGTTTTGATCGGACCGCTCTCATTGTTGTTTTTGAAGGCAGTTTCATCCTCTTCTTGATCGCTGTTTATATCATTATCTGATTGCCCTGGCTAGATTCCACCTTTTGACTTGATTCCGGCTACTATTGTGGATGTTGTTGAGCTAGCAAATCCCTCATCTGTTGCATTGTCAACTCCATTTCTATTTTTATTTTAGCCCTGATCTCTCCCCGTTGCTTAGCTAAAGCTTCTTGTAACATCTGGGCTAATTGATCAGGCGTAATTGTGAATGATTCCCTGGCTTGTCCTACACTGGATATTATATCATCAGAGGCAACTGCAGAACAAGTATCTAAGAGTTCCTCATCGAAAGACGACCCTTCATGCATTCTTCTATAATCTCTACGTCTAGTGGCCCTTAGCTATAGCCGTGACATTCTTTGAGAGAGGCCCTGATCAACTCTCCCTCCTGGAGAAAAATCAGGATCAGGGTTGATTGAATGTCATTTTTCTCTGTTAGTCATGTTGATAGTGACCTCTGGAAGCTCATCTTTTTGAATAATAGGATTCTTTCTATGAAAACGTCTCATCTTGGGTTTTGACGTCTTCGTAGAAAGTCTTTGAAATATAGAGACTCTTGACGGTTCAGCTTTAGAACAACTGCATTCTGACAATACCACCTTAATAAGCCTCTCACATAAACAATGAGGACTTGTTTATCAAACTACTCGTTTTCATGATTTATTTCCACTGTTAGTTTGATAGTACTGCTCTTTATTATGATGGCTCAAGTAACCTATCTCCTGTTTTTGTGTGTGGACCTTGTTGACATACTCAGGGCGATTTTTCGTCGTCTTTGAACGATCTAAGGTTGTTTCAAAATTTGCACGCCTAGGTCCACCCCCCCATGAGCATGGACTTTTAACGGGCTTTTGAACTTTAACACAATCTCCTAAGTGATAAGAGGTTGATATTTTTCTCTCTTGGAATCGTTTTGCTCTAATAGGAGGATATTTACGACCCACAGTGTAAGAATCTACTTGGGGTTCATTCACCGGACCCAAGCGTTCTTTGACTGGAGTTCTACCTCGATCATTAGGTAAGGGACCAAGGCGATCCGCCATTGTGATCTTGAGTTTTGATAAGTCTGGACTGACTCATGGCTTCACTGGTGACAGAGCAGATGTGGTTGTAGTAGACGGACCAGGCACAGTCGTCGACGGGGTTGAAGAGGAGACCTCGGAAACATTTCTTTGGTCACGACAGTGGCGACTGTCGCGGTTGAAGGATGTGACCCACCAATTTGATTTTTGCATAAGTCAGATTTAGGAATAAAAACTTTATGATTCTTTGGTGATTCTTTAGACACCATTCCCTTCTTCTCTTTTCGTCTTTGTTATAAAGGAGCACATGCACAGGCGGTGTTTACACGACGCTTTTGTATGCGTTTTTTAAGAGTTAAACGAGCTCTTTTGCCGAGAGTCCACTCTTCCATCGTGAGTTGTGCAGAAATGTGAGTGGTTTGTCATTGAATTGAACGAACCATTTGTTGTTTCCTCAGCTCTAAGTTTGCAAAATAATGAACTCCGTCAGTTTGTTCTAAGGCCCTAGCCAATTGATGAGTACGGCGCTAACGTTGTCTCTAACAAGCCCTCTTCGTCAATGGTGGTGAGCTTTGATTCAATGACTTCTTAACTGGAGAAGAGTCATTAGGAGTAGAGGTGTTGCAAGTAGAATCTTTAGCAACAAACGGGCAAGAGTCTTCACCCGTAGAATTTGATAACTTAAAAAACTTCAGAAGATGAAATATTCCAGCATTTGCGAGGCGAGGAAGAAATTTAGGATGAGGATGATAGATATTCCTCAAACTTTTCTTGGTCAAACTCGTTTTTGATCTCTTCATCAACTAGTATCTTGATGATCGGCTACGACAAGACGGTCTCGGCAGCGAGATCATTGGCTCTCACTATGGTCGCTAGTTTGTTTTTGTTGAAAGTTGGTTTCATTATGGAATCCATTAAAACTTTAATCGCTTACAATAAATTTAAAAGAAATAGTCTTTTTATAAGACTTCTCTTACATAATGAACAAAAGAATTATAATTTCCTAGAAAATAACACAAAAATTATTTATCATCTCCTGCTTTTGTTGGATCGTTCCCTGTGCTGGGGGTGCTTTAGCCCGTGGATCACCGATTCATAGATTCTGATTGAATCATGAAGGCTTTTGGGCATTCTTCTTTGTTTATCGAAGTAAGAATCTTAAATGAATATCTTATTGATGAAAGATATTCACTCTTTCAAAGATCAAGTCAGAGCTTAGATCTCTAGGAGTCGCCAAAAAGCTTCTTGAAAGTATTTGTGGGGATTGAATACCTTCTCTCTTGCTTAAAATCACCAAATGATAAAGTCTTTTTGCTCTAATTGCCTGGTCCTCCCTTCTCTACGTGTATAGGAAGGTATTTATAGTCTCTAGGAGTCGTACTTGTTAGAAATAATGCAAAATAATTGATGTTAACCGTCTCCTTTGGGCGCGACAGTGGAAACTCCCGTGGCCAAAGGAGACAGTTTTCTAGTCTTTGTAACTACCGTCCCCTGCATTCGTGGCCACATTTTTTGTGGGTAGTGGGCATGTTTTCAGGGTATAACTGCCCCTCAATGTTGCTACACGTTCTCCCTCAGTTATAAAACCAAGTGGATGCCACAAAGAGCTAAAAACCGTCAGCGAATTACAAGAAGACGCCCCAACGCTTGCGTAACATCGTACACTGCTGCACCTATGCCCGTCGATTACCACTACCACGCCTATGCACGTCAATTACCACTGCCGCATTCAAGCGCGGCACTATACTCCGTAGCAGGTATGCACCTTGTTTCATATCTCCCTTTGCTTCTTTTGGCTTTGGATGATCCCCTTTGATTTAAAAAATGGCATTCATTGTCTTCTCTTTATCTTGAACTATATTTGGATAGCTATAAGCATTTTTAGACGCCTACAGTTATGATTAGGGATGCATACGGCTACTCAATAGCGGAGTCAGGAATTCTGTCTTGAGGAGTCTAAGAATTCAATACACATAAGTGCTTTCTTATTTATTTTATTAAAAACAAGAAAGTACACTATTAAACTAATTTGTATGTTTTTAAAGCCAAGTTATGACAATTACATGAAAGGTACACAAATATTTCATTTATGTTTGACATCAAAAGAATGTTAGATGAAGACTTGCTTCTGAACAAAAATATATCTAGACAAAATAAGGAGTAGACGTGTGCTTGCCTTGTTGGATCGGTTTAGATTAAGATATGACCTCCAATCTTGAGAATATAATGAGAATAAAAATTTAGACAAAATAAACAGAGAGGCGATTAGGATGTGAAGATTAGACAAAAAAAATTTTTTTTTGATAGAAATTAGAGTAAATTTTAGGTACATGTGAAGATTTTTGACAAATAAACAGAGGGGCCATTAGGATGATCATAAGTAGATTAGACAAAAAGTTTTATTTTTGATAGAAATTAGAGTAAAATTTAGGAGGCAAATTTTCACATTTTCCATCCTTGAAAATAATGCATACTGCTGATAATTGGTTAGCTAACTTGTTTTCAGGGGATATATTAAGAAGGCCAACCAATTTCTATATATAATATGTAAATTGTCGATATTTCAATATTGTATAAATAGTTCAGTACTATATACAAATTACTCAATTTCCAAAAGTTTGGGGCCAAGGAACTCTCAAACTTCTATCTGGCTCTGCCCTTAATAATACTCACTATATGAGAAAAACTTATGTCAACTTAAGTGGACCATCCACCAAAGTTTCTATCCATTGATGAAAGTCTCTTCATATGATGCACGGATCTCTAGATATCATCAATAGATAGAAACTTTGGTGGATGATCCACTTAAGTTGACATAAGTTTTTCTCCTCACTATATTCATATCTGCTTACCAATCTCGGACACAGATACGGATATGTCTCGGTAAAGTAAATTCATAACCATATCCGCTAAAATCAGATGTAGATACGGATATGGATATAGATATATAATCTAATGTACATGTGGATACAAAATGGATATGACAAAAAATATGTATTATTGAAAATCATTTAGTTCATATGATACAAGAGAATTCATTAATATGTTCACGTATTATATTTGAAAAGCTAAGATTAGATCTCTTGATCATCAAATTTAGCCTAAATTCCATTAATATAAGCATCAAAACTACTGCAACTATATGACAAACATATTTTTGGATATTTCGGGTACACATAGAGATATTTCTCTATATAATCATATTCGTTACCATATCCTATCGGTTATGGATTTTGGCAACCAAATACGCATCCTAAATGGATACAAATGATATTTTCTTAGATGTGAATATTTTCTGATACATGTAGGGGATAGTTCAATCCTAAACCAAATAATGGCCTAAGGTTGAACTAAGAAAATCAAGATTGGAGATTTAGTCCAATTTTTACTGAAACAACAATCAACACTTTAACTTGCAGGTTAGCTCCACTAACTTGATAGTGGAGGAATTGCCAAACAACCCTCTTAAGACTTTAATATAAACAAAGACAATTGCAACTTTAGACGAAAAGCATTATACATATCTGATACTAAAAATGTCATATTATTTTGCTAATGCCTTCTACGGCTGTCTTTGGCCATAATCATGTTGTGCAAAGGAGGGAGGAGCTGAAACTTTACGAATTTTATAGAAACGCATGCATGAGTTATATATATGCCTAAAATTTAAAGTTTATATAGAATCGAGTAGAGTTGAAAACCTAGTGCATGTCAGAGTGATGGTATTATGGTAGTGCCTGAAAGAGGCATTAAACGACCGCCGTTCTTTAAGAGCTGCAATCAAACTTGGAAACTCAATGGCACTTTTATTAGATGGTAGCTAACTTTGACTTACCTTAACTTCAACTTGGGGGTCCCGATTACACCGAGGGTGGCCCACAGCCACGCCATTTATTAGCATTAATATATGCCAAAAAGCATTATGCTCATTCTTAGATTGCACTCAAAGAAAAATTATAACTAAACATTATGCCTCGTTTTGTACATGGCAATCAGTAGAAATGGAATATAATTTTAACTTCTCACTCATGCTTACTAAACATGATGTGTTTTAGATGTTAGAAATGTCACTCTCATTTCTATCAAATTTCACTTAATGTGGGAATTGCTATTCCCAAAGAGTTATCAAGGAATTGATATTTTCACTTAAGTAATAATGTAAATAATAAAATAAATTTCAGATATACCCTTTTTAAATATATTCCACTTAATTCTTTAATCGCACATAAGTATGAGAATGAGAATGAACATTCCAATCTTACATTAATTCCATTCCATTCTTACATTCATTGCATTCTCACTTAACTCTGTTCCCGCGTACCAAACGAGGCATTATAGAATTAATGGTTGTGATGATTTAGTGGTCCCTTCATTATTTTTTTTTGGAGAGTAGAAGATCTAGATCTATGAACACTACTATATCCTAATCTAGAGCGGGGATCACATAGCCCAATTCAGCCGAGGCCGAATTTTTGACTTGCTCAAAACAACTTGTCAAACCTCTAAAAATGAAAACGAAAATATGGGATCTCAATTTCTTTCACTGGAGTAAAGCCAAAATCTAACTTTGAATGGATCAAAAAATAGAATACTAATCTCCAATATACAAAAATGCATTTTAGACACATCAATTGTAGAAACGGCGAAGTTCAGGAGAAAAATAAATATGTAGTTTCACGGTCGACTACGAGTGGCACAACGATCAACCATAAACGTGCACGGTGACAGGGAAAGTCTCCGAACTTTTGGTGGTCGATCGCGATGGGTTCTACGGGTGTATCTTCTCTTTGGAACTTAACGATCCTCATGGGAGCTTGAGGATAGATGATTCTCATGGTAACTTGAGAATAGAGGTGTAAAACAATACGGTGGAACGCATGTCGAAGCGTGAAACGAGACGGCGAATCAAAGAATCGAAGCGTCTAGTTTTCAGCTCGTAAGTTGACTCATACATGCACATGAGTCGACTCATCAGGTTGAGTCGACTCATGACTGTCTTGAGTCGACTCATGAAGGCCAGCCGTTTGTCAGATGTTTCTGACCAGTCGACTCATGACTGTCATGAGTCGACTCACGAAACCCAGCCGTTTTGTCAAAAGTTTCTGACCAGTCGACTCATGACTGTCATGAGTCAACCCATATGACATGAGTCGACTCATACATGCACATGAGTCGACTCATCGATGGTTTCCTGGTTCATCTGGGTTTTTGTTTACACAAATTCCTATGGGGTTTGGGCTTGGTTATTTACCACTTTGCCATCCACGTTGTTCCACATATAAAAGAGATTGTTTTAGGGTTTTAAAACAATCAGAAGATATTAGATTGTATTTGAATAATTGAGAGAGATTGTTCTTCAGTTCTAGTGAGATTGTGAGAGATTGTAAGTTATTTTATTCTCATAATCTAGAGAAGGTATTTTCCTTCATCACCACTAAATTGTTCTTGTATTCTTGTTATTTTCTTCTCAACCCACCTTTGATAATTTTGCGATCAAAGGTGCTCGCTGTAGGCATCAAAAAATTGCCGATAGGTCCCCACTCACAGCTCGGT
>BQKN01063219.1:71855-82664 GCA_022839385.1 Asparagus kiusianus
CCCCCCTTGGCCTCTCTTCTAAAGGCCGGATTTTTGGGAGAGCTTGGAGAGAAAATTTCAGATTTTGAGCATAGCCTTGAGATCTGAAATTCAAGAGCGGAGCGGCGAAGCCCTGCCGGAGCAAGGAGTCGACTGTCTTTATTCACCACCTCCTTCTTTTCCTTAGTGTTGCCCCCCTTAGCGGTGACACTAAGAAGAGTTAGTGCCTCGTTTTACCGAGACATAAGCTTTACACTTCAGAGATCTCACGCAGATCGACGAAGTTCAGTTTCCATATCCCACGCGGGTAGACGAAACTCTGCCGGATTCTCCCGGAACGGATCTTGATCGATCGGCGGTCCACGGATATCTACATCCCCATCACAGGCCAAAGACCCACGCAAGCAAGCACCGATAAACGGGACTTGCGTTTATTTTCGAGAGGGTTGTAATCATTGTTTTCATTTTGTTTGTAACAGATTTCAAATTAATGAAAACAGCAACTTTCGACGAAAACACTCGCACGGTGATTTATATCAAGTTGGTATCAGAGCGTTCAGATCTGTGAAGGGGACATCCTATGTATGGTCTTGACTCGATAGCAATATAAGAAGCTAGGCGAGATCCTTATTTTATTAGAAGGAATCCAGAAATTAAGAAAGAAGAAGATGGCTGAAGGAGACAATTCAGCAAGACTTGATGCATTGGAGAAGCAGATCGAGACGATTGGGGCGACACTCACTCAACTCATGGGTCACAACCATGGAAGTAACAAAAAGGGGGAATCTTCTTTGAAGGGTAAGAAGAAACTTGAAGAGTCCGATGCAGAAGGCGAGAAATTTGATTCTGATGAGGAGGCCGAGATTGTTAAGACTGATACACATCAAGGGGGTAAAAATTATTACCAGAATCTGAAAATTGACTTCAAGGTGGAAATTCATGTTTATGATACGAGTGTCAATGTAGAGAAACTCGATGATTGGATCGAGCGTACGGAGATGTATTTCACTCTCTATGGATATTCATCCAAGGAGAAGATTGTGTTCGCGACTCTGAAGCATTCGAGGCATGTCTTAACCTGGTAGAAATCCTACAGTAAACAAGAAAAGTAGGTGGTATCGTGGAACAAGTTTAATGAGCTGCTAAGGAAACAGTTCTATCCAGAAGGATTCCTTGAGGAGCGTTGGTATAAGTGGTACGGCTTACGCTAAAGGTTCAACCAGACCGTTCAAGAATATATGACAGAGTTCCAATAGCAGGCGATGGTTCTCAACATCGTAACAGAAGAATATTCCATCTTTATGAAGTATATGGTGGGTCTGAATAAATATATCCGAAAGGAGATGAAGTTGTTCACAGTCGAGTCCATAGCAGAAGTGAGTGTGAAGGCCATTGCCATTAAGGGCAGAAAAAAGAAGGGCAACAAAATAAATGGAGACTCCAAACAGACGGGAGGCAAGTCGAGTGGCTCTCAACCTAAGCAATAGAAGAAGAAGGGTGATTCGGGGAAGGCAGGATTAACATGTAATCGCTACAAACAGACAAGACACGTAGCTGATCATTGCTGGGAGCAGTATCCTCATCTGAAGCCAAAAGGATTGAAGAAAAAGGAGGAGAAGAAGGCATATGTAGTAGCTCAGGGTCTGAAGGAAGTTCCCGGGATGACACACCCAATAGCAGTCTCAACCTTATGGCGGGGAAGCAGAACACGACGGAGGACGAAGACCCGAGGGAGAAGCTCTTTGTTTTAAAATTACAGATCAAGACCAGTTTAGTTGATGCCATAGTGGATCCAGGGAGCCAGAAGAATTTGATATCTGAGGCATTGGTTCAGAAGCTGGGATTGAAGACGGTTAAACATCTAAAACCCTATCCTTTAGGGTGGATTCAGAAGAAGGCAGGATTGTATGTGGTCAACCAATGCACTTTCAGATTTGCGCTCCACGAGTCGTATATTGACGAGGTCACATGCGACGTTGTTTCATTGGATGTTTGCTAAGTGATACTGGGTAATCCTTATTTATGGAATAGGTTTGCGGTCTATGATAGACGAGCCCAGAAGTATATGTTCACCAAAGATGGCGAGTAATTCATCTTCCGTTCGACATCTCTTCCACAGGAGACGAGTTTGATGACAGTGACTCAGGCAAAGAGGCTAGTGAATACGAGCAAGAGGTTCATATTGTTAGTCATTAGGCATTATGAGGAGCAGCTGAGTAGGGTGTGCTTGACTACCTTGAGCAAGTTTCAGGAGGGAGGGCTTGACAGGTTGAAGGCCAAGTACGTGGACTTGTTTTCGGAGATCACGAGACTACCACCATGACGGGGTGTGGAGCATGAGATTATGTTAACCGACGAGTGTTCTTTGCCTAATATAGGTCTATACCGTACTTCTGTAGAGGAGTCTGAGGAGATCAAGAGGCAGGTTCAGGAGCTTTTAGAGACAGGAGTGATTGTGCCGAGTTGTTCCCCTTGTGGGTCAACAGTGTTGTTGGTACCCAAAAAGGATGGAGGCTGGTACATGTGCATGGATTACCGGGCGCTTAACAAGATAACCATTAAGAATCGATACCCATTACCTTGGATTGATGATCTTATGAACCAGCTGGAAGGAGCAAGGTTTTTCACGAAGCTGGATTTGAAGTCTGGTTACCATCATGTGAGGATTCAAGAGGATAATACTTGGAAGACTACGTTCAAGACCAAACAAGGCCTGTTCGAGTGGTTGGTGATGCCGTTTGGATTGTGCAATGCTCCGGTTACCTTTATGAAACTTATGAACGATTTGTTACGACCCTTTATAGAGGATTTTGTGATAGTTTACCTCAATGATATCTTGGTGTACAGCAGGACCAAGGAGGAACATCTTGTTCATGTTGAGAAGGTGTTTGAAGTGCTGTAGAACAGATAGCTAAAGCTTAACAGGAAGAAGTGTGAATTTGGGAATGACGAGTTGGTGTATCTCGGGTTCATCGTGGGGAAAGGCCAGCAGAGGATAGATCTAGGTAAGGTGGCGGTGATCACGAAGTGGCCGACACCTAGGACAGCGACGGAGGTGAGAAGCTTCATGGGGGCTTGCCAGTATTTGCGCAAGTTCATTCAACATTTTTTGACTTATGCGGCATCATTGCATGACCTTACGAAGGCTAAGATTCAGTTCGAGTGGGGTAAGACACATGAAGAGGCTTTTCAGTTGCTAAAGAGGAAGATCTCGGAGGCACCGGTGTTGGCATTGCCGGATCTACAGTGGACCTTTGAGGTAGAGACCGATGTGTCTAGTTATGCTATGGGTGCGTTGTTGATATAGGATGGGATGCCAGTGGAATACGATTCTGAGATGTTTACGGGTGCTATTCAGAACTACCTAACCTATGACAAGGAGTTTTATGCCCTTTATCAGCCAATTAAGCATTTGCGGGTATACTTGTTGGGTAAGGAGGTGGTTGTGCATTCAGACCACAAACCATTAGAGCTCTTACATGCCTAAACGAAGCTACAGTAGGCACAGCACATGAAGTGGATGTCCTATTTGATGGTATTCAATATCATCATTAGGTACAAGAAGGAAACGACGAACAAGTTACTTGATATGTTATCTCATCCACCCGTGAGAGCTTTCTTGGTGGCGACGCTCATTCAGCCCTTGGTTCCTTTAGAGTATATACAGATGTACACATCCAACCGAGATTTTAGCAGCGTGTTCGAGCAGGCGAAGGCTGGTCGAAAGGGGGAGTGCGAGATTGGTGTAGATGGTTTGTTGTATCGTGGGACATCACTATGTATTTCGGAGGATGGTGACAGGTTGCAGTGGATTAGAAAAGCACATACCTTGCGTGTGCAAGGACATTTCGGGATTCAGAAGACGCTTCTCAATCTACGATGACATGTGTTTTGGCCAAATATGCTAGATGATATTACCAAGTATGTTAGAGGGTGTAAGTTATGTTGTATTTCGAAGCCTTCTAACAGGAAGAGAGGATTGTACCTACCATTACCGGTACCTTCTAGACCGTGGGAGAGAATCTCTATGGATTTTCTAGGAGGGTTGCCGACAACCAAGCGTGGGTGTGACTATTTGTACGTTGTGGTGGACCGATTTAGCAAGATAGTGATCTTGATTCCATGTAAAAAGACCGTGACGGGAGTAGGTGCAGCGTAATTATTCTTTGAGCATGTGTGGAGGCACTTTGGGTTGCCGAGTTTGATTATTTCGGATCGAGATAGCCAGTTTCTCGGGTATTTTTGGGATTCTTTATGGAGTTTGACGGACACGAGACTAAAAAAGAGCACGACCTTTCATCCATAAACAGACGGGAAAACGGAGGTGGTCAACCAAACTATGGTGCATATGTTGAGGGGGTATAATTCTAACCATCCTAAGACTTGGGATGAGAGCTTACCATAATTACAGTTTACTTTCAATTGGGCGATTCATGGATCTTTGGGAAAGTAACCATTTGAAACGTGTTATGGATTCTTACTGCCGAGTTCGTTTGATCTCGTGTTTTCTAATGAAGCTATGGCCGACGACAAGGAAGGGAGTGAGAGATAACATGCTTAGCGATTTTTAGAGAAGATTGCACATATTCATGCCACGGTTGAAGCTCAATTAAAGAAATCACAAGCTAAGTACAGGGTGAAGCATGATCAGCATCGGGTTTCTTGTAACTTTGGCATAGGTGACATGGTATGGCTGAAATTAAGTAAGGAGAGGCTAAAGGGAGAAGGGAAGAAGTTGAAATCTATACGTTATGGTCCGTTTCGGATTCTCAATCAGATTGGTGACAACGCCTTCAGGCTGGATTTTCCACCTTACTTAGGCATATATTCGGTGATCAATTTCGAGAATTTGAAGTTATTCAAGCCTCCATTGCTGGATGATGAAGGTGACGACAAGGTGATCTTACCGCATATTGAAGACTTGTGGTTTGATAGAGAAGAGCCGCTGAAAGAAGATTTTATTTTGGAGCAGAAGATGACCACGATGAGGTGGGGGACGAAGGAGTCATTTCTCATTAGACTTCAAGGTCAGGTTCCTAGCAAGGATAAGTGGCTTAACAGGGAAGGAGGAGCTCGTGAGTTTCCTCAGCTCTAACTTGAACGGGACTTTAAGTTCCTAAAGGGGAGAGCCATGATACGGGTGTATCTTCTCTTTGGAACTTAGCGATCCTCATAGAAGCTTAAGGATAGATGATTCTTATGGTAACTTGAGAATAGAGATATAAAATAATACAGTGGAACGCAGGTCGAAGCGTGAAACGAGACGGTGGATCGAAGAATTGAAGCGTCCAGTTTTTAGCTCGTGAGTCGACTCATACATGCACATGAGTCGACTCATCAGGTTGAGTTGACTCATGACTGTCATGAGTCAACTCATGAAACCCAGCCATTTGTTAGTTATTTCTAACCTCAACTCATAACTGTCATGAGTCGACTCATAAAAACCAGTCGTTTTGTCAAAAGTTTCTGACCAGTCGACTCATGACTATCATGAGTCGACCCATATGACATGAGTTGACTCATACATGCACATGAGTCAACTCATCGATGGTTTCCTGGTTCATCTAGGTTTCTCTTTACACGAATTCCTGTGGGGTTTGGGCTTGGTTATTTACCACTTTGCCATCCACATTGTTCCACATATAAATGGGATTGTTTTAGTGTTTTAAAACAATCAAGAGAGATTAGATTGTATTTGAAGAATTGAGAGGGATTGTTCTTCAATTCTAGCGAGATTGTGAGAGATTGTAAGTTATTTTATTCTCATAATCTAGAGAATGTATTTTCCTTTGCCACCACTGAATTATTCTTGTGTTCTTGTTATTTTCTTCTCAACCCATCTTTGATAATTCCGTGATCAAAGGTGCTCACATGGTGACTCGTATCAGTTCTACGGTTGACCGTGCCCAAGTTTTGCAGGTGATTAAGTCTCTAGACTTTTTATGACCGCGTAGCGGGTATTGGGTTGTTTTGTTTTCTACTTGTTTTCTGATTGGTTTTTGATATAAATTAGAAACATTTGTTTCTAGGGTTAAAAGGAGGAGAGTTCTAACAGAGATTTTAGATTGTACTGAACACTTTGAGAGGAAGAACTTGTGAGCTAGGAGAGAGCTTTGGTTTAGGGTTTATTTGAGTAATTTTGTGAGATTGTAACCCTTTGTACTCTCCTTGATTTAGTGGAATCTCACCATCCTCTCCCCGTGGACAAGGCAAATTGTCCAACCTCACATATCTCTATGTTTGGTTTGATTTTTTATATTTGGATTGAATTGTGCTCGTGTTTGTTTTGGTTATCTTCTCCCGTGACTCGTAAACTTGTTTGGTATGCGAGCATGCTTCCGTAAAGATACGTAATAATTGGTAACAGAGCTCAGATTTTAGATCTAGGGTTTTGGCATTAGGTGGAGGAAAATTCATCGTGGAAGCTCAGTTCTTGGAGTTCTAGGCTTCGATGGAGATAGTGTTTGGGGTTACCATTGAAGATTTCGCTTTTCTCGTGTGGTTAGAAGATCTATTTTGGAATCCGTTCTAGGGTTCAGTTAGGTAACTTCTAAATTCTATCAAGTTTAAATTTTTTCTACAATTTGAAGTTTGTGAATATGGGTGAAGAAGTTGGTAAAAGTAGCAAGATGGCGAGTACAGTTCAAGTTGGTTTTGAGAACACTAAAATTAGTGTGGTTAAATATAACGGTAAGATCAATTTTGGTTTGTGGATGAGCGACGTACAGGATGCGCTCAATGCTCAGAATTTAGAGGAGACCATCATGGTCCATGAGAGGCCACGAAAATATGAAAAGGTAGTATGAGAAAAGATGAATAGGAATGATTGTAGGGTGATCAGGTCCTGTTTGGAACAGGAGATGAAATATGATGTGATAGGGGTGACATGTGCAATGAAGATGTAGGAAATTTTTAATAACAAGTACCTTACGAAGAGTGTTGAGAATAGATTGTACTTGCTGCGTAGGTTATTCAGATTTTAGATGTCCAAGGGTACCTCGCTAGCAGTTCATGTGAACAACTACACTAAGTTATTGTCAGACTTAGCGAATATTGATGAGAAGATATCGGATGAGTACAAGGCGATTATTTTGTTGGGCTTATTACCAGACAAGGAGTATGATACATTTGTGCTTACTTTGTTGAATGGGAGATCTTCTATCAGCTATGGTAAAGTAACTAACGCTTTGACGAACTATGATTTGAGGAGGAAGGATAAGGAGACTTTTCCAAGCTAGTACTTCAGGAGAGGCCTTGTCGACGAGAGGTAGAAGCCCACAGCCGAGAGGTGGTAATAGAGGCAGGTCATAGTTGAGAGGTCATCACTAGTTAGGAAAGAACCAATGTGTATTCTGCAAGGAGCAGAGATATTGGAAGAGAGACCGTCCAAAGCTTAAGGAGAAGGAGAATGACAAGAAAAAAAGGCTAGAAGGCCAATGAGGTGAACATTCCGAGAGGCGATGATTCAGATGATTCGAGCTTTTCTTTACTGATTACTCTGGAGGTGAACCACTTGGATGAATCAGATTGGATGCTTGATTCTGGTGTTACTTATCATGTTACTCCTAGGGGAGATTGGTTTGCATCATTTGAGAGACTCGATGGGGGTGTTATTATCATAGGAAATAATCAATCCTGTGGTATTTATGGGATAGGTACTATAAGGATTCGGATGCATGATGGAGTAGTCTGTAAGTTGAAAGAAATGAGATTTGTTCCTCAGTTGAAGATGAATCTTATCTCAGTTGGAGTTTTGGAGGCGAAGGGATACAAGGTGACCTTTGAGGATGCTGCAGCAAAGGTTACTAAGGGATCTTTAGTGGTGATGAAGGGAGTCCGTAGTCAGAACTTATATTATCTAAAGGGGAGCACTGAGATTGGCCAGGAAGCTTTAGCTATTTTAGAGGCGGACATGAGCAGACTTTGGCACTACAGGTTGGGACACACAGGAGAAAAGTCACTGTATGCGCTGTGCAAGCAGACACTATTGAAGGGAGCCAAGAATGGAAAGGTTGAGTTCTATGAGCATTGTGTACTTGGCAAAAAGACGAAGGTGAAGTTCAGGACTGTATGTGGGAAAAATTGTAATGAAAAGAATAAAAGAAAGTTGAATTAAATTCCTTTAATTCCGATTACAACTTGATTACAAAAGAGAAGAAAACGAATTTGGTTTTCTCCTTTGTTTAAAACTGGGTTCTTCACGGTGGCGATGGAGTGCCTCCCTCGAATGCTCGCGTCGAGTTTGCTCTCCGTTGACGATCCGACGTTTTGATTCACTAGAACAATGTCTTCTCCTCACGATTTGACGTTGTGGAGAACTTGCGTGGCAAGTTTAAAACTCTGGATGAGTTGATAACTCTGAATGAGTTTTGAAGAACTCTGTAAAAGAGTTGTTTTGAACCGAAGATCGGTTGTAAGCCAAGGATGAAGAAGCTCCTGTTGCAGATCTCCCAAGCTCCAGGAATGCTCCAAGGATTCCCCTTTGCTGCCAAGTCTTCGTTTCCAAAAGCCAGCCAAAAAGAAAGGGACCCGAACTCAGTTGAGTTTACCCCTATTTATAGGGAATTAAGGGGTGTAACTACCCCCTTAATTCTCTCCATAATGGGGTTGAGAGGGGTGTAACCGCCCCCTTAATCCGCTCCCAAGTGGGGCGAAAATCCCTCAGATCGTGGAGGGAAAACGGTTCCTACAACCGTTCAGCTCTTGCTTGAACGAGTCAAACGCCCACGTTGGCGTTCGGGACCCTAAACTCGCGTCTTAGAAATGAGACGCGAGGTTGGGTGTTGGCTGAACATCCAGAACGCGAGGGTCGCTCGCGTTTGCCTTGCTGCAGCTTGGAAACGCTGAGGTCGGGTGTTGGTTGAACCTCAAGAACGCGAAGGTCGTTCGCGTTTGTCTTGTCGTAGCTTGGAAACGCTGAGGTCGGGTGCACTTCCAGAATTGTAACGCGGGGATGACTTCCGCATTTTAGAAGAAGTTGGTTGGCTTGTAACCTCTTCTGTAGAGCGTTGTAAAGACCATTGTTGAGTGATCTTCACCTTTGCTGCTCGAAAATATGAGAGTTATCAGATTGTAACTCCCGATGTTGATTGTGAAGGCTGTTGATAAGAGCTTTCATCAGTTGTCGTGAAGGTCGTCAGATTGTAACCTTCAGCGATCTACGTGAAAGTCTTCAAATTATAGCCTTCTGGAAGTCGTCAGATTGTAACTTCCATCATCGGTGTTTGATGGGGGATAAGCTATCTATTGTGATTTTTAGACAGCCTATAGAACCCCCTCCAAAGTTTTCAAAAGTTCGCGGTTGACTAGGACGAATTTTCGGAATACTTTGGATTCTAACTCTGATCTTCGAGCTGTTGATTCCTTGTCGTAAAGGATTTGTTCTCTACACTCGCTTAGGAGACATCTTGGTTGAAGGGATTTGCCATGTAGGACCTGTGTGAAGGTATGTGCCATAACCCTGCTTCTGGAATATGGGGGTGGGCCCTGTATTTTAAACTTGAGACGCGGGTCTCACCCTTGCATGTTGAATTTGGAACACGGGTGTGACCTCGGTGTTCGATTTTTGCATCGCGGGCCTGACCTCAGCGTCTGACCTCAGCGTTTGGTTTTTTTGCATCGCGGGTCTGACTTCAGCGTCTTGACTTAAAACGTGGCTATGACCTTGGCGTTATCGGTTTTGTGACGCGAGTCTGACCTCGGCGTTTCGATGTGAGACGCGGAGGTGAGTTTCATGCATTTTTGACTAAGTCTTTGAGACTTGTCTTCAGCTCATCTGTTTCAAGTCTCAGCTCACATCCATTAAGCTAATGGACCTACGAATATGCATAGGATTTTTGGCAAACCCTCAGCCATCAACGGATTTGATAAGCCTTTACCGACTACCGTTTGAGTCGGGCTAGCATGTGGATTGTCTAAGTCCGTTCCACATGTAATGTTGTGCTAAGAGAATGAACTCTCTTAGACTTGATGCTATGATTTTGAATACATAGACTTTGTCATTTTTACGGAAAAAGACTAACCGGCGACGCGTGTTAGGCGTAGACTTATCCCTACTTAGGATTTGGGATAAAGTTCCCCATGCGTGTAAGGCGTGGATTTCGGCGTTATTAATAACAACCTACCACGATGTTGAATACGTGGGTTTTTGTCCTTTTTACGATCAAAGACTCACCAACAACGCGTATTAGGCGTTGACTTATCCCTTCTTAGGATTCGGGATAAAATTCCCCATACATGCAAGGTATGGATTCAGATATTATTAATTTAATGATAATCACTGGCTACGATATTGACTACGTAGACTTTGTCACTGTTTCTTCCTGTGTTATTCGAAACACTGAAAGAAAATTAGAAGTGCCATAGGTGTAGTATTAACTTGGCATGAATTTTCACTTAGAGTGAAATTCAGAAATTTTCTTTATTATCACTGGGATAATTCCAGAAAATATTTAACCCACTAGGGATTTTATAATAAAAACTTGCTATTCTTGTTGAAAAAGCATTAACAAGTTCATTTGGGGGGGTTTGACTGTTAGAGGTGTGATGTTAACCTAACAGTATTTTGGGGACCTATTGCTCTATTGAAGAGAGTCGATAAGTTGATTTGTGTTGTCAGAGGTGTGATGTTAACTTGACGGGAATGTGTTGCGATTGGAGCAACTTTGTGGGCTTATCATCCTATTGACGAGGATTTGATAAGTGGATTTTGTCAGAGGTTTGGTGTTAACATGACAGGAATTTGTTACGATCGGGGCAACTTTGTGGATTTATCATCCTATTAACGAGGATTGATAAGTGGATTTGTCAGAGGTTTAGTGTTAACATGAC
>BQKN01063219.1:82674-95324 GCA_022839385.1 Asparagus kiusianus
GACGAGGATTGATAAGTGGATTTGTCAGAGGTTTAGTGTTAACATGATAGGAATTTGTGTACTTGTGACTTGCACAAGGTTTTGGGAATTAGCGTCTCGCTGGGGAGATTTGCTAGGTGAGTTTATCATCGAAAGCGATGAGTTCTGATACTTGTGATAAGATTTTGAAGACTTAGTGTCTTGCTGGGGAATATTGCGATTCGAGCAATTTTGAGGACCTATCATCCTATTGACAAGGATTGATAAGCTGATTGTCAGAGGTGTATTATTAACGTGACAAATTGGGAGTGATGCAAGCTGCATTCATACTCTATGGGGGTGATGATCGTCAGAAGTGTAATGTTAACTTGACGATGTGAAAGATTCGTTACTCTTAATCCAGTGGATTCCAAGTAACCAACCCCCAGTCTTGATTAAGACTTAGCAGGGGAATAAAAAGAGGTAGACAAAGCACATCTCCTAGTGAGGCACTATCCATGAAGTCGGAATAGAGACACATCACCAGGTAGGCCATTATCTGATGAGTTTGACTATCAGAGGTAACGTGTTAACGTGATAGTTTTGGTGGACCCGCCATCCTATTTGAAGAGGATTGGTGGGAGAGTTTGGAGGGAATGAACTATCAGAGGTAATCATTAACGTGATAGTTTTGATAGACCCGCCATCCTACTCGAAGAGGATTGGTGGGGGAATCTGGAGAAAACAGACTATCAGAGGTGATCATTAACGTGATAGTTTTAGTGGACCTGCCATCCTATTGAAGCGGATTGGCAAGAGAATTTGGAGGGAATGGACAATCAGAGGTAACGGTTAACGTGATAGTTTTGGTGGACCCGCCATCCTATTTGAAGAGGATTGGTGAGTCGATGGACAATCAGAGGTAACTGTTAACATGATAGTTTTGGTGGACCCACCATCCTATTTAAAGAGGATTGGTGAGTTAATTTGGAGGGCATGGACTATCAGAGGTAACGGTTAACGTGATAGTTTTGGTGGACCCGCCATCCTATTTGAAGAGGATTGGTGAGTTAATTTGGAGGGAATGGACTATCAGAGGTAACGGTTAACGTGATAGTTTTGATGGACCAGCCATCCTATTGAAGCGGATTGACAAGTTGATGGACATGATAGTTTTGGTAGATTTTATGGTTGACAGAGGTATTCTATTAAACATAACAACTCAGAAAATTTATTATTCATAATCCAATGAACTACAAATAAACCAACCCCTAGTCTTGAACAAGTGTAGGGGGGAAAAGGATTAGACATGGCACATTGCCTAATGGGCCACTATCTAACGAGTTTGACTATCAGAGGTAGTTGTTAACGTGATAGTTATTGGACCTGACATCCTACTGAAGAGGATTAGCTTCAGTGGCCGTAGTATCTTCCGATTCTGACTGTGAAGAGTGATCTTGGTTCGATTGCTCAGGAGAAGATTGGGCTTGGTCCGATTGCTCAGGTTGATCCTGCCTACTTTGTTCTTCAGCTTTGATCCTGGCAATAATCTTTTGAGCCTGTTCGCCTTGAGAGATCAGTTGTCTCCAGGAATAGCATTCTGCAACCCCTATTCGGGCTAGGATGTTGGTCTGCAGGTTGTGTCGACAGGTCTCTACTAAGGTAGACTGTGTCATACCTGACGAACACCGGAGAGCCATGGTTCGGAACCTCTTGACGAAGGCTTTGACGGACTCCCTCTTCTTCTGCTTAGTGGCGAGAAGGGTATGGATAGAGACTTCTGTATCCTCTTCAAAGAATCTTGATAGGAAGAATCTCTCTAGATCTGTCCATTTTTTGATACATCCCGCAGGCAGTTTCCTGAACCATTCAAAGGCAACTCCCTTGAGGGTGCCAATGAACAATCGAGCCAGAATGGCATCGTTTGATATCACATTCCCAGTCTGTGACTTGAAATAATAGATATGTTGGTTCGGTGATCCCGTGCCGTCAAAAGTTTGTAGCGTCGGGACCTCGAATTTTGGAGGATAAGGGGCTGCATCCCATTCGGTAGGATAAGGCCTGGTAACTCCCTCATCTTGGAGCTCGCTTCTGTTAGCAATGACATTTAGGAGGGCTCCCAATTCCTCGATTTTAGCCGACTGAGGATTTTGCTCATTCTTAGCTTCTCTTCCTTCATCAGAGGAAGATTCTAGGTTGTGGGCTTCTTGGTCAGAAGCCGTGTCATCAACCATTTTTCCCTTCCCTTTGCTTGTGTGAGTTCGGGACGAAGACGTTCTTTCCCTTCGGGAAGATTCTTGCCTGAGTGGTGAACCTGTCTTCTGAGATTTGGCCTTGTCTGCGACGAGTTGAGTCAACAGGGCCAGGAGTTCATTGATGGCCTCTTGCTGAGATTTGAGCATGGCCTCTTGCTCATCAAGCCTCTTTGCGAGATCTTCATGGTTTCCCGTCATATAAGCAGAGCTCTCATGTTCAACAAAAGAGCTTGATGATTGGGAATCTGCAATGGCTGAGTGTTCATCATCGGAATTGGTTCCTCTGGTTAACCTCCGATAGTTGATACGGGGAATGGCTCCTGTTCACGTCCGAGTGCGTTGGTAGATTCCTTCAAACTCGTTAGCGATTTCTCTGACAGTCGGTGAACGACTTGTCTCAGAATCATCGAAACTAGGACCTGAGGCTTTCCCTCTGCTGATCACATTGATAGTGACCCCGGGATATTCGGTCTCTGGAGACTTCTTCCTACGAGAACGTCATCGTTGGTCGAGCAAAGCAATGTTCATAAATTGGTCGAACACCAATGGTTTGGCCGCATGTGAGCAGCATTGACATCCGGAGAGGACCGTAGGAATCAGTCGTTCACACTGGAATGAACGAATGACTTGTTGCATCGGTCTTTCTCTCAATATGAACTCTCTCAAGTCTGTTGTAAAGACTCGAGAATTTCTCACTGATTGTGAGGTTTCAATTGGAACCCCCAGTCCATAATTGGACAAGACTGGCTCTTGATGAACATGGACCTGGTTGAGATGCCTTTAATCTATAAACTTTTTATATCCGCCCCTCAACCTAGTCGCGCTACGCAGACTATTCGGGGGTCTCGCGAGGGTGGCATTTGGCAATTGAGACGCGAGGGTCGCGTTTGGCACTTGAAACACGAGGGTCGCGTTTGGCACTTGAAACGCGAAGGTCGCGTTTTGGTTTGGCGACATGAAGGTCGTGTTCTTTATTGTCGACGCGAGGGTCGTGTTTTGACTGGGAAACGCGAAGTTGAAGTTCGCGTTCAACAAAGGCTCGAGGTCCGCGTTTCGGCTGTAAATCGCGCCATTGAGGGCCACGTTCAGTCTGGTTCTCGCGAAGCTCATGTTTGGGCTCAGGGTCGCGTTTAGGCTCACGAACGTGAAACTCGCGTTGGTTGGAGGATCGACTTTCAGAGAGGGGACTGTATGAACAGTGCAACCCCCAGGGGAGACAGCCCTTTGATGAGTCGGTCACAATTGGAGCTTTAGTCTCCTTGGAAACTTTGTGGATCTTACGCATAGCCTTGGGGCTAAGGGATCCGGAGGAGATAGCCTCCTCAAACTTGGCTTGATCAAACTCTATCACGAGAGTTTCGACGGTCGTTCCAGTGAGATGAATGTCGGATTACGCCACCACTTCTTCGTCAGAGAAGCTTGTCCCCAGCGGAGTCGCCATCTTTTGTATGTGGGAAAAATTGTAATGAAAAGAATAAAAGAAAGTTGAATTGAATTCCTTTAATTCCGATTACAACTTAATTACAAAAGAGAAGAAAATGAATTTGGTTTTCTCCTTTGTTTAAAACTGGGTTCTTCACGGTGGCGATGGAGTGCCTCCCTCGAATGCTCGCGTCGAGTTTTCTCTCCGTTGACGATCCGACGTTTTGATTCACTAGAACGATGTCTTCTCCTCACGATTTGACGTTGTGGAGAACTTGCGTGGCAAGTTTGAAACTCTGGATGAGTTGATAACTCTGAATGAGTTTTGAAGAACTCTGTAAAAGAGTTGTTTTGAACCAAAGATCGGTTGTAAGCCAAGGATGAAGAAGCTCCTGTTGCAGATCTCCCAAGCTCCAGGAATGCTCCAAGGATTCCCCTTTGCTGCCAAGTCTTCGTTTCCAAAAGCCAGCCAAAAAGAAAGGGACCCAAACTCAGTTGAGTTTACCCCTATTTATAGGGAATTAAGGGGTGTAACTGCCCCCTTAATTCTCTCCATAATGGGGTTGAGAGGGGTGTAACCGCCCCCTTAATCCGCTCCCAAGTGGGGCAAAAATCCCTCAGATCGTGGAGGGAAAACGGTTCCTGCAACCGTTCAGCTCTTGCTTGAACGAGTCAAACACCCACGTTGGCGTTCAGGACCCTAAACTCGCGTCTTAGAAATGAGACGCGAGGTTGGGTGTTGGCTGAACATCCAGAACGCGAGGGTCGCTCGCATTTGCCTTACTGCAGCTTGGAAACGCTGAGGTCGGGTGTTGGTTGAACCTCAAGAACGCGAAGGTCGTTCGCGTTTGTCTTGTCGTAGCTTGGAAACGCTGAGGTCGGGTGCACTTCCAGAATTGTAACGCGGGGATGACTTCCGCGTTTTAGAAGAAGTTGGTTGGCTTGTAACCTCTTCTGTAGAGCGTTGTAAAGACCATTGTTGAGTGATCTTCACCTTGGCTGCTCAAAAATATGAGAGTTATCAGATTGTAACTCCCGATGTTGATTGTGAAGGCTGTTGATAAGAGCTTTCATCAGTTGTCGTGAAGATCGTCAGATTGTAACCTTCAGCGATCTACGTGAAAGTCTTCAAATTATAGCCTTCTGGAAGTCGTCAGATTGTAACTTCCATCATCGGTGTTCGATGGGGGATAAGCTATCTATTGTGATTTTTAGACAGCCTACAAGGACTGCCATTCATAGGACGAGGGGTATCCTAGATTACGTGCATACAGATGTTTGAGGTCCTACCAAAACTGCATCACTTGGTGGTTAACATTGGTTCGTCACGTTTGTTGATGACTATTCTAGGCGTTGTTGGGTGTACACCATGGCAAAAAAGAGTGAAGTCCTAGATATATTTGTGGAGTGGAAGAAGTGGTTGGAACTATAGATTGGGAGAAAGATCAAGATGTTACGATCCGACAACGGTGGTGAGTACACAAAAGACCCCTTTATGCAGCTATGTCGAGACGAGGATATAGAGAGACACTTCACACTTAGCCATACACCGTAACAGAATTGGGGTGGCAGAGAGGTTAAATCGGTTTTTACTGGAGAAGATTCGATGTTTGTTAGCGCATAGTTGTTTGGAGAAGATCTTTTGGGCTAAAGCACTTTCATATGCGAGCCACCTCATTAACAGGCTGCCTTCATCTACGATTAAGGAGAAGACCCCTATGGAGATATGGTCTGGAGAGCCAGCACACAATTATGATCAGCTCAAGGTATTTGGATGCCCTGCATATTATCATGTGAAGACTGATAAGTTAGAACCTCGAGTTAGGAAGGCCATATTTGTAGGATTCAAGTGTGGTATCAAGGGATACAAGCTATGGGATCCAATTGATAGGAAGATTGTACTGAGTAGAGACGTCACGTTCAATGAGGCTTCTATCTTGAAGCTTCTCAGTTCTCATCAAGTGGAGAGCGACCCGATAAAGGAGATATCATAGGTGGTAGAGATCGATGCAGCTCCACATTGTTCAGATAGTACAGTATCCATTAGGATGCCGACTGAGGTGATGCTAGGTAAGCATAATGATGATTTGGGGGATACAGGTACAGATGTGTAGGATCCGAAACTGACGGCTCAGGTTTAGGATTCTATTATAGTTCAGAGATAGAGGAGAGACATACGGATGCCAGCATGGTATACCGACATAGTAGTTACATATACACTTCTAGTAGAGCGTATCAATGAGTTAGTACCTACTATATTCAGAGAGGTCGAGAAGAGTTCGGAGGCTGATTTGTGGCAGGTAGCTATGCAAGAAGAGATGGAGTCTCTTCGTAAGGACGATACATAGGAGCTTGTTGAGCTTATAAAAGGACGAAAGGTGATTGGTTGCAAGTGGGTTTACACGAAGAAGGAGGGCATTGAAGGCACTCCAGTGTGGTTCAAAGCCTGGTTGATTATGAAGATCTATACACATGAGGAAGGTAATGATTATAATAAGGTTTTCTCTCTGGTGGTGAATCATTCTTCGATTCGGATTTTGCTAGCTTTGGTGGCACAATATGAATTGTAGTTAGATCAGTTGGATGTGAAGACGATATTTCTTCATGGTGATCTTGATGAGGAAATATATATGACTCAGCCATTGGGATTCCGAGCTGTAGGGAAGGAAAAGTTGATTTGTAGGTTGAAGAAATCGCTCTACGGTTTGAAGCAATCTCCTCAATAGTGGTATAGGCGATTCGATGGTGTTATGATTGATCATTCGTACACTCGGAGCTAGTTTGATCTTTGTGTGTATTTTCACAAGTTGAAAGAAGGTGTGTATATTTATTTGTTATTTTATGTCGATGACATGTTGGTAGCCTTTATTTTCAGGTCTTCTATAGATGAGATGAAGGCATAGCTTTCAAAGGAGTTTGAGATGAAGGATTTAGGTGAGGCTAAGCACATTTTAGGGATGGAGATCGGCAAAGACAAAGAGAAGGGTAGAATTTGTTTGACATAGGTGGCTTATTTGAAGAAGGTTCTACAACGATTTCATGTCAGTATGGATACGAAGTTAGTTAGTGTATCTTTGGGAGCTCATTTGAAGTTTTTAGCTGATCTTTCACCGAAGATAGTTGAAGACAGAGAGTTGATATTGAAGACTCCATATGCGAGCGTACTTGGAAGCTTAATGTACGCGATGGTATGTACGAGGCCAGATTTGTCATAGGTAGTGAGTGTGGTTTCTAGATACATGCACGATCCAGGAGTGGGTCATTAAGATGCCGTGAGATGGATTTTGAGGAACATTCGAGATATGCCCAATGTGAGGTGGGCAGTTGTGTATTGGCTATGTTTATTCGGATTATGCCGGGGATTTGGATAAGCGCATATCTATGATAGGGTATGTGTTCACTTTGACCCGTACGACGGTGTGCTGGAGATATACTTTAAAGTCTATGGTGGCTTTGTCGATGATGACATCAGAGTATATGGCGATTACAGAGGCTGTGAAGGAGGCTATTTGGTTTCGGAGACTTTTGGAGAAACTTGGTATATCGCAGCGGTCCATCACTATTCATTGTGATAGCATGAGTGCTATCTATTTGGTAAAGAACCAGGTTTTTCATGCACGGACAAAGCACATTAACATTCGTTATCACTTCGTTCGGGATATTCTTAACTTAGTAGTAGATGACCATGAAAGTAATCAAGAAAGTGATCGAATTGGGCTTTAACTTCACCAGTGATATTCCAAGAGCCTGAAATACATTTATGAGAAGAGGATGTAGAGGTAGGTGGAGGCCATAGTCAAGATGATGCCAGTACATAAACACTTCATGGCTCCTATGGTTGTAAACAGGACACCTGGATGGAGGGAGAGACAAAGTAAAAGAATTAGGGATGTCATAATCCCTCACCTAAATCTTGATATCTTAACCATAGACTATCGATGTGTATTTGTGAAGAAGCGCTATCTGCAACTCTTTGCATACCAGAGATGACTGTAAGATGGAGGATATCAGAGAAAGCTAAAAACATGATCAAAACACCAAAGATTTGAGCAAAATTGTTTAGGGTTTGAAAATCAAGGAGCATAAAGGAAGGAGGAAAAGGGACAAAGATATTTTATAAATGTTAACCAACCACCAATGGTTGACATATGGCTAGGTCCAACCTGACAAGCTCAAATCCCTATGACTCCACTACTAACCCTCATCATCTAAAGCGTCCTCTCTCAAAAAACAAGGCACGTAACCTTCACTGACGACAACACACTAGCCATGATGAACTAAATTCAAAGGACAGTAAAGACAAAATGATTCGATTTCTCTTGAACCTGACTTCCCTGAGTATAAGCAAAAGAGGCCAATGTTATATCATAAATGTCAAGAGTTTGACAAACCCTTGAGAACTGGCCATTAATCAGTGGTGCATGTTGGATTATATGCCGAAAAACCCAGCCCAAGCAAAGTTATATCCCAACTAGACTGGCTGACATCTCCAACGGTTCTAGTCTGAGTTGGAAGGTATCTTCAGGTAGGGTTCCACCAGAAGACATTCATCATGAGGCGAGTAGATGCCTGACTGCCTCATCAACGACACCCACATTTAATAATTTACCAGGTGTAATGATAACTTTTCAGGCATCGCCCATACTCTACCACCTAATCTCTATCGTATTTAGTGCAAATGAGACATAATAATGCCTCCTATGATGTTGCTCATGCCCCATCACCCGATTACTATTTCATTAAATGTAATCTAAACAACTCTAAAGGTTTGCCCAAATGGCCGTTGATGTGTGTAAAGTGTAAACTAAATGCCACTTCTGCTGGTTGACTCAGATTACCAATTTGCTCTTAATCTCTTTTATAACATAAGGTATTCCCACCATTTTTAGGTTTGAACTCTCTTAAAGCTAAACTTAGTCGTACACTATACTTCACTATTGATTCTACTAATCATTGACTTGAGCATCAGAGGGCATGCTAGAGAAACTTTCCTCCGGGTCCTTTAACATTTTGTTGTTTGTGCATGGATATATCTTTTCTATCTTGATCAGTCATCAAAGGAGATCAAGTACCCCTAATCACTCATTAATCCCCACCCAATCCATAAATTAACTTTTTGATATAAACAATATTGATAATTATGATTTCTCTATTGATGCACATTCATATCCTCTGCCTTTTGAATTTGTAAAAATTAATATTTTATTTGTTTAACACAACATGATTGCAAGTGAAGTTATCAGTATAACTCTTATATGTAATAGTGCATATTTAATATTGCTTCTAACTTCTATCCTTTTATTGAGACTTGCTATATTTTGTCTCTTGTAGACAAAAAAAATATGCTTATTGGGCCAATGTAAAGTCCAACTCCGAGTCTAAGGAGTGAACACTCATGAGCTAAACATTTTAGATGGGCTCAACCATCAACGTATGGTAAGCTACAATGAAGTTTGGTTGGATCACATACGAACATGACTACATCCGAGCCAAAGAGGACCTGAGTCCGAGTCAATCCTCATGTCGAACTATTTGCCGAGTCAAAAGGCATTCTCAAGTTGGACTTTGTGTCCAAGTTGAAAGGCATTTCCATTTCAAACTCTAGACCGAATCGTTAAGTTGGCTGAGTCAATAAATGAGTTCAAGTCAAATTCTGAGTAAAATATAAACTTATCAGCAAAGCTCGCCCAAGCCATAGTGAAGCTCGCCCAAGTCATAATGAAGCTCTCTCTCTAGACCAAGACAAAGTGAAGCTTCAAGTGAGGTTCACTTAAAATGAGCTTCGACCAAATAGTCCACTGGGCCATGTAGTGAAGTTCGTTGAAGCCACAGCGAAATTAGCCGAAGTCGCAGTGAAGCTCACAGAAGTTATAGTGAAGCTGGTTTAAACGAGCTTCATTCAATAGCCCATGTGGACCATATCACCCACATTTTAAAGAAAGTGGACTACCTCCATTCTGGTGAAGTTCGCTCATGACCGTTATTGGTGAACTTCACTCATGGCTATTATTTGTGAACTTTGCCCATGATCGTTATTGGTGATCCTCAACCATAATAGTTTTTAAGAAGTTACTTTTAAGAAAATAATTCACTCCACTAACTCACCCATTTAAGGGGAGTTAATGACCACTAACTCACCAATTTAAAGGGGATTTAATGGCCACTAACTCAGTCCTTAATGCTTATAAGGCTATAAATATGCATGATCAACATGAATCAAATAGGACGGAGAAAAAGATCTTGGGGCTAACATTATATTGGCTAGATTTTTTGCTCTTGAGAGAGAGAGATTCATAGGCTATATTGACAAAAAAAACCCGTCTCTCTTCCATTCTCATTGATCGTCATAGATCATTATCATCGGCTAATCATTTGGCCTACCAACGATCCTTGTGAGAAAGAATATGTTCTCTTCAGCTAGTCATCTAACTTAATCAGCAGTTCTTGTGATAAAGAAATTAAAATCACTTGAGAAGATTGCATTATGTTCTAAGAGATTAAAGATCATCAATTAGCAAAAGATCCATCGTCTTAGTCGAACCGTCAACGGAGCATAAGATCGACGCTCTATTAGCGCACAGAAAAGAACCCTAAGAATATAAAATTTTTATTTCATTATAATCTTTCATCGTATTCTGTGTACAAAGATTAAAAAAAGAATGGCAACTCTGATGGGGACTACTTTCTCAACTAAGGAGAAAATTACATCACTATCTGACACTAAGGCCCTCGGGCCTTTCGCTGAATCGCTGGTCATTAAATTTGACCAAGCAAAGTTTGAGAAATCCATTTTCTCTAACAAATCATCCATAGCCACCACCAAAAACTACTGTAAGTTGAGCCACAGCTAAGAATAGGGTCAAATTCGACTCTCGCACATGTCAAGGTGAACTTTGCCAAAGACAACTTGAGCTTCGCTAGAAACTAAATGAACTTTGCCCAAAGTGGAGAAGTGTCATCCCTCACCACATGAGGGCCAAGATGTTCATACTTCTTCTACTTTTGGACATTGGTCCATAACCCCCTTGGTGGTTCACTTTAAAGCATCTCACAATGCTTGCTATGCATTTTTAATAGAAGCAAAGAATGGAGGTAATCCCTCATCTAAAAACTGGCAATGGATCAACATCATCCATGGTAATTCCTCGTCCAAATCACAAACTCTGAATCGTGATAAGGACTTGATTAACCATACTAGTTGAAGGTCAAAGAAATATTGTCATAGGTGAGGTGACATTCGCTTACTAGAATCCAAATAGGTGAAGTTGCCCTTAGAAAAGAAATTGCCTCAACTGGGTTCAAACTCCCTCTGACTTAAGGGAACTCCTCTATCAAAAGAGGGCAGGACAATGCAAGCATTTATTGACACTAAAGGAGATAGTGTTGGCGGTTCAATTGAATTGCCTATTTAAGTCTCCATCTATCAAAGAGTTGGTGTTTGCCTATCAATGCTCATTCCCTAAACCTTCAAAGTCTAGGATAAAGAGGCAACAACAATCTCACAAGAACAAGGTGATTGTCGACCTTGATTCCCAAGAGTTCACGGTTAAGATGACTGGTGTAACTTGAGAAGATGATGATAGCACATCAGATCCAATTTATTCTCTTAGTATTAGGAGTATAATTCCTAAGGCTGGATGGCATCTATTGCCACACTCGAGAGAGAGATAGAGGGCAGATATGCCCTTTTATTGCTCTATTTTGAGGTTGTCTGCTCGGCAAACTCCTCTATAAGTGGATCATCCTTCTGCTAATAATGTTAACTCAGCCATAGCATGAAACACAACTCATAACTCAAGTCAAAAGCAGGAGTGGACTGCTAATACGACATGCAACGAGAGCTTGGAGCTAGTCAAAAATATACTTCAATAACTACTGTTTACTTACCAGTCCCCTGCGAGCACTTCAAAAGGGAAGCGACTAGGTGACATTTCCCTTGAGAAGGAGTCACCATACCAAGAAGATATATTCTCCTCTCGATCATAGTCTAAGACATCCAATCCACTAAAAATGAGGCGAAAATTAAAAATGCTTACATGTCTCCGAAACCAGCTTAACACTCTTATACTGAGGACCGAGCTAAGGAAGGTTAAGATCACCCGACCTGATCATATCAAATAGGACTCTGTTCCCTATTTGATGAAATTTAAGCTACCAATATTACACATGTTTAATAGCAAAGATCATTGAACCAACACATATACTACTACCATCAACAAACAAAAAATGCAGTAGTGAATGATGCTATCAAAGCATGACTTTTCATTAGCACCTCTCATGGAGTAGCCTTAACTGAATAATCAATTAAATCCTAGGCTGACTTGAAATCAAAATTCTTGTCCCAATTTCAAGATGACCAATCTGATGTAACAATGGCCAGCCTCCTTTTAGAGAAACAAAGGGGAGATGTCTTGGTCAGAGACTACATCTAGCAGTTTTGCTATTTAATCCTACGTTGCTGGGACATGCGGCTATCGATGTTGCTCCAAACTTGTTGGCGTAACTGTAGGCGTATAAAACTGCTTATAGGTCCCTTAACACAGCTCGACACGGTGATTCGACAAACCAACGAACCATCGGGTGATGAATCCAAGAATGATCGTTAAACCACAACACCGAAGCCAAGTGAGACGTAACGAAGCAGATTAACAAGGCAACGAGGTTAACGAATCGCACGCAAACAACGGAATACTTCTAATCGCGTGCCTAATCAAGCTAACGGGTCGATGAATCAACGAATCATCCAACCGTAGAGTCCACCACATCAATCAAGATCGGGAACGGACTCGAACGAATCAAGATCAAATCAAGATCGGATCCGAACTCAAACTCGAACACCAAATCGGATTTATTACCAAATCAGGATCCGGACTGCCAAATCAGGATTCAGATCAACATTTCAAAGTCCAGATCAACAATGAGGTTCGGATTAACTGCAAAATCGGAAAACGGGCGAAGAGGCAAAACACCAAACACCTGGAACGCTCGGCAAAAGCCAAGTCACCAAGGTGGCTC
>BQKN01063219.1:95424-152628 GCA_022839385.1 Asparagus kiusianus
GGTGGCTCGGTGGCCGAGCCACCACTTGGTGGCTCGGCAAGCCACCAAGGTGGCTCAGCAACCGAGCCACCTCTAGGTGGCTCGGTGGCCGAGCCACCACCTGGTGGCTCGACTAAAACCGAGCCACCAGGAGGTGACTCGGTGGCCGAGCCACCTCCTGGTGGCTCGGTGGCCGAGCCACCACCTGGTGGCTCGGTGGCCGAGCCACCACCTGGTGGCTCGGCCACCTGGGCCAAGGCACAGTCCTGAGTGCCTATAAATAGGACTTGAGGGCTCATTTTTGAGAGGTTGGAATTTTTGGAGGCGAAACTCTGCTGAATTCAGATCTAAACCTCAGAGTTTTTGAAGCTTGAAGACTTGCTCTTTCAGATCCGGTGCTCGGCGATCAACCACGCCAAATAAGGCAGGAGTTCGAGAGGGATCGGATCTGATCTACACGGTTACCCTCCGGATCAAAGCTTGGTTTTTGATCCCGAGAAGAGTATCAATTTTGCTTGGTCGATTTTGATTACTTCGGGTGATTACTTCCTTGGTGAATTAATCCCCCCGGCTATTATTTCCTTCGCGAAATAATACCCGTCATACCGTGTAGATCCGACCGGATCTAGATTGCGCGGTGGTCCATGTATTAACCCCGGCGCAGGCAAAGAACCCACAAAAGCAAGAGACCGCAAAACAGGATCTTGCGATTTGTTCGACAAATAAGGAAAGTTGTAATTTTTATTTTTCTTTGATTTTGTTGTAACCGGATCTTATAAAAAGACCGGATCTTTTGTAATCGAAAAACAGTTACTCGAGAGAACAATGAATTCAATGAAGAAAGCAATTTTTCCCGCGAACAGCAACTTTCTCAGCCAAGTGGAAGCACACATGGGTTCTGTCAAGGCTAATTTGTGGAAGTATCTGATTAAGGAGGTGGAAATTACCAAAAATTCATTGATAGATTCAATCAATATGATATGTGGTCAAGCCTCAAAAATGATGATAAGGAGATGGAACAATCCTCCGATGATGAGAACAAGATAGGGCAATACTCCTGATCGAAGGAAAAGAATACCCTCACCATTGCAAAAGCCTTGTCGTGCCCATTTCAACACTCTCTGAATCACATCGAGTAGAACCATCAACATAGTCTCTAAAGGCCATATCAACGCTTCTTCAGCAATGTTAACCCAGCCTCCTATGATTATGATAGAACTTCCCTAGCAATGTCACTCTAGTTTATGGGCTTCATCTCATAAGGGCATGAGCCTTTAATAGCAACACCTTATTTCTTCGGTATGTCCAACAATACAACCTCGATAAAAGCAACTAATTATCAAGTTCAACATTATACCTTTGATGATATGACACCAGGAATTAACCTCTATGGATACTCATGATAGGTGATATCTTTGGGTTCTAGGCTTGTGAAATCGTTGTGTCTCTAAGTTTTCCAAGCTCTACGAGGACATTACAGACGAGGTGTCTGAATTGAATATTTCCTCAGACCACCAAGTATAGGAGCCCTATTTCAACAGTGCATGACAATAAACCTGTGACTGAGCTATTTTCATAGGTGGGGTAGTGCTATGATCCCTTATAGTCAACTTACCTAAGACATGAGTGCAAAGTATAAAGAGGTATATGAGGTCTGACACAATGATCTCCTACCCTATGATGAAGCAGCAATGGGACTCACTCATTCTTCTGAATGCTTCTACATAACCTATGTAGTCCGCTCTGAAAATGCTTATGTCGATGCCTTGCATCACTTGCAGCTACTATCACTTTGAATTTTAAGTCTATCAATCAGATTACAGTATCTAGCCATCAATTATGCTCTCTAAAATAAATCTTGGAAATTAACGAAGTGCACGTCCTAGTAGCTCACTTCGAACCTAATGATTGGCATTACCCCATCATTGATAACATTTTTCATGGCATAATGCCCAATGACCCAAAGTACGGAGATGATGTACCACCGATCGTTCGATGGCATACTTCTTAGATACCTACCATCAATAAGCCTACGATGGTACATATAAAGCTCATCAATTTAGACCTGAACTCTAGGATCGACTCTGTTGCGTAGGCTATTATTGGTCGACAATTACTATGGGTGCAATGGCTTATGACAAATGATGTCGTGTAGGTTAATTCAATCAACCTCTAAAAGAATTACATCTGACTATTACCTTTGGTTCATTGAAGATATGAGGAATGAACATCTTAGGCAGACTAGCCTACCATTTATTAAAGGCCATCAATTTATCCTAACCATTACTGATTACTTCTCTAAATGAGGTGAAGTCATTCCCTTAAGATAAGTCAAAACTTCTAACATGGTTAGGTTCTTAAAGCATCACATTATACCGACTCGGTGTCCCTCGAATGACTGTCCATAACTTTAGATTCTGCAACAAGTTTAAAATTCAACATTTGGCTTAAAGTCTAGCAAAAGTTTTCAACAAAACTATCATCAAACTTCTAAAGAAGTTCATCTCCTCCAAGAAATGAGATTAGGACAAAAACTTAGAGAGTGCTTATGGGCTTATCAAACATTAGTCTGCACTCCCACTGTCTCCACACCTTTTCCTTGGTGAAGTCGTGATCACTCTAGAAATTTAGATGTCGTTGTTGAGAACGGCTCTTTGTAAAACCCCGTAAAATTTGAATATTATATAAAAAATAATAATAAATATGTTATATAGTAATAAATAATATATTTTGATGTTTGAGTATGCTAAGGATTAATTTTAGATCAATTCAATATGTATATATAAATATAGGAGTGAAATCATGCACGGCCTATACGAGCTTGAATCTGAAAAAAACGACCTGTTAAAAGTTTTTATATTTTACACACTGATATAGTTAGAATCTGGAAAAACTTAAAAGACCAAAATTGTAGGTCTCTTCAATAGATTTCCAACAAATCTTATATCATCTTATTCCGAGGTTGGATGAGTAAGTTAAAGCCATTAAACCGAATACAGATTTTAGAATATCGGGTTATTTTCATATCTGTTTCAGGTTTCGTGTTGGGTTTTATTTAACTCAAACCCAGTTATTACCCTAAGTATATATATTCATTTTAAAGCTATATTAACCCTCTTTCAAGCCCTAATAACCTCATTCACCTCCCTCCTTAAACCCTAATCCAATTTGTGAGCTTTGGGAGAAATCCAAGGGTGTTTGTTGAAGGAAACGCAAGGATTTGTGACGATTGGCGGAGGGGAGGCATTGTGCTCGTGTCAAGGAGTCCAACAAGACCTTGAGGCAAGATTATCTGCATCCAAACCATACCCATAGTATAAATCATGTGTTTATGAAGTAATAGAGTTGTTTTGATGCTTAGATCTAATTATAACATGATAAAAAGTAGATATTTTTGATATTAAATCTTAACCAAATGTTAGATCTAATGTTTTCCTTGTTGTTTATGTTAGAAATATGATCATGATCATTAGGGTTAATATAAATTTCATTTTAAATTTGTATACTATGATTTACCAAGTGAAAATCCTAGCTTATTTGATTATTTGAGTTTTTCTTGTAAACTAATCATGCTAAAACCTAAGGTTCTGATATATAATTTTTGCAGAAAACTGCTGCACATATATAGACTTCAACAAAAAACTAGATATAGTAAATGAACTCAAAATTTAACTAATCTAGTGCCAAATGAAAGATATTTGAATCTAGTTTATAAAACAGAAAACTAGTATTAATAAAAGTTTGTATAGGGAAAGATATGCTATTGTTACTAACAATATGTCCTGTAGAAAAACTGCTACATATGTATAATGTTTAACTGGCTATTTGTGATAATAAATCAACTCCAAACTAAATCACACTTAAGCCAAATGAAATATGTGTGAATCTATATTTCAAAACAAAAATCCTTTCCTAAAAATAAATTTTCTAGAGAAAGATATGCTTATTTTACTAACAGAAGTCCCGACTGTTTTTTTAGTTTTCTTATTGTGTTGGTTTGCGCCATTTTGAAATGTGTTGCGGAATTTGAGCCACTTGATGTTACACTTATAATCATGAATATGTTGTCATGCATATATGAGTATCCCTAGGGGATTATGATAAAATATTTTTACGTTTACACATCTGAAATTGTGAGTTATTACACCGCAAAGGAGACCGCGAGGATTTTCACTCCACTACACGTATTTGTCGATCCGCAAGATGATGTGATGATACTTATTTGTCGATCTGCAAGATAATATGATGATACTTATTGGTCGATCTGCACAATGATGATATACCTTTTTGTCGATCCGCATGTTGATGCGATGATACTTATTTGTCGATCAGCACGATGATGTGATGATACTTATTGGTCGATCTGCAGGATGATCCGATGATACTTTTTTGTCGATCCGTACGATGATGTGATGATACTTATTTGTCAATCCGCACGATGATGCGATGATACTTATTGGTCTATCCGCACGATGATGCGATGATACCTTTTTGTCGATACGCACGATGATACGATGATACCTATTCGTCGATCCGCATGGTGATGCGATGATACCCTTTTTTTACGAATCACACAAGTATATGTTTTATTGAGAAACTATAGAGAATAATGATATTGTTAGTCAGTGGTTTTGAGTCCTTGGTGGACACTTAGTGTGATGTGATTCATTGTTGAGTTGCCCTTTTTACCAAGTTACTCATGATTTTGAGTATGCGAGACATATACATATACTGATGTCACTTTTGATATTGCACTTTATTATTTTATTTCAGTTATATTTCTATTGCTTAGTTCAGGGTTAATATTTAGAAATTTACTAACTAAGACATATGGTATATACATGAGGGTTTCCTTGTTTGGATTATTTCGCTCGACGTACTACATCTTGTGCTGTAGATTTCTAAGTATTAATACCATTAGATACGGGAAAAATAATCTGAGTAGACTATGCTTAATAGATAAAGCCTCCATTCATCTAGTAGCCTTCCCCCGGGTCGGATAGAGGTAATCTTGTTGTATCTCTCTGACGTTCTTATTGTTGTTCTTTACTATTATTATTTTTAACTTTCAGGCAGCTCAGAGCATCGGAGAGTCATAGGGTGACGAGAGTTCTTGCATAGTCATCATAGCATATTTTTACTAGTAGGGACTCCACAGTAGTCTTATGTTTCTATTCAGTCATTTGAATTTATATCCATATTGTTAAGCTAGTTTGCCTTAATAGGATTTGTAGTTGTTTTTGTCTTGGGATATTTGACATTTACTTCAGAGATCAGTTTTATTCCAGTTTAGTTTATTTGAGACATGATTTCATTTGTGAGATATATCTTTCTACATCATGTCTATTGTATAAATTTCCCTTATTTTACCTGTTTTGTGCCTTCATTATATTTGTTCCCACTAGAGGATATTACTATGATTAGTAAAACATGTTGTTGCACAGTGGAGGTGCATAGCAGATTTGACATCTCTGGGTTCACCTTAGACTGTAGCCAAGTGTAAAAATAAGGACGTCATAATTGGTATCAGAGCTCTAGTTTTAACATCCTTAGGATCTTTCCTGTGTCGAGTTATGGAGCTAGGATATAATTTCTTAGTATTCATGTATAGAGCCCGCTAGGATTCCTAGAATGAGTGAGGACGTTATATACATATATTCCAAAATTTACGAATTTTTTTTATGACTACCTTACTTTGATTGAAAAGTAATTGCGTGAATGATATATAACACGATTTTCCTACTGTTATATGTTATGTTATGTATGTTTGTGAAGCACTCCTCTTGGTATTATAAATATCGAAACGAGGACGTGGTCGAGGTAAAACTCGTACCCTTAGAGCTGGACAAGTAAAGCTCGAGCTGCAGCAGGCTCCATATTATTTGATCTACTTGGTAACGCTAATTGTAGAGGTACAGACTAGCAACTCTCAAGGAGTGAGTAACGAGCCAGATTATACTTTTTGAAGTTCCACCACTAGTCATAACAGTCGTACCTATTGAAGAGGCAATACTGACGATTACACCATCACCATAACCAGCTGTTTATAGAGACACCGAGTAGGAAGCTTAGCTCTGTAAGAATGTGAAAGACATCAGAACATAAGAGCATCATAGTTTTAGGATACATCGAATTCATTTGTAGCCTATAAGTGGAAGGAATATGTGAAAAAAATTCTTAACACCAACTTAGTACCAAAGCAGAAGTTATATGTATTCAGTATGGAGGACATCATTGGGGGATAATAACGACTTTAGATTTTCGACAGGGTAGCAAATATCACTTATTTGGGAGAATTTTATTTACTTCTTCGACAAGCAATTAGAGCTAGTCCGATTGAAGCAGGGAGATATACCTGTAGTTAATGAAGAAATCAAAACTATCACGGTGATGATGACAAGGGCAAGAGACCTATTGCGGGATCTAGAGAACCCTAACAACGAGGTAAGTATCTTTACCACCAGCAACAAGGACAATATAAGAAGGGAACACAACATGATTCGAGAGCGCCGTAGCAGCATAGAGTTTGGGGTACATGTTACAATTGTAACAACATCTGAGAAAGAGCAAAGGACTTGTCGTAGTACACCAGCAGTAAGCCAGCATGGCAAGGGTCAGGGTCGGGAGTCTCAAAGCCGTGATTTTGACCAGCAACGGAAGATAGGGGCACTACCTATTATTCCGATGATTGAGAGGCTAGTAGGCCAGATTTGTGTTATCCAGGAGATTCCAGAGGGATAGATGGTCCCATATATTTTCCATCACCGGTAGAGTTTATGCAGCTGTACCACATAATCATGGTACGAGCGGAGCTTTCTTCGCGATTTCCTTTGTAGCTCATACCTTCTTTTATTCAGGAATTTCGCATTCTTTTATCTTTCATGCCTTCATTAATAGGCTTCAGATTGTAGTACATCCTTTAGACATACCGTTACCCGTCTCTACTCCTCTAGGGGAGGTGTCCCTATTAGAGAGTATCTGTAGGAGCTGTGTCATCAGTCTATATGAGTCCAAGTTTTTCATAGATCTGATCGTATTGTGAATGTCAGATTTCGAGTTTATTCTCTGTATGAATTGGCTATCATCATACCATGTTAGTATCAACTGTTTTGCTAAAATAGTCAGGTTGTGAGTATTCGTTGGGTTTGTATAGATAGTAGCAACCTCATAGGGTAACCAGAATGTAGAGTCATTCCTAGCATACGTCGACGAGATGATGTTGAGAGACCGGAGTGCTGATTTGGGTGAGACTAGAGTTATCTCAATTTATCAGGATGTCTTTGAGGACATACCTAGGTTACCACATATAAGAGAGGATAAGTCCTACATCGAGTTATAGCAGAGCATATTACCGATATCCCGAGCACCCTATCATATGGCACTCGCTGAGATGACAGAGCTATAAATTCAGTTAGATTAGTTGTTATCTCAGGATTTTATTCGTCGGAGTCATTCTCTGTAGAGAGCACCGGTCCTTTTCATGAAGAAGAAGGATGGTAGCTTATGATTATGTATAAATTATCATGAGTGGAACAAGTTCACTATCCAGATTAGATAGGATTTATGACTTGTTCGATTAGCTATGGGGAGCGCAACATTTCTTGAAGATTGATTTTCGTTTTGGTTATTTTCTATTGCGGGTTTAGGAGATGGATATTCCAAAAACCACCTTTCTAACTTGATATGAGTCCTTCGAGTTTCTGGTCATGCCATTTGGGCTGACCAATACATCCACACTATTTATGGATTTGATGAACTAGGTTTTTCGTCCATACTTGGATCAGTTTGTGATTTTATCAATCGATGACATCCTCAATAATTCGAGATCGGAGCAAGAGCATGAGAAGCATCTATGTTTGGCATGCGGACTTTGCGGGAGCATTAGTTGTACGCTAAATTCAGCGAATGCGAGTTTTGACTATCCCGAGCAGTGATAGGACATTCATTGTCTATAAAAATGCTAGGAGGTGTTTTGATGCAGACCCAGAGAGTAGTAGTTTATACCTCTCGACAGTTGAGGACGCATGAGCAGAACTATCCTACGCACGATTTGAAGTTAGCAGCAGTAGTTTTCACACTGAAGACATGGAGACATTATATCTACGGAGTATAGTTTGAGCTATTCATAGACCACCAATGTCTGAAGTACCTATTTTATCAGAAAGAACTCAACCAGAGATAGCGGCGATAGGTCGAGTTCATCAATGATTATGAGCTCACGATTCAGTACCATCCGAAAAAGGTGAACATCATAGCGGATGTTTTGAGAAGAAAGCATTGACACCGGAGTGCGGCTTTGAGGTGCCCGTTGTGTTAAGATCTTCATACTCTTAGCCAGTTTGAATTTACGCCAGAGATTGGCGGGACCAGCGTATTTTTTAGGAGCTATACCAGTGCAGCCGTCTTGGAGTGATAGAGTGGCTAGAGCTCAGTTAGAGGACACTTGAATTCAAACTTAGAAGGAATATATTTCTAAAGAACCCAAGGCCGATTGGAACATTGGGGCAGATGGAGGACTTCGGATGAAAGTCTAGTTAGTGATGCCAGCTAATGCACAACTAAAAGGGAATTGTTTAATGAGGCCCATTACACCAGATACACAGTGCATCCAGACACAACAAAAATGTACAAGGACTTGAAGAGAAATTTTTGGTAGAACGACAGGCTTAGGGAGATTACAGAGTATATAGCTAAGAGCTCTACCTGCCAGCGAGTGAAGGTAGAACATGAGAGGCAAATAGGGACCCTACAACCTTTACTCATTCTGGAGTGGAGGTGGGCAGATATTTCTATGAACTTTATTGTAGGATTTCCAAGAACGAAGAAGGGGAACGATTTAGTTTGGGTGGTAGTTGATCGGTTGACAAAGTCAGCTCATTTCATACAAGTGAAGATGACTTATAAAGTATACAGTGGAGACTTATGCGAGGACATTCATTCAGGAAATCGTTAGATTGCATGGAGTTCCAGAGACGATTATATCAGATCGAGGCTCGATTTTCATTTTGTATTTTTGGAGGAGTTTCCAAGATTCATTCGGTAATAAATTATCTTATAGCAGTGTATTTCACCTACAGACAAATGGGCAAACGGAGAGAGTAAACCAAATATTAAAGGACATGTTGCAGGCATGTGTTATAGATTTCCATGTTAGGGAATTCAGTGATTTGGTAGACGGAGAAAACTTGCCCCGAGATATATTGGACCCTTCAAGATTTTTGAGTGTGTTGGAACTGTGTCATATAGACTAGACCTTCCAGCATCGATGTTAAGTATACACGATGTTTTTTATGTTTTGATGCTTAAGAAGCATTTACGTGACGAGGAGCAGCAGTGAGTGTTAGACATACCAGAGATCGAGATTCTTGATGATAGGACTATTATTGAAATTCATGTGTGTATTCTTACCAAGGAGGACAAGAGACTTAGAAACAAAGTGATTTCTTTAGTTAAAGTTCAATAGAATCAGAAAGGAGCTGAGGAAGTTTCTTAGGGCGCGATGAGGATATGCATCGTGACGACTTGCACGTATTTGAGCAAGTAAATTGTTTGGATATGATTCGCCTATGTTTATGATTATCTACATTCTCATATCTATACTTAACACTAGAATGGTAGTATTAGCACTTAGATCCTAATTATTCGGAACATGTGGTATATATATTGGGGGTTCCTTGTTTGGATCTTTCGCCTGACGTACTTATTCCCATAATTAGGAGTTAAGTGGGAGTATTTGTATTCTAGATGGTTAAGTATAGATTTTGCTATGTTTTCAATCTGGAGATTAATGGTACGAGATGAATATGGGAGGGTTTCCTTGTCTGGATTATTTGGTACTTTTCTCATATTATTAATCCCTAAGATACGATTGCGGAATTTTAGGGACAGAATTCTTTTAAGGGGGGGAAAATGTGAATTTGAATATTATGTACAAATAATAATAAATATATCATATGGTGATAAATAATGTATTTTGATGTTTAATTATGCTAAGGATTGATTTAAGATCAATCCAATGTATATATATAAATATAGGAGTGAAATCATGCACGGCATGCACGAGCTTGAATCTGGAAAAAGCGACCAATTAAAATTTTTATATTTTACACACTGATATAGTTAGAATATGAAAACACTTAAAAACATAAAGTTGTAGGACTCTTCAACAGCTTTCCAACAAATCTTAAATCACCTTATTCCGAGATCGTAAGAGAAAGTTACAGCCATTAAACCGAATATAGATTTCAGAATATCGGGTTGTTTCCAGATCTGTTTCAGGTTTCGGGTTCGGTTTTGTTTAAACCGAACCTAGTTGTTACCCTAAGTGTATATATTCGTTTTAAAGCTCTTTAAACTCTCTTTAAAGCCTTAATAACCTCAGCCACCTCCCTCCTTAAACCCTAATCTAATTTGTGAGCTTTTGGATAAATCCAAGGATGTTTGTTGAAGGAAAGGCAAGTATTTGTGACAATTGGCGGAGGAGAGGCGTTGTTCTCGTGTCAAGGAGTCCAACAAGACCTTGAGGTAAGATTATCTATATCCAAAACTTACCCATAGTGTAAATCATGTGTTTATGAAGTAATATGGTTGTTTTGATGCTTAGATCTAATTATAACAAGATAAAAAGTAGATTTTTTGATATTAAATCTTAACCAAATATTAGATCTAATGTTTTCCTTACTATTTATGTTAAAAATTTGATCATGATTATTAGGGTTAATATAAATTTAATTTTAAATTTGTAAACTATGATTTACCATGTGAAACTCCTAGTTTATTTGATTATTTGAGTTCTTCTTGTAAACTAATCATTCTAAAACCTAATGTTGTGATATATATTTTCTGCAGAAAACTGATGCACATGTATAGAATTCAATAGAAAATTGGATATAATAAATGAACTTGAAATTTAACTAAACTAGTGCCAAATGGAAGATATGTGAATCTATTTTCTAAAACAGAAAATCATTCTTAAAAAGAGTTTGTATAGAGAAAAATATGCCCTTTTTACTAACAATAAGTTTGCAGAAAAATTGTTGCACATGTATAATATTTAACTGGAGATTTAGGATAACAAATAAACTCCAAAATGAACCAAACTTGTGCCAAATGAGATATGCGTGAATCAAGATTTCAAAACAGAAACATTTTCCTAAAAATAGTTTTACTAGAGAAAGATATGCATATTTTACTAACAGAAGTCCCGACTGTTTTTTTAGTTTTCTTGTTGTGTTGGTTTGCACCGTTTTGAAATGTGTTGTCGAATTTGAGCCGCTCGATGTTACACTTATAATCACGAATATATTGTTATACATATGTGAGTATCCCTAGGAGATTATGATAAAATATTTTTACGATTATACATCTGAGATTGTGAGTTTTTACACTACAAATGAGACCGCGAGGATTTTTCACTCCCCTACACATATTTGTCGATCCGCAAGATGATGTGATGATATTTATTTATCGATCCACACGATGATGCAATGAAACTTATTAGTCGATCTGCAAGATGATGCGATGATACCTTTTTGTCGATTCGCATGATGATGTGATGATACTTATTTGTCGATCCGTACGATAATGCGATGATACTTATTGGTCAATCCGCACAATGATGCAATGATACCTTTTTATTGATCTGTACGATGATGAGATGATACCTTTTTATCGATCCACACGAAGATGCGATGATACTATTGGTCGATCCGCACGATTATGCGATGATACCTTTTTATCGATCCACACGATGATGCGATGATACCTATTCGTCGATCTGCACGGTTATGTGATGATATCCTTTTTGCCGAATCACACAAGTATATGTTTTATTGAGAAACTATAAAGAATGATGATATTGTTAGCTAGTGGTTTTGATTCCTTGGTGGACACTTAGTATGATGTGATTCATTGTTGAGTTGCCCTTTTTACCGAGTTACTCATGATTTTGAGTATACGAGACATATACATATACTGATGTCGCTTATGATGTTGCACTTTATTATTTTATTTTAGTTATATTTCTGTTGCTTAGTTCAGAATTAATATTTAGAAATTTACTAACTGAGACATATGGTATATACTTGAGGGTTTCCTTGTTTGGATTATTTCGCTCGACATACTACATCTCGTATTATAGATTTCTAAGTATTAATACCATTAGATATGGAAAAAATGATCTAGGTAGACTATGCTTAATAGAAAGACCCTCTATTTCATCTAGTAGCCCTCCCCTAGGGCGGATGGAGGTAATCTTGTTGTAACTCTCTGGCGTTCTTATTGTTGTTCTTTATTATTATTATTTTTAAACTTTCAGGCTGCTCAGAGCATCGGAGAGTCCAGGGTGATGGGATTTCTTGCATAGTCATCGCCGCGTATTTTTACTAGTAGGGACTCCACAGTAGTCTTATGTTTCTATTCAGTCATTTGAATTTGTATCTATGTTGTTAAGCCAGTTTGCCTTAATACGATTTTTAGTTGATTTTTTCTTGGGATATTTGACATTTACTTCAGAGATCAGTTATATTCCAGTTTAGTTTATTTGAGATATGATTTTTATTTGTGAGATATATCTTTCCGCATCATGTCTATTTTATAAATTTCTCTTATTTTGCCTGTTTTGTACCTTCATTATATTTGTTCCCACTAGAGGATATTACTATGATTGGTAAAATATATAGTTGCACAGTGAATATGCATGGCAGGTTTGACATCTCTGGGTTCACCTTGGATTGTAGCCAAGTGTGAAAACAGGGGCGTCACACTCTTATCGAGAAAATGACAACTAAAGGATATCATCAAAAAGTGGCTCTAATAACTATAGACGCTAGATGAATTGAGACTTTAAGCTTTACAACAAATCAAGATCTACCAATCATGAACCTCAAGAGCCTTTAATAGGAGAGTCAGAGAGCGATCATTCAAAGAAAGCGACATGGTCTATTCATTGACCCATGGTCATGATGCACAGACTAAGGCAAATTCCAAACCAAATGGGAAAACCTATTTATAGTAGAGATAGTCTACTTAAATAAAGCATATTGCCTAATTGACTCAAATGGCAATAGGCTCATGCGCCAATCAACTAAAATTTTCTCAAGACATATTACCCTTGATTTTTAGCTACTATAAAGATTTTGGTCATGTTTAAGTTTCCACCTCTAACCATAAATACTGATCATCTTAATCAAAAATTCCAATTAAAATCCCTAGCAAGTTCATCAAGTTAATACTAATTAAAATCTCAATTAAAATTTATGAAATGCATTACCACCGTTATATTAACATTAAGCCTTTGAATGGTTTCCACCCTAATGATCTAACCAGTTGATATTACGCCTCTATCGGACCATTTCATTGACTGATTACCCTTAAACCTCTGTCATCTTGTCTTTTCAGATTTTACCACTTAACATTACACTTCTGTCAATCCTCCTTTGCTAAAAAGTTAATTAGTTAACATTACACTTCCATTGATTTTCTACCGTTAAGTTAACATCACACTTCCAAATAGTAGACGTCCTAGAACTCTTTTAAATAGGACTGGTTAACATTACACTTTTATCAATCTTCCTCCAAAAACAGACTGGTTAACATTACACTTCTACCGGGCATTTTATTTGGCATGTTAATATTACACCTTTATCATAAGTCCTTAGTACTGTTATGTTAACATTACACCTCTAAACAGTACTAATTCTACAAATCTGATACATTAATATTACACCTCTATCAGTTTGATTTTATTAACTGGATGATATTACACCTCTATCGATATCTCCAAACCTCCAATTGGATTATGAGGATGAACCGTTTCCTAACCTCCAATGGGAGTATGAGGTTAAATTGTTTCCTAACCTCTAATGGGACTATGAGGTTAAATTCTTTCGTAACCTCTAACTGGTATGCGATGTTAAATTGCTCCCTACACTACAGATTGAGTTTATGAGTATAAACTACTTCTCCATATTCTAGCAATTTAACAAATTAAACTGTGTAGACTCTAATAAGTACATGGGTATAAACTGTTTCTACGCTCCAATCACACAAGAGTCTAAATCGCAGACACCATGAATCTCCCTAGCTTAGTCGAGATGATGGAATATTCACTCATTCAATGGAAGTTAAGGCCCACTAATTCACTCCTTGATATTTTTAAGCTTATAAATAAGCATGATCAACATAAAGCAAAGAAGGCTGATTAAAATGTTTTGAGGCTAATATTATCTTGGCTAATCATTTAGCCTGATCAACAATCCTTGTGAGAAAGGATTTATTCTCTTCAGCTAGTCATCTAGCTTAATCAACAATTCTTGTGAGAAAAAATCTGTTAATATCTCTTAATCTAGAGAAGACTGCACTATCTTCTGAGAGATTCGAGATCATCAATCAGAGAAAGACCCATCGTCATAGTTGGACCATCAATAGAGTACAAGATCAATGCTCCATCAAAACACAGAAAAGAACCCCACAAAATATAATTTTTTCTTTTGTTTCATTGTAATCTTTTTATTATAAGCTGTGTCATTCGCAATACAGAACACCGAAATGTCTCCTACCTTATGGACATATTGTAATTGTCAATTTCTATGTACATCAAAGAGAAACAATTCTTATTCATATTCTTCAATTATAAGAAAAATACAACATATGTAGAGCTTATGATACTAAATAGTTCAAAATTGAATAGTCTAAACAACATTAGGAAGCTACTCGTAGATTGAAATTGTAGTTACAATGTAGCTCTTACTCATACGCAACAAAAATCATGCAATTATTGTTGCATGCAATTGTTATGTTCAAATTTAGTTTTTACAACTTGAACTTAAAACTATTTTGTCCTACTTGTAATTTCTCAAAAATAATTTTCTTTTCTACTTAATATAAAATAAATTTTAGTTATTTTTATTCTTAAAATATTTAGTTTTCTTAACAATAAAACATCTTATTTAAAACTAATTATTTTAGTTTTCAAATTACATTTACATACTTTAATAAAATTTCCAAAATAATTATTTGAGAAAAATTTTAAATTATACTTGAAGATGATTGAATAATAACTTAAATTTTTTTAAACAATATACTATAAATTATAAAGTTTTAAAATTAAAAAGTAACTTATTTTTTATAAAAATATTGTGTAATTTTTGTGTAAAATATGGTTTACGAAAGGATCGCCTTTTTTAACTTTTTTAAAAAATATGTCCCTTCTCACATTTTAGAATCTCTGAATTATTTTTTATTTTTTCACCACTTTTTAGCCTTAAAAAATAGATTTTCTCATATTTCTTAGTAAGGCTTCGGATATATATTTTAGAATAATTTTTTTACATTTTTGTGATGTTAGAAAAATCATTACTTTACTATATTCTCTTTTAATTTTAAATTAATATAAATTTCTAATATGTTTTATTCTTTATTTGTGATTTTTTTGAAGCTTCAAATTATGATTTTTTATATAATAATGTTATTGTAAATTCATTTTATTGTCAATTGTGTGTTCAGTGATACTTACACTCATCTTTGTGGAATGATAATTAAGTTATACTTACACTCATCTTTGTGCATAATAATTAAGTTATACTATTTAAGATATCAATTCATAGGGAAGAAGAGTATTAGAAAGATAGATCTAAATGGGCCTTGTATTGTGTAGGAACAAAGAATGAGAGCGGAGAATAGAAGTGGTGTGTGTTTTTTTATAGAGGTTTGTCACAAAAGTAAAAGTCTAAAAAATAGAGAATAATGAGTAAAGAGAAGAACAAAATAAAAAAGAAAATCACATCAAAACAAGATACGAATGAAAATATAGAGGAAATTAAGAAAGGAGAATAGGAATCTAGAATTAAATCTACTAGTTAACTTTAATTTCTATTTAAGAATTACTCGCTTTTTATTCACATGTTTCTTAGATTTCCTAAGTATAGACTATCAAGTTATTGAAAACAAACATAACCTACAAAAATCATATTAAAGCAATATTATTATTCTTGAAAAGAAATAAACAACTAGATAATAGTCTCAAAATTGAATAAACATAACCTATCAAACAATTCAAGGATAATATAGACTATCAAACTCTTTTTTTACCAATTCGTTCTCTAGTTGATTATCCTAACATGATCATTTTTGGCACGGAGAAAGCAAATCAAAAGTACAAAAGAAAATTAAACTAGTTTCATTTAATCCTAGAATTCCTATAAGAATTAGCTACTCTTATTATAAAATAAAAACAAAGAAGGAAAAACTATACGAGAAATCATTAATTGCGAGAAAGTACATCTAAATTACAAAGCAAATAAAATAAGAAAATAAAGCACAAATAAGAAAAAATATAAACCTACATTATAAAGAAATAAAGGAGAAAGAAAATAAATTTACACTATAAATTAACAAATCAAATCTACCAAACATGAAATTAAAAGCAAGAAATTAAATCCTAAAATATGCAATTCTAAAGCATAAAAATAAAAGAGAAAAATAAAAATTTACATTCTAAGAGGTTAGCCCCTTGTGAAGCAAATCTATATCTTCATCATCAAAAGAGAAGAATGAAAATTAAGAGAAGAAAAAAATTATTTATTGTAAACTAAAGTTATAAATTTTGGAAGGTCTTCTCAATTAAGAGTGCCCCTGCTCTCCAAATAGAGTTCTTATAAAAAATTCTTTATCCAAACCCCTCTCTCTACTACTCTACTTATAGTCGACAGCCTTTAACCTTAAACCTTAGATCAACTTGGATTTGAAAGAATAAAAATCAGCCATTGATCCATCCTATTACACTCTAGTCGATGAGTAGATCTATTAGCTAATTGATAAATTTATAACAGTATTGTAAAATACTATATTGACTTTGTTGCTTCATCTTCTTTAGACTTTTGGACTTTTGGGTATTTTGTATGCTTTTAATAAAGTCTTGGAAAATGAGGAGAGTTGGTCCATTTGGGCTATTATTCTTAAAATCTTTATTACCTGTAAAGTAAGTTAAAAAATATTATTAGTAGATATTTTTATTTAAAATAAAATAGATAATGAGAGTATAAAAGTGTAATACTGATTAAATACCCCACACCTAGGCTTTTGTTAATCCTCCAACGAAGAAAGAAAATGAAAAGAAAAGAAAAAAAATTCAAACTCAATTTTACAGGAATCCCGGTTATATTTAGCACATACAACAAGTCTTTAAATCTCTAAGTTACTCTAGTGGATGAGTTACAGTCTCGTGAGGGTGTATAATGAATATACTTGTTGATGCTCATAAACAAACAGTCGATGGGGATTTCCCATAGTCGGATGCAGTTTCGATCCTGGCGATGGTGGGGAAGAAGGAGAGGATGAATGTTAGGGCCGACTCCTCCTCCGAATTTATGCCCGATCCTGAGCGTGCGGGGAGTACTGATAGCCTGCACATGTAAGAATCATAGGAATACGGGGCTAGTTTCCCCCGTGGTACCTCCGACGGTCAAGTCAGTTGGTAAACTTGAGGAGGGTTCTTTGAGAGGTCCCTGGGCCATTGAGGTCCTAGCAGGGCATTTCTCTTTTAGGGTTGGAGGATTATTAAGAAGTGGAAATCAAGTTCGGGTGTAAGAATAAGCAGAGATCCTCCTCTTCTCTTACCTTTCTTACCTCCTTTTATAGCCCCGCGCCTCTGGGAGTTTGACCCTCGGCTTTTGTTGACTACACACAGGAGGTAGTTTGAAAGTTGAACAGGCAGGTTGCTGAGTCATCTTTCTCCCTCCAGGTGTCGGTAGGTGACTGGAAGGGAAGTCCTTTAGTGTCAGGGGAGAAATGTCTTCTCAGTATCCTGGACCTAATAGGTGAGGTGTGATAGTGGATAGACCAGCTACTTGGTCATCCTTCCTTCTCCAGATGGCGCTGGTAAGTGGAGGGGAAGTTATTTGAGGCTAGGAGAGCATCATGGTGATCCCTAGGATGTGACTTGTGAGTAGAATAAACTGCTTATGTAGGGGATCCTTATTAGAGCATAGATCTTGATGGGACTAGTCAAAAGTTGAGGCGGGTTGATCTGTGAGTCATCATTATGATTCATCGACTGACAACCAAGTAAGTTTTGGGATGAAAGCACCATCGAGACGTCTGCTCGGGGAGTCGTCTTAATTACCAGGGACCGACTGCTCCCGCGCTTCGAGTTGGTTATGACGCCTCTTGGTCGAGAGAGGGCTCGTCTGCTTGACTGGTTATAGACTTGACCTCGGCTGGGCTTCTAAGTTTCTTAAGCTGGTTTGGACCATGGCTTTGTAGACCTATGCAGTCAATCTGTCGACATTTTTATCTTTAGATGGTAAATTACCAAAACAGTTGGCCCCTTTCATTCGGAGCCGATTTTGATTGGGTCCGAGTGAAATAGATATGAATTTGCTCAGGGTGTTTGAGACTTTTTAGCCAACTGATCGTGGCTTGGAGATGTGGTTCAAGACTCGCTAGCCGTCAACCTTCTGTATATTGATGTTCTCGGTTTTGGGAAACGCTTCTTCATAGGAAATGAGGTGTCAGGGGTTAGAGCGGGTGACGCTTCACTTTGTCAATTGATTAGTGTGAGCGGTGGTTTGTATCTCCAACGATCCATTTTAGATTCCTGAAGTGTATATGTATTGGTTGCTCCAAGGATTGATCCTCTTGAATTCTCCTGTCTGCTTCTTCGGGGGCTTATAAATAATTGCCGATGCTATTGAAAGAGTACTCTATCTCAAGAACCTTTCTCTTCGTACGTTCTTTCATTTCTTCCTAAGAGATTTTATCATGGTCTTTCCTTAGAATGACCGCGAGAGGAAGTTTAGGGTCCTTTATCTGTCTAGGTCGAAGACGACATTAGATGAGGCAAACTGGTTGCATGATGAATATGACATCTCTCGTGCGACGATGACAATAGGGGCATCGGATAACCTGACTCTGGTGCATATGCACGACGGATATCGAATGCCTCTTTATCTGGCACATCTGCAGTGTGGCCTGCGCCTGCCACTACATCCCTTTGTTAGGAAAGTTTTTACGGCTTTGGAGTTTTCCCCTGTCAATTCCACCTGCACGCTATCTGCACTTTGATGGCGTTTATAGGTGTCTACTCTAAGGCAGATGTGGTGCTCAGCATTAGCTTGTTGGGGCACGTGGTCAGTGTAGGGTTCGCTGAGGGGGACCCCCACTATTTCTTCTACTATCAAGGTGATTTCTGCTTGGATGTCGACCTCCTAGAGCTGAACGAAGAATGGAAGGGGCTCTTCGTCTGGGTGTTTGGTGCCGACAATATATTGTCCTGCTCGGGTTTGCCCGAGGTGTAGGAGAATATACTGGAGCCAAGGGCTCTTAGTGACCCTGAAGCCAAAGATCTTTAGAAGCTTCAGGGTCTTCTCGGTCTTCAAGAGTCTAGAGATTTGGATGGAGAAGAATTCCCAGAGATGGAAGAGTCCTCCTCATCCTTCTCTGGCTCTGAAGCGATAGTCCTTCCTCCACCAATGGAGGTCTGTAAAAGAGGTGCTGACTCAGAGGAGCCGAGTTCTTCCAGAAGGCCTTTGAAGAAGACGAAGAGGGATTTGGAGGGTGATGACCCACAGCCTTAGGAAAGAGCTTTAAGAATAGATGTCGTCCCCCCCCCCCCCTTTCTCTTTCTTTATCTTCACCTTTTTTTTGCAAGCCCTGTTGGGCCCCTTTTTTGTAAAAAAAAAGATGTAGAAGACTCCTTTTTGAATGAGAGTGATTTCTCCTGTCTTTTGCTTTTAAGAGTTGTTGAAATGGTTTGAACATGTTGAAACTCTGCTTTTTTCTCCAGAATAATGTCGGTCCCTTAGGGCCTTGTCTTGGGTTCATCTAGGTAGGGAACCATAGATGTAGCACCGATCTGAGGAGTCTTTGTACCTTGGGCTACTTTTGATACGGAATCAATGGTTTTGGAACCGACTAAGAAGTCGTTGTGCCTTGTTTAGTTCTTAGATGAAGAGCTAAGGACTTTGTTCCGACTGAGAAGTTATTTTGCCTTGGTTTTATCTAGATTAGGAAGAGCCAAGGTTTTATATCGATTGGGAAGTCATTTTTACCTTGGACTTATCTTTTAGGAAGAACCAAGTGCTTTATTCCGACTGAGATGTCATTATGCCTTGGTTTTACCCTGAGGAGGTACCAAGGTCTTAATACCGACTGAGAAGTCGTTTTGCTTTGGTTTTATCCAGATTAGGAAGAGTCAAGGGCATTATTCTGACTGAAAAGTCGTTGTGCCTTGGTTTTACCCTAAGGAGGTACCAAGGTCTTGATACCGACTGAAAAGTTATTTTGCCTTAGTTTTATCCATATTAGAAAGAGCCAAGGGCTTTATTCTGACTGAGAAGTCATTGTGCCTTGGTTTTACCCTAAGGAGGTACCAAGGTCTTGATACCGATAGGGAAGTCATTTTTACCTTGGACTTATCTTTTAGGAAGAGCCAATGGCTTTATTCTGACTGAGAAGTCGTTGTGCCTTAGTTTTACCCTGAGGAGGTACTAAGGTTTTCATACCGACTAAGAAGTCATTGTGCCTTGGTTTTACCATGAGGAGGTACCAAGGTCTTGACCATGATGGTCGATGAGAGCAGATGGAATCAAACCATATGTTATGCCTTGGGCTTACCTTTTAAGAAGAGCCAAGGGCTTTGTACCGACTGAGGAGTCGTTGTGCCTTGGGCTTACCCGTATGAGGAACCAAGGTCTTGACCATGATGGTCGATGAGAGCAGACGGAATTAAACCATATGTTATGCCTTGGGCTTACCTTTAAGAAGAGCCAAGGGCTTTGTTCTGACTGAGAAGTCGTTGTGCCTTGGGCTTACCCATATGAGGAACCAAAGTCTTAGTGCCAACTGCGGAGTCATTGTGCCTTGGGCTTATTCCTATTGAGGAACCAAGATCTTGACCATAATGGTCGATGAGAGCAGACAGAATCAGACTATATGTTGTACCTTGGGCTTACCTTTAAGAAGAGCCAAGGTCTTTGTTCCTAGTAAGAAGTCTTTTTGCCTTGGTTTTACCCTGAGGAGGTACCAAGGTCTTGTGACGGACTGAGGAGTCGTTTTACCTTAGTTTTACCCAGATTAGGTACCAAGGTCTTGTGACTGACTGAGGAGTCGTTTTGCTTTGGTTTTACCCTGATTAGGTACCAAGGGCTTGATACCGACTGAGAAGTCGTCGTGCCTTAGTTTTATCCAGATTAGGTACCAAGGTCTTGATACCGACTGAGAAGTCGTTGTGCCTTGGTTTTATCCAGATTAGGTACCAAGAGCTTAATACCGACTGAGAAGTCAGTTTGCCTTAGTTTTACCCAGATTAGGTACTAAGGGCTTGATACGGACTGAGAAGTCGTTGTGCTTTGGGCTTATCCCAAGGTGTCACCAGGGCCTGACTAAGGGGTCATTGCACTGTGGGCCTATCCTGAGGTGGCACCAGGATCTTGTGACCGACTGAGGAGTCGTTTTGCCTTGGTTTTACCCAGATTAGGTACCAAGGGCTTGATACCGACTGAGAAGTTATTATGCCTTGGTTTTATCCAGATTAGGTACCAAGGACTTTATGCCAACTAAGGAGTCATTGCGCATCGGGCTTACCCAGATTAGGAGTCAAGGACTTTCATTTTCCCCTAGGACCGAGAGTCGACTGTGGGAATCGGCAAAAAAGATTATGCCTTGGTTTTACCCTGAGGAGGTACCAAGGACTTTTATCGACTTAGCTGAGTGCCCAGCTGACTAGGTCTTTGATGTCTTTATTTTCATTTTTGACATTTCCATTGATTATTTGGAATTTATACATGATAGAGTACAACTCATTCACATTTATTCTATCGAGTCGCGTCAGATTTGCATTTCTTGCCCATGTGCATTTTGAAGACGGCTTTTGGCTAGGGACAATGTCGTCGAGACGGAGCTTCCTTGGCTGTTTCTTTTCGCTAGTGATCATTCCAGTTTTGATGAGAGAGAGCCATTGCTACATTGGCCGTCTTTGTTACCAAACTGAGGAATGCCCAGAATTGCAGGCTGCTCTTTCTCTTGATGGTGAGCTGTTTGGTTTTTTAGACGTCATTGAGTTGCTGGCATATTTGTCATCTCATCAGCTAAGGACCTCCTCGGAGTTTTTGCTGAGATCCTTGTAGGTCAACGATAGACGTGGTAATTTTTAACCGATATTGTTTATCCACCATCTGTTGCACTATATGACCAGAGTCATGCTAATTGAGCTTTTGGAGGATAGTGCTCAACAAGAGGAGGCCCATGCAACTTTTGGGATGGGGGCTTCTTATTGGTGAGAACCCATGCTCCGAGGCTTTTTTTTCCTTGGAATTTGATGGGATAATGCCTTCCCCTTGGGGTTTCTAGGGATAGCGATAGCCGGACCATCCTATAAATAGAGGAGCCTTCTTGCAGGGGGAGTACAAGTCACATGCTTCGACCATCAGGTTTTACTTCGACTCTGGCGGTTCTGAACATTTGCTAGGGTACCAGGGCTATTAATCTTCCTGAGAAGACCAAATAGCAAGCCCTTGAGTTTTCCCTGCAATCTCATCCTTGGTGAGGAAGGAATCTCCTTTGGAGGTGGTGATGGTCCGAGGAGCCTGCCACAGACTTGATCGATGCTCCTTGCTTAGGGGAATCATTGTCGATGGGAGCTTGAGCAATACTGGATCTGATCATGACCTTTAGGGACCAGTTTGCGATCGAACCCCAGGCTGTTCAGGCGGTGGGGTTTTCGTTTGTCGCGGTGATTAGAAGCATGTGCTTCATCTTCAAGCCAGACAAGCACCATAGTGGTGTGTCTTGTTTTAGGAGGGCTTTTAGGGTTCCACTTGGCAAATACTCCCAAGAAAGTTGTTGGAGCGCTCGAGGGCTACACCCACATTGGCTCCTCATAGCCATAGGCTAATCCTTCTTAGCTTGAATGATGCGATTCTAAGCTTTATTTAGCTTGAACGATGCAATTCCAGTGCTCTTCAAGGATGAAAAACATCAGGCCCCGACTTAGAATTGGGCATTTCTTCTCAGAGAAGAAAGTGAGTCCTACGGTGGACGCCAAACTGTTGATACTCATAAACAAACCGTCAATGGGGATTTCCCGTAGTTGGATGCAATTTCTATCCTAGCAACGGTGGGGAAGAAGGAGAGGATGAATATTGGGACCGACTCCTCCCCTAACTTTATGCCCGATCCTGAGCGCACGAGGTGTACTGATGGTCTGCACATGCAAGAATCATAAGAATACGGGGCTAGTTTCCCCCATGGTACCTCTAACGGTCAAGTCAGTTTGTGAACTTGAGGAGGGTTCTTTGAGAGGTCCCTGGGCCATTAAGGTCCTAGTAGGGCATTTCACTTTTAGGGTTGGCGGATTATTAAGAAGTGGAAATCAAGTTCGGGTGTAAGAATAAGCAGAGATCCTCCTCTTCTCTTACCTTCCTTACCTCCTTTTATAGCCCCGCACTTCTGGGAGTTTGACCCTCGGCTTTTGTTGACTACGCACAGGAGGCGGTTTGAAAGGTGAACAAGCAGGCTGCTGAGTCATCTTTCTCCCTCCAGGTGTCGACAGGCGATTGAAATGGAAGTCCTTCAGTGTCAGGGGAGAAATATCTTCTCAATGTCCTGGACCAGACAGGTGAGGCATGACAGTGGATAGACCAGCTTCTTGGTCATCCTTGCTTCTTCATATGGCAGCTGGTAAGTGGATGGGAAGTTATTTGAGGTTAGGAGAGCATCATGGCGATCTCTAGGATGTGACTTGTGAGTAGAATAAGCGGCTTATGTAGGGGATCCTTGTCAGAGCGTAGATCTTGATAGGACTGGTCAATGCTGTAGCGTCGAGTGACATTTGAAGTGAACTTGGTCAGATCTTATCCTTTTAGTCGAGGCGGGTTGATCCGTGAGTCATCATTATGATTCACCGACCCACAACCAAGTGAGTTTCGGGACGAGATCACCATCGAGATGTCTACTTGGGGAGTCGTCTTAATTACGGGGGACCAACTGGTCCCGCGCTTCAAGTCGGTTATGACGCCTATTGGTCGAGAGAGGGCTAGTCTGCTTGAGTGGTCAATAGACTTGACCTTGGCTGGGCTTCTGAGTTTCTTGAGCTGGTTTGGACCATGGCTTTGTAGACCTATGCAGTCAATTTGTCGACATTTTTATCTTTTGATGGTAAATTACCATAACAATACCTATAAACTTCGATCAAATTGTCAATCTGAAAAAGTCAATATAGAATTAATTTTCTTGTGATCTTTAATCAATCTAATTAGAGTTATTTATACTTAAGAAAATATTTTCATGCATAAATTCAAAGTTAATTTTTTAGAAAATCTTTTTATTATAGTTATACAAAACTAAGTTTAAATTAGGGAATTTATTTTAAAATTCTGACAAGAACATTCTAACTCATTGTTTCAATCAATTTCCAAGCTTCTCCATCATTTTGTTTTCCAATAATACACGCACGCATTTTTTTCTACATGTGTCTCTTTCTTCCTTGGTGGTTTTTTCTAATTTACTAGGCTTTTCTAAGTTACTGTATAATGAGCTTTGGATCAATGGATCTCAACCTAATTAGGCTAAGTTCATTAACTATATAAGTACACTTCAGACTTAATTACTCAATGAACTTATGCTTAAAAAGATAGAATCACCTTGGAGCGTAAGATTTTTATTGTTGCTAATATTTCTCACTCTTTTTTTCATTAGTGCGTGTGTGTAACTTGAGAAATATTTAGATTTACAAGACATCGAGAAATTGTTATCCACTCTAAGTTAATCATGAAAAAAATTCATTAATTCAAATAAATTTTTAAGTTAGAGCTATAGCAAGGCATAATACTTTGAAAAACATTTCATAAAAATATATTTAGAGTTATCATAAAAGGCTAACTTGAGTATAAAACTAATTAAAAATTTGAAAGTTTATAAATTTATTAAGTAAATGAATTGCTAATTAACTTTATTAGGTTGTCAAGTGATAATTTTTTTAGGGGAAGAAAAGAAAAGGTAAAAGAAAAGATAAAGAAAGAAAGAAATGATAAAACAAAGGATAAACAAGAAAATAAAGGGTAAAAGAAAGTATAAAATAGAGATAAAATATGACTAGTCCCCAACCCCACACTTAATTTTTACATTATCCTTAATGCAAATTATATAATGCATATGTAAACAAATAGGAAATGAAGCACTTATATTTGTTCAGTTGACCTTGAATAATAATAAAACTGATAAAAATCTACAATTACCTTTGGTATGAGGAGAATGCAGACAAAATTTTTCTTTTTCTTTTCTCTTTTTTCTTTTTTCTTTTTCGTTCAATATTTTTCATTTTTCTCTATTTTTTCTTTTTTTGCTTTTTTTAAAGTATAAAAAACTCTCAAATGAGAGAATAGTGAATTCTTTTACTATTCTTATTATTATAAGACAAAGAGTAAAGATGTAGAATAAAAAAATTTAAACGAAAAGCTAAAGTACAACATCAAATCCTACCTTGTTATTGAAAATTCTACCTCAAATTTTAAATAAGTGTTAAATGATGAGCTCTATTATATGGTTCAATTCTATGCTTTTAAAAAAAATTTAGTAATTTTTGCAGCATTTTATGGTAGATTGGCAAAGAATAATCAGTCAAACTAAATTTAATGTGTATGTTGTTAATGTGCATTTTCATCGATGGAATGTTGGGTTCAAAATTAGACCATAGATTAGAATATTGTTTTAAATCCTAAAAGAACTCAATCTCAGTATTGAAAATCTCCTCCAAATTAAGGTTCATGATTGAGACACCATGAGCTGATTGGTCCATCTTTCCTAAAAATTCAAGTTCTTCATCAAAAAGCCTAATTTGTTCATTATTGATCTCCTCAAAAATGACATTAGTAAAGTTAAGACCTGACTCAAGATCCCTTCTAACTGCTCACTCGATATCCCATGGATATAATTCATTTCTAGGGTTGATCTGACGTATCATTCAGCTGGTTTTCTAGATTGAAAATATTGACATGGGCAGCTATATTTGTAAAAGATAACTTCATTTGATCGGCTCTATAATTGATCAAAGTATTTAAGATGGCTAAAAATGTTCTACCTAAGATAACTGACATTTAACCTTTAAAATTAGAAACAGAATGCATTTTTAAGACTATAAATCAGTGGGGAAAATAAACTCCCCACTTAATTAGAACATCTGTGGTCTCTCCCTTAGGTATTTTTATTGATCTATCAGCTACATAGAGAGTACATCTAGTTGGTTATAATACTCCTACCCTGAATTGTTGATAGAGTATATAGGAAAGGAGATTCATACCTAGCTCCTAAGTCTAGAAGTGCCTTATCAATGAAGGTAATTCCCATGATGTTGGCCTTCTTGTTTTGATGATGTTTAACAAACAATTTATCACTAATGTTGTTTGTCTAGTATTTGTGTTTTCTTATTTATTATAGACAAACAACGTTGTTGGAGGTTGGATGAAATATGCACTTCAACGATCATATCCAAAGGAGGTTGGCGGAATGTCGGGTTGAAGCCTTGCAATTCAAAGTTAAAGATCAAGTTCAAGCTTTATCCGTATGTGTACCAAGTTGAGCTACAATGAAGATCAAGATCAAGCTTGGGTAATCTAGTTTAGATTTTATATTATGTGTGTTAAATACCTTAAGCTCAATATCATATACACACACGTATTTGGTTTCTATGTATATATATAGTTATATATATACATGCATGGTTTTGGGTTTTCATGCTTTGGACACACTTGCAAAATACATGAGTTTTCACAAATAGAAATTCTTTTTCTAACATGTTTGTTTTCATGTTTATAAACATTTCGTAAAGTTTCATCAAGTTTGGAATTGATTTGTTATGTTTAATGGAATTTACAAAATCATGTTTTTGTTCGTGCACATGTTCGTGCATGTTTTACAAAACAGATGAGTTTTCATAAATGGAAACTGATATTCAAGAAATTCTTTCTTTGACATGTTTATCTACATGTTTAGAAACTTTCCTCAAAATTTTACTATTTTTGGAGTTGATTTACTATGCCCAATTGATTTTACAAAATTGTGTATGCTAGCAGATTTTCACAAACTGTATACCTATGTTCAAACATTTATTTCTCTCAAATGAGAAATGATTTTTCATATATTCTTTCTCTAACATATTCTTTTACATGTCTAGAACCTTCCCTCAAAATTTCATAATATTTAGAGTTTATTTACTATTTTAAGTGATTTTACAAACCAGATACGCAAAAAAAAAAAAATCAGATCTGCCAGTTTGCTACAGTACCCACGGTCGACCGCTACAGTCGACCGTGAAAGTTACTGTAGCATAACGGCTATATTTTCTAGATTTTAGTATATCCGTTATTTTATCTTTTTGCTTGGTTTTCTTGGGTTTTTGGGCTTGTTTCATGAGCCTATATATACTCCATGCCCTCAGACTTCTAAGGGCACTTAAGAAATGTTTAAACAAGTTTAAAGAGTTTTAAACAAGGGTTTAAGTGTGTATTTAGTGTTTATTTTGTTTGAAGTTTGTTTTCACAAGTGGATGAGATCATCTTCTTATTTGGGCTCCAATCTCTATCTCTCCATCTTGTCATCTATTGGAGAAGTTTTCTAAACTCTATCTAGCTTTACATTTGCTTAGTTATTTGATTATCTTTCTTTAAAGCTAGTTTTTATATTGAGTTTAGATTTGATTTTACTCATTGTTACACAAACCCACTTGAGCTTATTGTATTTGCATACATAGTATATTAGGGTTGTGACAGATTGTAACATTGAGTTGTGCTTCATTGAGTTCTCCCCTTGTATGAGAGAACAAATCATTTATTGTTACATTGTGAGATTGTAAGGTTTTGGTGAGCTAGAAAACTGAGTGTGTTGTGAAAGTTTTCGGTGAACTAGAAAACCGAGTGTGAGGAGTGAACGTTGTTCGGTGAGCATTGAAAACCGATACTGTGAGGTGTAAACGTTATTCGGGTGAGCGTAGAAAACCCGGTTGTGATAGTGGATTTCTCCCCGGGAGAGGGGAGCGGAGACGTAGGACGGAAGGTCCGAACTCCGTGATCATATCGTGTGTTTGAGTTTGCTTTGGCGTACTTTATCTTATGTTTATTGTCGCCATTGTCCATAGCTCATTATTTATATGATCCACTATCTAGTTCATATTATTTACTCCTTGTGTTAGTTTCATATCCTTGCATATATCATATATTGCTTATATCTCTTTGCTAGGATATATCTTGTTGTTCATATTGCTTATCCTAGCTCATATATATTATTGTATTTCATACTTGCTAGGATAACTTGTTAATTAATTTTAATTAGCATAAAATCGGATTAGATTAGCATAAGACCCTAATCACCCCCCCCCCCCCTCTAGGGTCTAACACATGACACACTAGATAGTACGACAACCATGATCTTTATATTTTAAAGATTTGGGCTTTAAGAGAATTTTACTGATATTAGTTGCTAGAAAGACTGTAGACGGTTAAAATATATTTCTACCTAGGATAATATTTAGATTAGATCTAAAAAGTAAACGCCCATGGGCTTAACAAAAGATGTGAACCTGACCATATAGCCCATCTCAACTAGACTCAACCAAGTCAAGAGCGAGTTGATCCCAATTCACGCTCCAAGACGAGTCAAAACACGTCATTAATTACAAGTCAAATTTTGTGTCAAATTCAAACTGATAGACAAAGCTCGCCTGTAACCGAACTTCGCTTATGGCAACCCAAGTGGATTCAGTTATCCACAGTTCTGAACAAGACTCACCCACGTCCTAAGCGAGCTTGCCCATCTCTTCAGCGAGCCTCACTCGCGTCTTCGGCGAGCCTCATTCACGTCTTTAGTGAACTTCACCCAAACATTTTCAGCAAACTTTGCCAATTTAGCGAACCTCGCTAAACAACTGTTGGAGAGCTATTTTCAAGGGAGTAACCATTCCCCACTATCTCCTATTTTAATAGCCACTTGATCCACAATTAAAGGCCATTAACTCTTCTTTCAACCTATAAAAGGATTGCTCATTTTTGACAACGGACACACGTGAACCAAAAGATAGAGAGATCAACTCATACGCAGAGAGGGATTACTATTATCACACTTGTGATTTAATTGAGTAAAAGTACCAATAGAAGATTGAGCTATGTTCCAAGTAACTAAACTCTCATCAATAGCAAAAGACTCATCATCTTAAGTGGTTCGTTGATGGAGTATAAGATTGACGCTCCATCAGCATGCAGAAAAGAACCCTAGGAAATATTTTTTTTTCTAGTTTTAATGTAAGCTTCTCAATTGTAATCTGTGTCAATTACAATTTTAAAGATGAGAAATAGGATGGCGACTCGGCTACGGATTACTTTCTTCTCCGATGAGAAAATTGTATCGCATACCTACACTAAGACACTTGGGTCTTTTGCTGAATTGCTGATCATTGAATTTGACCAAGCGAAGTTCGAGGACTTAATTTCCACGAAGCAAACTACATCCATGATAATTGTACGTATTTGTCATAGAATTTACTATAGTGTGAATCTCGGGTCTAATATGACCCCTTCATGTGTAAAGGCGACCCTTACCAAAGAAAGTTTGAGCTTAAATGAAAGCTAAACGAACTTCGCCAAGAGCGAAGAAATCTCGCCCCTTGCCTCGAGCAAAGGTCAAGATGTTATTTCATCTGTTGATCTCGGACATCGGTCCACAACTCATTTAGGAGTTTGGTTTAAAGCATCTTGTGATGCTCTCTATACTTCCTCGATAGAAGCTAAGAATAGGGGCAATCCCACATCTAAATTCCTGCAGGATAATAATATCATCAATGATGATTTCGCTACACAAAAGCATGGCCAACGTCGTCATAAGTGACATTCGTGTTCTAAGGCTAAAGATAGCAAAGTTGGCACTCAAAAGTGCCTTCAGTTTGGAACTAATGGTGATTTAAGAGAGTTCCTATCTCTAAAGAGAGCCCACCAATGTCAGCATTATGTGACCCTCAGAGAAGTAGTCTTGGCAGTTCAAAATAGTTATCAATGCAAAGCTACTCCTGAAAAGGAATTAGTTTTTAGTCGTCTCAGTCATGATCTAAAGCCTTTAGAGATTTTGACTAAACAACGACGACGTACCTGTGATGCCCCTGTTTTCGCACATGGTTACAGTCCAAGGTGAAACCAGAGATGTCAAACCTGCCATGCACCCACACTGTGCAATAACACGTTTCACCAATCATAGTAATATCTTCTAGTAGAATCAAAAGAAGTGTAGATATAAAATAGGCAAAATAAAGAAATAAACGTAATAGATATGATATGGAAAGTGATATCTCACAAATAAAAATCATGTCTCAACTGAAATACATCTGATATATGGAATAAAGAAAATATCTAGACATGAATCAACTAAAAATCGTACTAAGGTACACTGCCTTTACAATATAAAAACAAAACTCTAATGTATGAATTGAACTACAAAACTACAGTGGAGTCTGTAATAGTTAAATCATGTGACGGTGACTATGCTAAAACTATGTCATCATGCGGTTCTCCGAAGCTCTGAACCGTCTAAAAGAAATTGAAAATAATAAAAAAATAACAACAAGAGTATCAGAGTGCTAAAGCAAGATCACCCCCATCCGCCTCCAGGGGAAGGGCTGCTAGATGAAGTGGAGGCTCTATCTATCAAGCATAGTCTATCTAGATCATTTTCTCCGTATCTAATGAAATTAATATTTAGATACCTACAATGCGAGACATATTACATCGAGCGAAATAATCTAAATAAGAAAATCCTCATGTATGTACCATATGTCCCAAATTATAGGTATCTAAACATTAACACCGAGCTAGAGATAAACAATCTATATGGAATCAATAATTAGAAACCCACAACACGAGACTGGTACGTCGAGCAAAATAATCTAAACAAAAAACCCTCATATATATACCATATGTCTCAAATTATAGGTATCTAAATATTAACATCGAGCTAGAGATAAACAATCTATATGAAATCAATAATTAGAAACCCACAACACGAGACTGGTACGTCGAGCGAAATAATCCAAACAAGGAAGCCCTCATATATATACACCATATGTCTTAAATTATGAATCGCTAATCATTGACCCCAACCTAAGAATAAAATAAAGCAGTACATAAGGTAAAGATATTCATAATATCGTACTTATAATATCTTCCACTATCACTGGGAAGATAAGATAAATACCAACATATATTCCCGCGTACTTTCAAGTGTAAAGTATCTCGGTCATATATCTTAGCAATGAGTCATATACATAACTGGCATCCACCAAAAAAATTCAGGCTATCAATAATCATTACAATGTAAATCCTTACAAGATATGATGTATCACATTATCATGTGGGACGGACTACCCTTTAAGTATCCTAAATAGTGTACACGGCTTATTAGTCTCATCACGATCTCAGTGCGTAACATGAGTGTGGGACGACCGACCATATAGGTATCCTGAAAGATGGCTCACAGGCCTCATCACACCCTCATGCAGATGGACTGCTAGACAAAGCATCCAAACCCGACCCAATAACCTGTACAAATGGAATATCGACTACTACCCCACATAGCACTGAACTGAGCTCATCAACAATATTCATCTCATGTATAAACTGTGTAATCAACCTCTATCTCGAGTGTAAACAGATCAAACTCCTATTAATCATCTTTGGGATACCCATGTGTGTGCAATGACACTTTACTTATGTGTTCCTGAATGTACGTGTAAAGAAGTGCGGCTCGAACCCCGCTGTAGGCGTGTAAAATTACCTATAGGTCCCTTAGCTTAGCTCGGCACGGTGATTCGACAAATCAACGGACGATCGAGCGACGAGGCGACAAGGCACGCAAACAACGGAATACGTTCGCGTGCAGGACCAAACCAACGGTTCGGAAAGTTAACGAGTCGTCCAACAACAAAACGGACCTGAACTCAAACATCGAAGCGGATCTACTGCCAAATGAAGATTTGGGCAATCGAATCAAGACCCGAACAAATCAACGAGAGTTCGAGACGACGAGGAACACAAGCAACGGAACACGTTCGCACGTGGAATCAAACCAACGTTTCGGGGAATCACCGAGTCATCTAAACAAGAGCGAACTCGGTGATATAACGATCGAATCAAGATCAATCCCGGACTCGAACTCAGAAACGGATTAACTGCCATATTTGGAATCAAGTCAATGAGTCGATTCCAGAAACCGAATCAAATCCGAATGACAAATAACCGGAAACACCGGAAAACGACGAAACGAACCAACACCCGGGAACTCGGCCGAAACCGAGCGAACCTGGGGTGGCTCGGCCCAAGCCGAGCCACCCCAGGGTGGCTCGGTGGTCGAGCCACCCAGGGGTGGCTAGGCTCAGAACTGTGCATATGCACAGTTCTGAGTGCCTATAAATAGGCCAGGTGTTTGTTCATTTGAGGGGACTTTTCTGAAACTTCTGAAGAGCCGAAACTCTGTCGGATTGCGACCTCAACTCGGATTGTGAAGGCTTGAAGGCTTGGACTTCCAGATCTACGTCATTCCACTCCGGATCTAAGCTTGGTTCTTAGATCCCGAGATTTGAGCGAGTGTTTCCTTGGTGAAACGATCCCTCACGGCTATTATCTCCTTGGTGGGATAATACCCGTCACACCACGTAGATCTGTTTGGATCGAGATTGCGCGGTGGTCTACGGTAATCAACCTCGGCACAGGCAAACAACCCACAAAGCAAGAGACCGGATAACAGGATCTTGTGATTTGTTCGATAAAAGAAAGAAGTTGTAATTTTGATTTCTTTGTTTTATTTTGATTTTCATTGTAAGCCGGATCTTATAAAAAGACCGGATCTCTTTGTAACGCATAAAGTTGTTAACTGAGTGCAATGGAATCGATAATGAAGAAAGACCCAACTTTTCCCGCGAACAATTTGGCGACCACAGTGGGAGCCAACAGCTTCGCTGCCGAAGCTGGAGCGTCGCAGCCGCGGATCTCGATCCCGGTCGTGGAGGAGGTCGAGTATGAATTCGACCAGCAGAAATACGAGGAGTACGTGTCCTCATCCGGATCTACCTCCTCCCCCAAGTCCAAGAAGTTCCAGAAGTTCTCCTCCAGGAGAAAAGTCCGTTGGTGTGATGAAGTTGAAGCCACCAACGACGACCTCACCCCAATCGACGCCGAAGCTGCGTTGAGTGAGGCCCTACTGACCTCAAAGAAGGTCAAATCCGCCATTGAAGGCGTGGTGACTCTCTCCAAGAGAGCCCGCCAGAGGCAGCGTCAACGCCTCGCGAAGCAATTCACCAAGGCCATGGAGTCCGTTGACGGGGTCCGCTATCATGCGGATCTGAAGAACAAACGAGGCAAACAGCCTCAATAGCAAGTGAAGGGTGGTTCCTCCAAACCATCGACAATGGAGTGGGTCCGTGTCAAACGGAATCGCTCAACACTGGAGGAGCGCATCCGCAAACGCCGCGCCTTATCGGCGCAAGCACGGGCCAAAGCTGAAGAAGCCCGTCGGAAGCTGCAAAAGGAGGTGGTCAAAAAGCCGCCACCAACTCGCAAGGTTTGGAGGCCAAAGTCTGAAGCGGTTCAGGCTAAGGAGCAAAACCTGCAGCCTCCGAAAATTCAAACTCCGGCAAGTCAACTCAAACAGCCGGTGATTGCCGCAACTGCCCTGGGAGATCCCGCAGGACCATCCCAAAAGAAAAAATTAGTTTTGGAGCGCCTCGGCCCACTTCCGAAGGAACGAGGTAAAGCTCCAGTCCAAGAACGCTTGGGGCCAATGAAGAAGTCCCAACCAATGCAGCATGCTGGGGGTCGCCGCAACCCTCAACACTTGGAGCAAATTATGGCACCCAAGCGCACAACTTTGCGCATAGAAGTGCAAGAGCCCGCTGAAGATTCACGCCCACAAAGGCGTGTTTCGAGGCGTGTGACTCTGGAAGGTCCGAAGAAGACAATTATTCCTCAGAAGGAAACGTTGTCATCTGATGACGACAACGTTATACCTGAGAGATCGTGCCAACACACGATAGGTTGCTCCGCCACTCAAACGGACGAGCTGTATTATCGAGCCGGAGGTACGAATAAATCCAGAAAGAGGAGCCCTCGAAAGCTCGAAACACAATGTCCTTGTTCGAAGCTCATTCGGGCGGTACTGTCGGAATGCAACTGTGTTAAGACAGTCCCCGAAAGAGTATCTGTGTTCGAAAGACTCAGCAATGGAACGCCAAAACCAAAGCATAGGTGCTTCCAACGAAGAAGGAAGATGGTCGAAGACGGTGAGCGTTCAAGAGTCACCGCAAATATGACCAGCACAGGAACATCGGCTCAGGATAACCCCGAGGCGGTTCCAGAAATATCCCGACGTGTAACTCGTCTACAATCCGGGGCTATCATTCGCGCGACGTATGGTAGAATCCGAACGAGAGTACCTTCGGGAGATGAAGAATCAGATGCAGGCTCAGCAGTGGTGTCTGATAACACAGTGTCCAGCGAAGGACAACCTCGCGAGGCGTTTATGATAAACGCGGAGCAAGTGGCCAAGATGCTTGAAGATGCCATTGCCAAACAACAGGAAACCTTTCGGTTCGAGATGCAGATGGCCATGCAGAACATGAGAGAGATGCATGACCAACAGATCCAAGCATTAAGGAACCAACAAGGGGAACCAAGTCGTCAAAACCAGAACAACTTGGAAGATGAGGATACAAATGAAGCTCGCAACGTCAATAACCCTCCCATTAATCCAGGGGGTGATAACGATAATGCTAGCGAAGACGCAGGTGAAAGCCTGAAAATTAAGAACCTCGAAAGCAAAATCAATACATTGATTTCTGCTCAAGAGACTAAAAAGACGGGCATTCCCTGTCCTTACCCAAGAGAGTGGGAATCGATCCCATATCCGGCAAAGTTTAGTCTAATCAACTTCACACCGTTTAATGGGATGGGATCACCAACTCAGCATTTGATTTATTTCAAATCGCACTTGGGAGTCATCTCGGGTAATGAGCCTCTGATGGTGCGGTCATTCATCGGCACTCTTCGCGGAGCTGCCTTCGATTGGTATCGTCGCCTCAAGCCAGGAAGCATAAACAGCTGGGACGACATGGAGACCAAATTTCTTGCGAATTTCTTCGACGACGACACTGAAATCTCTATCGGGACATTGCTCGATGAGAAGCAGAAGGACGGAGAATTGGTCAAAGTCTTCGTCAAAAGGTTCCGGAATAAGGCGATGAATTGCCGGGACCCGATCAGCGAGGAGTTCATTCTTCAGACCTGCCACAACAACCCCTCGCTGGATGTTTTGGAAGCAATGGGCACAGCTCCATCCAAGACATGGAAGGACTTGAAGGTCCGAGGCGAGCAAGCTGAGCGGTTCCTCAGGAGGAAGAAGGCGGAGAGAGGCCAACCGGCTACAAACCCTCCGAAGCAGAACTTCAACCAGAAAGGAAAAGGTAAAGCTCAGGTTAATGCTGTTGATGCTAACCAAACCTTTTAATTGCAACCTCAGCAACAGCAGCAGCAGCAGCAACGAGCTCCACAGCAATCGCAGCCACATTGGCAGCAGCGGTCTCAGAAGCAAAAGTCTTCAGAGCCGAGGTTTCTCAAAGTCTATTCCTTCAAAGATGACGAAGTTCCCGGCATCTTCAAATATCTGTTGGAGAACAACAAGATCCAGCTGCCGGCGATTGTGGATCATGAAGGAGCCACTAAAGTGACGGACCCGAAGTACTGCGCGTATCACAGAGCGGTCCACCACCCTATGAAGTCCTGCTACCACCTCAAGGACAAGATTCAGGCGTTGATCGATGTAGGAGTCATAACTCCGAAACCGGCCAAGAATGTGGGAGCAAATGCGGTGTCGATCAGTTTTGGATCAGTACCTACAGCTTGGTTTGAGCCAAAGCGTGTCACCAAAGTTGGGATGAAGACGGTAAATGACGACCCGCACGGACAGCGCCAAAAGGGACTAGTGCCACACACGGCCCCGAACGGCGAAATCCTTTGGGTTCACCCCGACCTGATTGAAGATGAACAATGGGCCGGATCGTCATCCACGAAGAAATCTAAAGGGAAAGGAAAGTCTTGCTACGGAGTTTCCGCCATCCCAGGAAAAGACGACGAAGGAATCCCAGCTTTCCCACTTTCTGAAGATGAACAAGAAGTCTTCACCACCAGAAGCGGGAACCAATACCACTTCAACTATCCATCACATAATGAACAAGCAGCTAAGCTAGGGGTGACAAAACAGGGACCAGCCAAGACTCTCACAGAGATAGGGGTGATCCCAATTCCCAAACCGGCTGAAGATGTTCGACGACAGCCGGCAGATAAACAGAAAGACAAAGGATCCCAAGAGGTTCAGAACCCGAAGCAGTCTCGCTTCAGTCGTCCAATTGGAGGAGATAAACCAGGAAGTTCGAAAAATCCGCGTGTCTTCGACATCATGGCTCAGCTAGCCAACATTCCAGCAAGGATAACACTTTATGAATTGCTGCGGCTATCTAAGGAAACTAGAGAAGCCTTGCAAGAAGCCCTGGCCGATTCAGAGGTGTTCCTTACTCGAATCAAACCAGCGCCCGAGGAACTGGAACTGTCAGCCCAACAGTGTAATGTGGCAGCCAAGAACATTCCCTGCATCACCTTTACCAAAGAGGACATGCAGACGAAGAATTCAAATCATGATCGGCCCCTATACTTCGTCGGGTACATTGGCTCCAGCGAAGTTAACCGAATCCAAGTGGATCCGGGTTCCGCTGTGAGTATTATACCACTTCGACTGATGCACAGCCTTGGCATTCCAGTCAGCAAGTTGGCGTCTACAGGCACAGTCATATACGGATTCAACACCAGCGGGTCAAGACCTTTGGGTAAAATCCGGATAAAGTGCCAAATGGGCGATTTAAAGACGGAGGTCACGTGCTACGTGATTGATGCTGAGACATCCTATAACTTACTATTGGGTCAGCCTTAGATCCATAGTAACGTTATAGTCCCCTCCACTCTACATCAGTGTTTGAAATATGTCGACACTGATGGAAGAGTTAGGACGGTGGTCGCGGATAAGCAGCCATTCAAAGGGTACGAGAACTACTTCACAGATTCTCTCCTTTATGGTAACGAATCCGATACAGAACCATCGGTCCAAGGCACGGACAGCGGAGAAGAAGCTGATTCCGAGGCCAGATTCGATTACAATGGTGGTTTTGTTTTTAATGACATTGTACCCTTTGTAATCAATCTCGACGACGAACAGTCGTCGGATGGCGGTTGTAACTGGCAACTTGCCGAACTTGAAATAAATAATGGTTTAGAGTACTCCTTGTCTTTTGATGATGCGATAAAGGGATTGTACGATAATCCCGAATTATGTATGCCGCTCCGATCGTCGTATGTAACGAAGAAGCGTCTCCAACACTCTTTCGGAACAACTCAAATTATTCCCGCCAAAATAGGGGGACAAAAAGAAGTAATCTTCGGTAAAGGAGAAAATCTTCCGGTGCCAGATCATTTCCTAAGAGAGGATGAAGATGGTGACAAATCTGGTTTACATTTATCTAAGTACAGTCCAGAAGCGCGCAAGCTCATGGAAAGACAAGGATATGATTTCACACTCGGAGAAGGTCTATACTTCGATCGAGGTTCCCATGTCCCAGTCAAAGCGGCATATGTACCAAAGGGTAAACCGGAGGGCTATTATCGTCACAAGAGAGGCTTAGGCTATATTTCATCAGATGACGAATGTGGGTGGCAGATCATCGATCAAATTGCTAACAAGGCTAAGGATGGGTATTTGCCAGATTCTTCAGCTGAAGATTCCGACACAAGTTTGGGAGAAATGTTCAAGGCCTTAATGTCGAACATGACTACAGCTGATCCGTCCACGTTGGAGGACGATGACCAAATGGCAACGTGGGAGGACCCATGGGTTCATCACCTAAACATGCAATATGGTGATAGGTTCGAACAAAGAGAGCCACCCACCGAAGACGAAGTAATCCAAATTAACATGGGCGATGAAGACAACCCAAAGCCCATATTTATCAGCGGTAGTCTTCCATCAGATGAGAAGGAGGAGTTGATTGCCCTGATCAGAGAGTACATCGATGTCTTTGCTTGGAACTACGAGGACATGCCAGGGCTCGACCCCAATGTGGCTATGCACCGCCTCGACATCAAGCCGGATGCTAAACCTGTCAAGCAACAACAAAGACGGTTTCGTCCGCAGATTATGGAAGCCATCGAGGCAGAGGTCAAGAAATTGATCGACTCAGGGTTTATCCGGGAGGAACAACATCCAGACTGGTTAGCCAACATCGTTCCGGTCATGAAAAAGAACGGCAAAATCAGGATTTGCATCGACTTCAGGAACCTAAATGAAGCGTGTCCAAAAGACGATTTTCCTCTCCCAATCACGGACGTCATCATCGACAATACGTGCGGATTCGAGAGAATGTCTTTCATGGATGGCTTTTCGGGGTATAATCAAATCAAGATGCATCCCGATGACGAAAAGCATACAGCATTCAGAACGCCCCTCGGTGTCTTCTGCTACACGGTGATGCCGTTCGGTCTGAAGAACGCAGGTGCCACATACCAACGAGCGATGACTAAGATTTTCTAGAAACACCTCAGGAAAACAGTTGAATGCTACGTTGATGATTTGGTGGTGAAAAGCCGCAGCAAAGAAGATCACATCAAGGACTTGAGAACAATGTTTGATCTCATGCGGAGTCATCAATTGAAGATGAATCCCACAAAATCCTTCCTCGGAATGTCCAGCGGAAAATTCCTTGGATTCGTCGTTACCACCAAGGGTATACATATCGACCCAGACAAGGTAAAGGCAATAAATGAATTGCAACCCCCGAAGAATCTAAGAGAACTCAGAGGATTGCAAGGGCGTTTGGCGTATATCCGGAGATTCATTTCAAATCTTTCTGGGAAGTGCCAACCATTTTCGAAGCTAAACAAGAAAGGCGTATCGTTTATTTGGGACGATGCTTGCCAGAAGGCATTCGAAGATATCAAGGCATATCTGATGAATCCACCTGTTCTTGTTGCACCAAAATCAGGTAAACCGTTCTTGATTTATATCAAGGCGATGAACCATTCGGTAAGTGCTTTATTAGCACAAGACGATGATAATGGTCACGAACAGGCAGTCTATTATCTAAGTCGGACCTTGATAGGCGCCAAGTCTCGGTATCCGATGATCGAGAAAGAATGTCTCGCATTGGTGTTTGCAGTACAGAAGATGCGACATTACTTGGTTGGCCAGACGATTTACGTCATTGCCAATGTTAATCCGGTACGGGTGTTCATGACTCAACCAGGTTCGATGAATTGGTGGTTAGCAAAGTGGGCCCTTCTCTTGTCCCAGTATGATCTGCACTTCAAACAGCAGAAGTCGGTCAAAGGACAAGCGATTTGTGATCTTTTGGCGGCAAGCCCGACAACAGATACAGTCGAAGTATATGATGATTTACCAGATGAAACCCACGAGGTTAATACCACATCACACCAACAAGTATGGCAGCTATACTTCGATGGTGCTTCGAGAGCAGTTAATAAGGCAGTAACCCCTGGATGTCCTAAAGTCACCTCCGGAGTTGGAATTGTCTTAGTTTCCCCAGGGAAGCACGTAATGCCCCGAGCTTATTCGTTGACGAACCCATGTTCCAATAACGTAGCCGAATACAACGCGCTCATCATTAGACTCAGTTTCGCCAAGGAGCTGGGGGTTGAATATCTCGAAGCCTTTGGAGATTCTCAATTGATCGTCAACCAAGTCCGTAGAGAGTATGAAGTCAGGAACCCAGACCTGATTCCATACCACCAGGAGGCCGTCAGAATGGCAGATTCTTTTGAAGAATTCTATATCGAATATATCCCGCGTCTCCAGAACGCTCATGCAGATGCACTGGCAGCACTAGCAGTATCACTCGCGCAACCGCCCGAAACTGAACTGCTAGTCACAGTAAGATCACACCAACTCTGCTACCCATATACGATATGGATATCGAAGAGGAAGAAGATAGAAATGTAAACGCCAAAGAGGTGAACTCAACCCAAATTGGGTCTGAGTCCCGAGATTGGCGCTTTCCCATCATTGATTACGTCCAATATGGCATCTTGCCAGAGGATTTAAAGGAAAAAGAATCTATTCGCCGAAGAGCACCACGGTTCTTTTACAATACCGAGACCCGTACGTTATATCGCCGGGGGTATGACGACTTACTCCTCCGATGCCTTTCGAACGAAGAAGCAAAAGAAGTTCTTAAGGAAGCACACGAAGGAGAATGCGGCGCACATCAGCCTGGTCCCAAGCTGTATGATCGAATCAGAAGAATGAGATATTTCTGGCCAACAATGGTTCGTGACGCGATCGAGTACGCCCGAGAATGTCACGCTTGCCAGGTGCATGCGAATTATATGCACCAACCACCAGAGCGATTACACACATCAACCACGTCTTGGCCATTCGAGACATGGGGTATGGATATTGTCGGTCCTATCTTTCCTCCTTCAGTCAAAGGTGATCGATTTATTCTCGCTATCACCGACTACTTTTCAAAGTGGGCTAAAGCCATTCCGCTTAAAGAAGTGAAGACGAACAATGTCATCAACTTCATCAAGCATCATGTCATATACCGACACGGCGTGCCGAGGCGGATCATTCATGACAACGGTCCGCAATTCATAAGCAACGCCTTCATCAGGTTCTGTGACAAATTCAAGATCCAAGATGTTTCGTCGACAGCTTATTACCCCGCTGCGAACGGATTAGCTGAGGCTTTCAACAAGACAATCATCAAGATCCTGTCAAAGCTTGTGAAGACCAATAAGCGAGATTGGGACGATAAACTCGGCGAAGCGCTCTGGGCTTATCGCACCACAATACGCACTCCTACAAGAGCTACTCCGTATTCTTTGGTGTACGGATGTGAAGATGTACTACCGTTGGAGATTCAAATTCCTTCCCTTCGGATCGCTCTCGCAACGGAGATGACGACCGAAGAGCAGCATCAAAAGCGTCTCGAGGAACTCGAAAGGTTGGACGAAAAGCGCTTGGAAGTTCAACAAAACATCGAGTTCTACCAGGCTAGGATATCCAGGGCTTTTGACAAAAGGGTTCGCCAAAGAAGCTTTAAGGAAGGAGATTCGGTCCTCGCTGCTCGCCGACCAATAATCCTCACCTCCAAGAAGAAAGGTAAATTCGAACCTAAGTGGGAAGGACCGTTTGTAATAGACACAGTCTATTCGAACGGCGCTTATCGCTTAATTTCTCTAGAGGGTAATAGGCAATTAATGCCAATAAATGGGAAGTTTTTGAAAAAGTACTATCCCTAGTACGTTCAGGACAACTCATTTATCGGGAAGTTCCTTGAAGGATATTTCACTTAATATTCTAAAGGATAACCCAAATTCAAACCACCAAAATCCCTCACTGATCAATTTCAGTTGACAGCGAGTTCACCAAAAAGGTCCAATCTCAATTCAGAGTCCCCTTTCAATAAACAAAGGGACTCCCTTTCCTTTCTCTTTGGTTAAACCTTCTCATGGTTATAACCGAAGTAGAAATTTCACTTCGATAAACGAAGAACTCATCTTTCGATCAGATAACCAATCCTATAAAAGGTAAGTTTATCTAGATTTTCCGGATTCTCAGAGTGGAGATCCCACTTCTAGTTTCTTTCTTTCCCTGGAAATAGAATATAAAATTCTTCCTTTCCAGAATCAAGGAACAGAATATAAAATTCTTCTTTCCTTGCTCGGGAAACAGAATATAAAATTCTTCCTTTCCCACACCAACTCTTTTCCAATTTAGGATTCATCCTAGGTATTTTATCCCGAAAGCTAAGCAGGGATAAGTCTGCGCCTAACACGCGCTGCCGGTTTAGTCTTTTTCCGATTGAAAAAGACACCAGAGTTCGATTCTGGGGTATTTTATCCTGAAACCTAAGTAAGGATAAGTCTGCGCCTAACACGCGCGGCCGGTTAGTTCTTAACCGTTAAAAAGAACACCCGTCCGCATATTCAACATTGTGGCAGGTTGTTATTAATAACACCGAAATCCATGCCTCATACGCATGGGGAATTTTATCCTGAATCCTAAGAAAGGATACGTCGACGCCTAACACGCGTCGCCGGTTTGGTCTTTATCCGTAGAAAAAGATACCAGAGTCTGACTCTGGGGTCTTTTATCCCAAAGCCTAAGTAGGGATAAGCCAACATCTAAAACACGTTGCTGGGTAGCCTATTCCCATAACAATGGCAAAGTCTACATATTCAAAGTTATAGCACAAAGTCTAAGGGAGTTCATTCCTTTAGCGCAACGTCACATGCGGAACGGATTAAAATAATCCGCATGTAAGCCCGACTCAAACGGTAGTCGGTAAGAGCACATCAAATCCGTTGAAGGCTGAGGATTTGCCAAAAATCCTAAGTCAACGTCTCATACACGTTGCAGTTTAGTCTTTTCACAGGAGAAAGACGAAGTCTACGTATTCAACATCGTAGCACTAAAAGAGTTAACTCTTTTAGCTTAACGTCACGTGTGGAACGGATTTAGACAATCCGCACGCTAGCCCGACTCAAACGGTAGTCAGTAAAGGCTAATCAAATCCGTTAGAGGCTGGGGGTTGGCCAAAAATCCTAAAGCCAACACCTCACACGTGTCGCCGGGTAGCCTATTCCCGTAACAATGGCAAAGTCTATGTATTCGACATCATAGCACAAAGTCTCAGAGAATTCAATCTTTGAGCGCAACGTTACATGCGAGCGGATTTAAACAATTCGCATGCTAGCCCGACTCAAACGGTAGTCGGTAAAGGCTCATCAAACCCGTTGATGGCTGAGGGTTTGCCAAAAATCCTATGAGTATTGTGGTCAATCATTTCAAACGGAATGACGAATCATAATAAAGATAAAAAGGAAATTCACTAAAAGAGTCAAGAGTCAAAACACTCAGTAAACAAAATCAGACATCAAGACTGTGGCTAAAAATCTGCTGGCTGACCTTAGACAGCTTCTCATCATAAGCTTGCCTAAGTTCAGCCCTAAGGGACTCCTCGGTGGCGGTCGAAGTCTTCGCAGCAGCCTCCTCGATCTCGACTAGCCTCTGCTTCAAAGACTTCAACTCATCGGACAAAGCCGTACAGGTCTGCTGGTCCTGTGCTTCTGTCATCTGAAGAATGCCAAAAGTCTCCTCTTCTTCGCGGAGTTCTTTTCTAAGCTGATCTATCTTGGTCCCACAAGAAGTAATAGAAGAGCGGAGCTCGGCAAGTGAAGATAATCTGGTAGCAAGGCCGGTCTCAACCCGAGCTACTCGGTCTCGCTGCGCCTGAACCTCAAGACTAGCAAGAAGCTGAGTCTCGCGCAGTGACTGTAAATGGGTCTCCAGCTCAGCAGCAATGAAGGAAGAGGCTCCGGTATCTCGAAGCTCACGAAACATCTGAAGCTCATGCTCTAGGCAGTCGATATCATCAACTATGGCCTTCGCCAAATCTGGGTATCCTGCTTCCCTTATCAAGTTGATTCTGGAATTAAGGAGAGGTTTAAACTGGTGAAGTGAAAGTCCATCGTGAAAGAGCTTGCCGATCATAGCATTCACAAAGGAGAAGAAGGAACGAACATCTATGCAGATGACGACCTTGTCAGGATCGTCGTCAGATAACAACTCCTTCACTAAGACATGAAGACGAGAAGAACGCCCTACACAAAAAAGGGAGAATTCCGTCAAAAGTCTTAATAAGAAAAAGGAATAACACTCTTTAATGAGTTAACTTATACCTTCTTCCCCTTGATCCGCTGGGGGTAGTAGAGGTGTAACGGCTGTAGGTGCATCAACTGGTGTAATTGGTCTCACAGCCGGCTCAACAGGGTCTTTCTCAACAAAAGCTCCTGCCAGATTCAAAACAGAATTCGCAGAGGCGTTACATTATAGTTGCATTAGTCAAGATTGGCTAGTCCTATAATTAACTCAGAAAGAAGCACATACCTTCAAAGGAACCATCCTCGGGATTTTCAGCGAAGGCGGACTCGGGAAACATGTCTCCAGGTAGCTGGTCCTTAATCTGAGGTGAGCTATATATGTAGCGCATCATAGGAGTGTCCGCAAACAAGCTTCCCTCGTCAAAGTCGTCGATGGAGAAATCTGACATAAAAGAATATCAGTGCCAAAGAAGAATGAAGAGACTACAACTAATGGAAATGAGTTACCTCTCATAGGTGCATCAGCCTCCTCATTTCCAGGATTCGCCTCCTGCAAGTTATCTGAAGAAGCAAGAAGTAGAGAACAGTTAGAAGATACACAAATTCGTTGATGTATTATCTAAAGAAATTCAGTGTCAGTGTTAGATGTACCTGGATTTACGGAATCGGGTCCTACATTGATCTCCTCTCCAATGTCAGCAACCCCGGTAGGCCTCTCTTCATGAGGTAGTGGGTCAAACTCATCGGGAGACACGGGAATGGGATCGGGACTCATCTCATTCTCTCCACGCGCTCCTATATAGAGATAGAAGAGCATGAGTCAATGTTCTGAATAACCAAGAGAATGGTTCACAGGATGGATATTACCTCCGTCACCGGTAGGATCATCGCCAGCCAAGTCCATATCAGAAGCTCGGGAAGCTGCACGCGGCTTACGGGCTAATCTCTTCCGCCTAGCAATGGGGATCGAAGGTCTCGCCTGGGGAGGAGGACGAAACTCTTCATCTTGATCAACTGTGGTCCCTGAAACATCAAACCATAGTCAGTTTCAATACTTCTGCAAGATAGAAATAAAAGATGAATTATAAACCTCGCTCGGAAAGGTCATCATAATCTTCGGGATCGCCGCCTGAAGCCTCGTCTGTGGAATTGAAGGTCCTCTGGCCCTCTTCATCAATCCGGCGAGTCTTGTTCCGCGTCCTTTGTGCCCGAGCGTTCTCCCGAATCTTAAGGGAATCAAGCTGAGAAGCCTTCTCAGCCTCTATCTCTGCAATCGGCTTCACGGGGACAGTCTTGTTAGCTGCTAGCAACCACTTGCAGCTCAAGAAGGTGAGGTTCAACTGCCGATCAATACTCGGGAGACTGAAATTAGCACCAGTACAGCCAGTCACGGTTCACAACCATGCACGGAGACCGTCTACCAAACCACTATGGGTCCGAAACTGCTGACGAGGATTCCCAATGTAGAGCTGATCATAGCCAAACTGGCGAGCGAATCGGCAGGGTAAATATGGCTCTATGAAGCACTGATCCCTCACCCGAAAAGTCAGATAGCCAGGCCTGATGTTCACCAGCCAATTGAAGCAGCCGATGTCTAAGTGAGTCCGATACTCTCTCGGCCTCTCATCATCTATCAAGCACTCGCCGTACCGGCCGGAGAACTGCGGAAAACAAGTGGAGAATGCCCAACACTTGTGGACCTGCAGCTGCTGTCTGACATCAGAAAATCCTCGACCCTCCCACCTGCCATTCTCAAGCAACTGTAGCAGGGGAACGGAGTGATCTGTGGCGTTCGGCACCGACATCATATTCGAGCGGTGGAGTACGAACCAGGCCATCAGATAAGCGTACGGAAGCTCCACCTTAAGAGTGGGAATCTGACCCGGCAAATCGGTCTCCTTCCGTGTGAAGGCACTAGAAAGCTGTCAAAGTCCTCGGTGAATGTCAGCTACCATCACCGGAAGAAGTGAGAGTTCTTTCTTGTAGGCAAGCTGAACCGCTGGATAGAGCACCTCCAAGGGCAAGGCGTCGCCAGACTGGTATGGAACCACGCACTTCTTCAACCAGATAGCAAGAAAGCCGGCAAGAAGAGTCATCGGTCGGATCGGTGTGGTCGCATGCCATAAGAAAGATCTGAACTTGGTCTTCACAGGGAAGCCACCTTCAGGACTGCTAGTAGTATAAGAACGAGCGTCAATCTTCTTTAACAGACTGTTCACCTCTGAAGGAGTGAGTGGGGCCAACTCACAAATATCCTCGCCAGAACGGTTCTCCAGGTTCTTGAACAAATAGTTCGCAAACTGCTTCAGACTCACGGAGGCCTTAGTCCTTTTCGCTAAAGGCTCAGACTGTGCTAAAGCAATGTGATAATGACAAGTGAGATCCCATAAAGTCTCATAGCGATCAGGCATGCGATCCTTCAACTGGTCCAATTCATGGTTAGAGGGAAAGTACTCCTGGTATAGCATCTGTCCCATGGGCAAGCCAGAAATCCTGTGCATCTCGTGGAGAGCCAAGCCCAACTCCCCCTGCCGGGTCAGAAAAGTGTTCGAGTCTGGATTATATAGCTCGAACAAAGCACAGAAATGCCTCAAACTGACAGGCAAGCCATACATGGTGGCACGAACAGCTGCATACAAACCGCAAGCGTGCAACTCCTCGCTCCATCGGCTCAAAACATACATCGTCATGCGACTCCACCAAGACTTGTCCAAAGAATGGACCTAACCGTAAATCCTGTGACGAGTAGCAGGCATCTCCCGTCCTAGGGTAGCGAGGCGATTCCTCAAGGTCGAGGCAGTGGCGAGAAACTCGTTACGTGGTGGTGCATCTAGTCCCAACACTCCAGGATGCAATCCAGTGATATGACTCCTGCTCGAGCCAGGAGCTGCCTGATGAGTGACGTAACCGCAATGGACACTCTCATGATCCTCAGTCAAACGCCACGACATCTCCCGCGTCACGGCCTGACGCCTGAGCTCAGTCAACGAGCGATGTCGAGGAATCTCCGGCAAGTATATGAAGTCGCTGCCGGTCTTATGGAGCCACTGCTCAGCGTCAATGAATACGGCTTCTGGGTCATCGACAGAATCACCAAACAGGAAGTCGCTCTTCCGAAGAGGCTGAGTAGAGCTGGCATCCTTCACAAAAGGCGCATCTGTGATCAGCTGACGAATAGCTCGATGACTACCTTCCCTCACCACCTGGGCAACCTCAGTCGATGTACCCGAAGCAAACTGAGGAGTAGCTGGAATAGGAGAAGGATCGTCGGAGGTCGAGTAATACTCGCCACGACGCCCACAGACTGCGTGGGACGAGAACGATCCAGAAGGGTACCCCACTGCAAAATAAACAATTAAACACTGGTTAGTCTCTATTATGAAGGGGAATTGAACTCATCTTACAAATAATTAAGATAGCGTCATTGCCTTATAAAGGGTGAGACGATTTGGCCACATTGTGCAATCACAACACAGGATATGTCGACAACATATCTCTGCCTTATAAAGCGCAATGTAGAGTCAAATCGCCCCCTTTAAGTTTGAGATATGGTTTTGACCAAGCAAAACATATCTTTGAAGCGTCGATCCTCACCAACGAGAATCAAGGCTCTTCCCGATTGCCTCGCCAAGGAGAACAACGTGGGGTAAAAATGGACCAATTTGCAAATTTTCAAGAAAAGAGGGGTTAATTTGCAAAATGCCCAAATATGCCGAAAACGTCGATCCTCACCAACGAGAATCAAGGCTCTTCCTGATTGCCTCGCCAAGGAGAACAACGTGGGGTAAAAAGGGACCAATTTGTAAATTTACAAGAAAATAGGGACTAATTTGTAAATTTCCAAATACTGCTAAAAATAGCTCACCAGCATAGGAGGGAGGCGCGCCATCAGCCAACATAGCAGGGGAATGACCTCTCGAAGCACGCGACATGACAAGCTGCAGAATAAGTTAAAAGAGGTCAGATCTAGAAAAAAAGATCATTTTTTTATCAGATCTACCCCCTTGAAAGATTAACTCGAGGCATCAAATCACACCCTCGACCCTCACATGCGATCCCACAAGTGCATAAATTGAATTGAGCATGAAAAAGATCATAATTGTGGAGGATTTACCTGAAGAAAGGCTCGAGATCCAATAAAGATAAAGCCTTTTTGGAAACTTTCACCACGTGCTCGAGGGGCCTGAGAGAAATTCTAAAAAATGGTTTTTCGAGGGATTTTTTAGTCCAAGATCAAAAGGAAGCCTAGATCTGGGACAACTATCAAAGTTTCGAGGAGAAAAGACGCTCGAGGGAAGAGAAAATCAAAAAAGAGGGTTGAGGGGGGACCGGCCCTAGAGAGAGGAAGAGAAAAAGAGAAAATAAAGAAAAAAAGGACCCTTTTATAGGTTGGGCCAAGTTGAACCGGACCGGACCAAGTTGAACCGAACCGAACCGGTCCAAATCAGTTCAAAAGAGACTGAATTAAGCGTCGAAACAACTTCAAATCAACTGAGGGTCTCATCCTTGGTTTATTCCTGTCTCTCCCACGCATTCGGAAGGAGCGGAAGAAATTTTTTTTGAGCCAAATTACTGCCTTTTTGGCTCATTTTCAAGCCGGTTCAGCTTATTTTGAGCACGGAAATACTCCAATAAGGTATACGAGTATAAACTATTCCCTATTTTTTATTGAGAAGTTCCTGGAGAATATTTTTCTAAAAATATTCTTAAGGATAACTCAATAACTCAACACCGACAATCGAACGAAAGTTGCACATCGAACCAACCGACAAAAGCTAAAAATTGGAAAATCAGGAATCGACTTCAAGTTCAAATTCCGACGACGGTCAGACAATAAATGCAGCACCGGAGTCCTTACAAGCATTCGACAAAGCACCGAATAGCCTGAAGGAGTGAAGGAATACAGAACGAAAGTCGTTCCAGGTCCCCTTACACCGACAAAGGGTAGAGACAATCATATCCAAAATATTCCAGACTCCTCTATAAAAGAATGAGGCTGGAACATTTTGGAGGGGGTATCTGTAGGCGTGTAAAATTGCCTATAGGTCCCTTAGCTTAGCTCGGCACGGTGATTCGACAAATCAACGGACGATCGAGCGACGAGGCGACAAGGCACGCAAACAACGGAATACGTTCGCGTGCAGGACCAAACCAACGGTTCGGAAAGTTAACGAGTCGTCCAACAACAAAACAGACCTGAACTCAAACACCGAAGCGGATCTACTACCAAATGAAGATTTGGGCAATCGAATCAAGACCCGAACAAATCAACAAGAGTTCGAGATGACGAGGCACACAAGCAACGGAACACGTTCGCACGTGGAATCAAACCAACGTTTCGAGGAATCACCGAGTCATCTAAACAAGAGCGAACTCGGTGATATAACGATCGAATCAAGATCAATCCCGGACTCGAACTCAGAAACGGATTAACTGCCATATTTGGAATCAAGTCAATGAGTCGATTCCAGAAACCGAATCAAATCCGAACGACGAAGAACCGGAAACACCGGAAAACGACGAAACGAACCAACACCCGGGAACTCGGCCGAAACCGAGCGAACCTGGGGTGGCTCGGCCCAAGCCGAGCCACCCCAGGGTGGCTCGGTGGTCGAGCCACCCAGGGGTGGCTAGGCTCAGAACTGTGCATATGCACAGTTCTGAGTGCCTATAAATAGGCCAGGTGTTTGTTCATTTGAGGGGACTTTTCTGAAACTTCTGAAGAGCCGAAACTCTGCCGGATTGCGACCTCAACTCGGATTGTGAAGGCTTGAAGGCTTGGACTTCCAGATCTACGTCATTCCACTCCGGATCTAAGCTTGGTTCTTAGATCCCGAGATTTGAGCGAGCGTTTCCTTGGTGAAACGATCCCTCACGGCTATTATCTCCTTGGTGGGATAATACCCGTCACACCACGTAGATCTGTTCGGATCGAGATTGCGCGGTGGTCCATGGTAATCAACCCCGGCACAGGCAAACAACCCACAAAGCAAGAGACCGGATAACAGGATCTTGTGATTTGTTCGATAAAAGAGAGAAGTTGTAATTTTGATTTCTTTGTTTTATTTTGATTTTCATTGTAAGCCGGATCTTATAAAAAGACCGGATCTCTTTGTAACGCATAAAGTTGTTAACTGAGTGCAATGGAATCGATAATGAAGAAAGACCCAACTTTTCCCGCGAACACCCGCGAATGCATCTCGAAATAGTGCAGAATCAATACAGGAAGAAAATCTAGAATTTTGCCTGCATGTCGACTTATGCTTGGCATAAGTCAACTTCTGGCAAGTCGACTTAGTCAACTCCAAAATTGACTTTTTGATGTTTTTTTCATGATATTTCTCAAATAAAACTTGTTTTAATTTATATGTAACATAGAAAGCAGGTTATAAACTTCTCAAATTAGTTAACAGAGATCAAATCACATGATTTAACTCTTGGATTAAAACTAATTAAGATTAACTTCATAAATAACCAAAATTCTCAGTTTTCTCATATATTACCAACATGATTATCAAAGCATGATAAATTATAAATATGAACAGAGGTATAAATTCGTTTAAAACATGATTAGATTATTTAGATATCACAAACCTAGGGTCTAAGCATGATTCATTAGAATGATAATTTAATTAGACATCAAACTAGGGCTAACACATGAGTTAAGCATGTTTAAAAGTTAAAAACAAAATTAAATGAAACCATAATGATCATGATCATGATACCATCATAAACAACAAGAAAAGATTACTAATCTAGCATTTGTTTAAGTTTCAACATCAAAAATCTTATTTTTAACACCACAGGTTGAGATTAAACATGTAAACAATATATTACACATCTTAAACTAGTTATTTAACTATAGGGATGGATTTGGATGAAGATAATCTTACCTGAGATAGCAGTTGAACTTCCCCAACACGCATGCAAGGTCTCTTCTCTGATAAAAGCCCATGATCTCTCTCCCTCTGCCCAATATAACGTTTCAAACGCCTCGAGGAACACCAAAAATGACATCTAGGGTTTAATGGGAGAGGGTGACTGTGTTTTTACGTGAAAAGTGCAAAAATTAGGGTTTAGAAGGGTATATATAAGCCTGGGATTGAAACAAAATGGATATGACCCAAAACCCAAAAGAAATCTAGAAATCAGTCGATAAGTCGACTTATCAGTGTCACAAGTCGACTTATGGTAAGTCGACTCATAAGTCAACTTAGCAGAGACTTATCAGATTTTTCTGGTTTTGTGCGTGTTCGTGCATGTTTCTCTCCTTTACTCACATATATACATTGAATTAATCTTAAATCAATTCCTAGCATACTCAAACATCAAAATATGTTATTTATCACCATATAAAATATTTATCATATAATATTCAAATTCACGGGGTTTTACAGTACCCGAAAGGGTAAAATACAAGAATTCATGCTCAACATGATGAGTGTAATTTCTAAAAATGATGAAGAAAGTGCATATAGCTCACCCATCTAGTGTATTCTCCTTGTATCGGATCCATATTACTAGAACTCGGTGGTGTGTATCGTCACACTTGAAATGACTATAGAGCAGGGTGAATATGATATTTGCTAATCTAAGCCGTTATAATGCCAAATTAAAACCAATTAACAATTATCCTAGTAGTATGATATACAAGTGATATATGCAAGGATAAACAAATAATCAAAAGGCGATATAAACATGCAACAATAGCAATATGATAAACAATGAGCACAAGAGTAATACATCAAGGCAATCGCAAACACATAATATGATCACGGAGTTCGGTCACCATTGACCTACGTCTCCGCTCCTCACCCTCGAGGAGAATCTTCACTATCACAACCGGTTTTCAATGTTCACCGAAAACATTTACAACTCACACAATCGGTTTTCTAGCTCACCGAAAACTTTCACAACTCACACAAATATAATCACACAATACACCCTCTAAGTATTGGCCTAGCCCATGTCGACTTCCTCAAGTACTCGAACTTACAACCTCTCCATAGGCTTTACTACCGACGTCACTCCTCTTGGAATTAACCTCGTCTCTCACCACACACTCCTCTCGGTGTACTTGTGTATTACAATGTGTATCTCACAATAAACTCAAGTAAAAATGATTTGTTCTCTACAATGCATGAGAATGAATTGTAAGCTCACAATCAATGATACAATCTTTCAACCCCAATATACCATGTATAAAATACTTAAGCTCAAGTGGGTGAGTGTAATCAATGAGTATAATAAAAAACTAAACTCAATATGAAATCTAGCTTAATGAAATTGTTAATCAACACACACACACACACACACACACACACACACACACACACACACATACACATATATATATATATATATAAAGCTAGAAATTGAGTTTAGTAAAACTTCTTTAAAAACAAGAGTGAGAGAAAGATAAAATTTAAGCCCAAACACAAAAGAATCAATCTCCTCCTCTTGTGAGAGCTTCTTCACGCAAACACTTGTAAAAACAATCTTTAAATACACCTAAAACTTTGAAACAAACTCTTTCAAAACTCCCTTAAACATCCATAACAAATAAATGAGAGTTGAGGGCTTTTTATAGCCTCTCAAACCAGCAAAAAACTCCCCAAAACTGGATATGAAAGAAACTAGTCGTTACTAGTTGTTACAGGCTTAAAAGTACCCATCAGTCGACTTATTACAGGTATCGGTCGACTGATAAAACCAATAGTTTTAGGTTTTGACAGTTTATGGAATTTTGCGTATCTAATTTTCTAAAATCGATTAAAATAGTAAATCAACTCCAAAAATCATGAAGGTTTGAGGAACGTTTCTACACACGTAGATAAACATGTTAGAGAAAGAATTATAGAAATATCACTTCCTATTTGTGAGAAATAACTATTTTAAAACAGATATTTTATATTTTGAAAACTGCTAAAATACTTGAGTTTGTAAAATCAATTTAACATAGTAAATCAACTTTAAAAATGATAAAGTTTTGGAAAATGTTTATAAACATATAACATAACATAATAGAAAAAAATTTCAATTTTTATTTCCTATTTGTTAAAACTCATTTATTTTACAAACTGTTAAACAATATGAAATGTCAAAACTTGATTTTGATGAAATCAATACAAATAAATTTTGAAACACTTTTTAATAGATTAATAGACTTGAGAAAAGATATAAAATAGTATAAAAAAATCTTTAATCTATAAACATGTTATTTTCTAAATAAAGATGATAAATATGAAACTAGTATGTATGTTTGTAAATGTAACTATTTGTTTCATATTTATTTGATTTAACTTGAAAGCGATAAACCGAAAATGTGTATGTGTGTAATATTTGAGCTTTAAGTATAAACACACAAAATATAAGATCTAAACTAGAAACAATATACCCAAGCTAAGAGATCTTCGATATGCTCGTCTTAGTTGCGGATAAAGCTTGAACTCGTACTTGACTTTAAATACAAAGATTCATTCTAATATTCCTTCCATCCTCCAATGGATATGATCGTGTAGGTGCAAGTCCATCCAACCTCCAACTGGATGATCTTTATGTAGAATACCTAACAGGCAAATAAATACTTGACAAACATTGTTAGGAATTATTTGCTAATCATCAAAACTAGATTAGATAGTAGGCTCATAAACATAAGACCTAACAATCTCCCTCTTTTTTAGATGACAAACAATCTACACAAAGAGTATATAGAATATGCATGATACCAAACGAATATACAATTAATAATTCTTATGCATAAAACCAATAGAATGATATACTCACAATTTACTTTCTCCCCCTTTGTCAACATCAAAATAGGAACAACAATAAAAATAGAGAGCAAAAGCTCACCCTATCAATAAGACACGATGAGTTTCAATAAGAAAAGAAATAGGGAAGGCTCCTCCTATCAAAATGCCTAAAAACATATGTCAAGAAAAACAAGGCAGCTATATGTGAGCAAAATATATATAAAAAAATATCAATCGCAACTCACATTTAAAGAGACTTAGGAGACCACATAAAATATTATGAAAGGTGTTTATAAAGGTCTCAAACATAGATATATCAATAAGATGTATATATAAAAACAAAACCAAAAATCAAATGTTAAATCTATATATCCAAAAATTCATAATTCATCAAATCATGATTGATTGAGAACACATATAGATACATTATTATGAAAATTGTGTCTCAATACATAAACGTAAAAACAATATATAGATTTATATATGAAATCAAATGAAGGGAAACATGAAAATCATGAAAATTAAAAATTATAAAAATGAAAGGATATTCTCAAACAAATCATGAAAACCTTGAAAAATCAAAAAATCACATAAACATTCAAACATGAATCATGATTAAGAATTTTTAAAAGCAAAATAGTATCAAAAACATACTTGATTCACAAAACATTTAGACAAATTTACAAACTTTGTTTTAAACTTTTCTTTAGTAATTCAAATTGTTGAGGATAGAGGGGTGAATATAGATTCTTAAAACAAACTCCAAAACCAGAGAAAATCCACCCCCCCCCCCAAAAAAAAAAACAAACAACAAAAATCCCTAAAAATAGAAAATCTAGAAACAGTCATGTCGGTCGACTTATGAACAGTTTCAGTCAACTAATGAGCTGATCGTTGGTGGTAGCTCAAACTTCATCGATCGGTTGATAAAATCATCAGTCGACTGATGACCTGCTTTGATCGACTGATGGTTCATTAGTCGACTAAGCAGAAACAAATGACTTTTTTAGTATGTTTCTTCGGTCGACTGATGATTCTCATCAGTCGACTGATAACGTGCATAGGGACATTAATGAACAGTAAAAATAAACTTTAAAACCCTTTTAAAAATACCAAATAAATTTTTAAAAATGTAAAATTTGGGGAAATAACTATTCTGATGAAAGTGAACATGTTAGAAAAGAAAATTGTCAAATATCATTTTTTGTTTGTGAAAACGTATCATTTTGCAAAATCCTAAAAATACGAGTTCGTTTAAGACACTTGATTTTTGACAAAATGATTTTAAACAAAATTTGGAATCCCTTCTTAATGGATTAGTAGACTTCGAAAATGATATAATTAGTATTGTTTAGTCTATAATCTAAAAACACAAAATATGAAACAATACTTGTACAAAATAAAAATTGAAAACAAAAAAACAAATATAATTTGTTCTTTAAAATCAAACATGTTTCGGTACCCAAACACTCTTGGTACCGAAGAGTTTAAAGATACGACTCCTATCAATATAGCTCAATGCCCTTGGGTTATGACCCTATTTGAGCGCATTTAGTACACGTGATCAGTCATAACAATAATCACACAAATGACCCATTCTATTGCAATTTGTGTAATGAAATGGGTACACTTATTTATGTTGACCATATATTTGTGCAATGAAATGGGTGGTCTAAATGATACATTTTGCAAATGTGAAACCTTTTTCAAATGAAAATAGAATTTGGTCAAATGACCAAAACGACCACAATAATCACATTTGTACACATGAGCATGCTTACGATGAACTTTGTAAGTATGAGCATGTGTATATGTATGATGTGATAAAGAAACTATATAAGATGCACAAGGGGCATTAATATTAGCATTCTTGGGTTTTTGTGCATCATAGCAAAACTTAGCTAAATGGCCTTTACGGTCGCAAATAGAACACTTATAAATTTTTCTATATATGTGTGCATAATGAGTGGATAATTTTTTTCTTGTTTTCATTAGTCTTAGCACACATATTCATTAGTTTCTTATTATTATCAATGCATTTAGTTAGGGTTGAACCTAGAGAAGATATATGATTTTTATAAGATTCAATTTATTATCAGGCACAATAGCATTGATATTAGAAGTAGAACAAACATGATCATCTTTAAAAGAATTAAATTCATGTCTAATTGTTTCTACTTCTTACATGGCATCATTTTTATCATGAGTCAAACTAGAAATATCCATTTTTAATTTATCATTTTCTAAATTTAATTTGTCATTGTTTTCTTTAAGAGATATATTTTCTTTATCAATGATATTAAATTTGGATACTAGTGTCTTATGATCGGATTTCAAATTTATATGCTTGTTTTTCATATCAATAAAATTATAACGTAATTTGTTGTAGGCATGCATTAATCTATCATATGCACATGTGAGTTCACTAATAGATAGTTCATAATCAGAATCGAACTCACATAACTCACTAGGCTATTGCCTAGTGGCCATGTGCATGATGAAGCTCCATTCTTACTTGAAGTGGAATCCTCCAAAACACGTCGGATTTCCTCCAAGTTGCGTTGATGTGCCTCTATATGTTTCCACAATAAATAGGCACTATCGAAAGAAACAAGTTTGTTAGAAGTATATGAGTCAAAAGCATTAAGCAAGAATTCTAATACTAACTTGTTCATAGTAAACATCTTTTTATCATAATTAGATTTCTCCAAAGTGGGCACAACATAGGCACAATCAATGACTTCTTACAAATCAATATTTTTAGATTTAATAAATATTTTAAATCTAAAACACCATTGAGCATAGGGGAAAGCATTGAATTTAGGAGAAACATTAATATCATAGCCTAAACTAGGTGCACTATACATGTCCATAATTAGGAAAGCAAGCAAGATGAAAATAATCTCAAAACTAGATTAGCAATATAACAAAGCGAGGATCTTTGACTCTAGGCGGTTAAATCTCAAATCAAAGAGCACCAAGCTCTGATACCAAATGAAATGACCCTAGAGGGGGTGAATAGGGTATTTGCTAATATAATCTGATTTAATACCAAATTAACACTAATTAACAATTATCCTAGTAATATGATATACAAGTGATATATGTAAGGATAAACAAATAATCAAAAATGGATATAAACATGCAACAATAGCAATATGATAAACAATGAGCACAAGAGTAATACGTCAAGGCAATCGCAAATACACAATATTATACAGAGTTTGGTCACCATTGACCTACGTCTCCGCTCCTCACCCACGAGGAGAATCTCCACTATCATAACCGGTTTTCAACGTTCACCGAAAACGTTCACAACTCACTCAATCGGTTTTTTAGCTCACCAATAACTTTCACAACTCACACAAATACAATCACACAATACACCCTCAAGTGTTGGCCTAGCCCGTGTCGACTTCCCTAAGTACTCGAATTTATAACCTCTCCTAACGCTTTACTATCGATGCCACTCCTTTTGGAATCGACCACGTCTCTCACTACACACTCCTCTCGGTGTACTTGTATATTACAATGTGTATCTCATAATAAGCTCAAGTAAAAATTATGTGTTCTCTACAATGGACGAGAACGAATTGGAAGCTCACACTCAACGATACAATCTCACAACACCTATATATTATGTATGAAATATTTAAGCTCAAGTGGGTGTGTGTAATCAATAAGTATAATCAACAACTTAACTCAATATGAAATCTATTATATAT
>BQKN01063219.1:153028-172765 GCA_022839385.1 Asparagus kiusianus
CTAGAAATTGAGTTTAGTAAAACTTCTCTGAAAACAAGAGTGAGAGAGAGATGAAATTTAAGCCCAAACACGAAAGAATCGATCTCCTCCACTTGTGAGAGTTTCTTCACACAAACACTTGTAAAAACTAACTTTAAACACACTTAAAACTTTAAAACAAACTCTTTTAAAATTCCCTTAAACATCCATAACAAATAAATGAGAGTTGAGGGCTTTTTTTATAGCCTCTCAAACTAGCAAAACACCCCCCAAAACTGGATATGAAAGAAACTAGCCGTTACTAGCTATTACAGGCTTAAAAGTGCCCATTAGTTGACTTATTACAGCCATCGGTCGACTGATAAAGTCGACAGTTTTAGATTTTGGTAGTTTCTGGAATTTTGTATATCTGTCTTTCTAAAATCAATTAAAAATAGTAACTCAACTCTAAAAATCAAGAACTTTTGAGGAACGTTTCTACACATGTAGATAGACATGTTGGAGAATATATTTATGAAATATCACTCTCCATTTGTGAGAAATAACTATTTTAACATAGATATTCCAGATTCTAAAAACTCCTGAAACACTTGAGTTTGTAAAATCAGTTAACATAGTAAATCAACTTTAAAAATTGAAAGCACCCTAATGCCATTAGGAAAGAACTCTAGAGGGGGGCGAATAGGGTTTATGCTAATCTAATCTGATTTATGCTAATTTGAAACTTATGAACAAGTATATCCTAGCAAATGAGATATGAACAATATATGTGCAAGGATATATAAATAACACAAGGGTAAAATAAACAATAAATAAACAAGAGTGATAGTGCACAAATAAACAATGCAAATACACAATATGATCACGAATTTTGGACCTTCCGTTCTACGTCTCTGCTCCCTACTCCCGGTGAGCAATCCACTATCACACCGGTTTTCAACGATCACCCGAAAACGTTTACACCTCACACTCGATTTTCTAGCTCACCGGAAACTTTGTAACACTCACAATGTAACCACACTAACTACCACCTCAAGTGTTGGTCTCTAGCCCGTGTCTCTCTCAAGTGTTAGAAATTACTTCTTTCTAGGCATTACCACCTACCCTATTCCTCTTAGGATGACCCCGTCTCTCACCACACACTCCTCTTGGTGTACTAGTGTATTACAAAGTGAATCCTCACAAATAAGCTCTCTACAACAATCGGTTTTCTAGTTCACCTAAAACTTTACAACTTACACATTTGCAATTACACTTCACACCCTCTAAGTGTTGGCCTAGCCCGTGTCACCTTCGTCAAGTATTCGGAATTACCACCTCTCACTAGGCTTTACTACTGACCCCACTCCTCTTGGAACCGATCCCGTCTCTCACCAATCACTTCTCTCGGTGTCCAAGTGAAATACATTGTGCAACTTACAATGAAGCTCACAAATTAAATTTGTTCTCCAAACAAGATGAGAACTCAATTAAGCATAACTCAATGTTACAATCTCTCACAACCCTAATTATACTATGTATGAAAATACTAGAAGCTCAAGTGGGTGTGTATAACAATGAGATTTAATAAAACAGGCTAAACTCAAATAAATATAGCTTTAAGAAAATGAAAAACAAACAAATAAATAGCTAGATAAGAGTTTAGAAAAACTTCTCTATAGATCAAAAGAGAGGGAGAAGAGTTGGATGCTCATACACAATTGATGATCTTTCTCAAGCTCTTGTGAAATTCTCTTCATAAACAAACTCTTAAACACAAACTTAAACCAAACTTAAACACCCTTAAACTTGTTTTTAAAATTCTCTTGATTGGTTCAGAAGTTAGGATATATGGGGATATTTATAGGAACCCCAAAGCCAAGAGAAAACAAGGCAAAAAGATCAAAAAACCAAAATCGGAACATGCTGGAAAAAACCAGCCGTTATAATTTCAGTCGACTGACTGCTTTCATCAGTCGACTGATGAGCTGACCGTTAGAGGCATTTTTCAGCTCATCAGTCGACTGACGACCTTATCAGTCGACTGATGACCTCATCAGTCGAATGGTCAGTCGACCAAAACAAAACAAAAACTACTTGTTGTTCCAGGTGATTTCTTCAATCGACACATCAGTCGACTGATGTCATCAGTCGACTGACCAGTGGACTGATAACAGGTTATCAGCCTGTTTTGAAACAGAAATCTGATTTTTAAACTATCTTTAAAAATAGCAAATAAAATCAGTAAAATATAAAACTTTGAAAAATAATTGTAGACGTGATAATATACACACTACAAAAATTGGTTTTCAAAAAACACCTCCCAAAAGAGAAATCTCTTCATTTTACAAAATAGTCCAAAACATGTAAATGAAAAACACTTGTTTTTGACATTGGACATAAACCATATTTTGAAACTCTATAAACTGGTTTCATAGACTTAATAAAAGATGTATGTTATGATTGTTAAGTCTATAAACAAATAAAACAATATTTTCACAAAAACACCTGTATATATATATCTATATATATGTATAAAAACCAAAATGTGTATATATATATCTATATATATGTATAAAAATCAAAATGTGCATGTGTGTGTATGATTTGAGCTTAAAGTACTTAACACACATAATATAAAACCTAAACTAAATATACCCAAGCTTGTGATCTTCAACAAAGCTCTATCTTAGTAAACGTGCGGATGAAGCTTGAACTTAGATCTTCAACTTGAATTGTATAGCTTCACTCTACTATTCCGCTAACCTCCATTAGATATGATCATGAATGCTCGATTTTATCCATCCTCCAACATGTTGTTTGTATACAATAAATATAAAAACACAATTATTAGACAAACAACATTAGTTATAAATTGTTTGTTAATCATCATCAAAACAAAAGGACCCAATAAAAATGATAAAAAATTTTGTTTATAAACATGTAATAGAACATGTTAGAAAGAAATTTTCAATTTTCATTTCTCATTTATGAAAACTCATTTATTTTGCAAATTGTTAAACAGTACAAAATCGTTAAAACTTAATTTTGATGAAATCAATACAAATAAGTTTTGAAACACTTTTTAATAGATTAATAGACTTGAGAAAAGATATAAAATAGTGTAAAAAAATTTAATCCATAAACACATTATTTTCCAAATAAATATGATAAATATGAAACTAGTATGTATGTTTGTGAATGTAACTATTTTTCATATTTATTTGATTTAACTTGAAAGCGATAAACTGAAAACGTGTATATGTGTAATATTTGAGCTTTAAGCATAAACAGACAAAGTATAAGATCTAAACTAGAAACAATATACCCAATCTAAGAGATCTTCGACATGCTCGTCTTGATTACGGATGAAGCTTGAACTTGTACTAGACTTGAAATGCAAAGCTGGATGCTTATATTCCTTTCATCCTCCAATGGATATAATCATGTAAGTGCAAGTCCATCCAACCTCCAGCTGGAGGATATTTGTATAGAATACCTAACAGGCAAATAAACACTCTATAAACATTATTAGGAATTATTTGTTAATCATAAAAACGAGACTAGATAGTAGGCTCATAAACATGATACCTAACAACACTAGGCTAAGACAAAGAGAAGTGGTCCCTTTCGACTACTCTTCTCTCCAAGCACGGACATCGTAGACTTCATGTCGAGTGTACCAACCCACATCTAGCGATACTAACTCTGTCATAGCATCTAATGCAATCTGTAGTTCAAGTTAAGAGTGACAATGAGATACATATGTAACGAGCCGAGAAGATCTTATTGCCCAAATGATGGCTCAAATAAAAAGATTTAGATGAGCGGATCGAACAGTTAGAGAAGATGGTAGAACAACTCTTATTAGCACCTCAACCTTGACCAAGTTCTTCAAAGGGGAAAAAGTTTATCAATGAATCCTCCCCAGAAGAAGATCAAGAGCATCAAGATGATGCATATTCTGAACATGTAAAATCAAAAGCAAAAATACCTTCAAAACCAAACAAGGAAGTAAAAGCCTTGGAGGACATCCAAAAGCAGCTCAACGTTCTTTCTTAATGAACTAAGCTCAAGAAGGTTAGAATCATCTAACCTTATCCCATTGAGTGGGATATGGTTCCCTACCTAATGAAATTCAAGCCATCAACATTGCATACATTTGATGGAAAAGGCTCTTCGAACTAATATATCTACTACTTTCACTAATAAAGTGGGAATATAGTAGCTAATGTTGCTATAAAGTCAAATCTTTTCATCGGCGCCCTTCAGGGGTAGCCTTTGATTGGTTCCAAAATTTGCTGAAGGGTTCAATCAGATCACGGGAGGATTTAGATTCAAAATTCCTCTCACAATTTCATCAGTAGAAATCTGATATTATCATGGCCAAGCTCCTTTCCAAGAAGCAAAGCAAAAATTAGACTTTCAAAGGATACATCGAGAGATACTGCAATCTAACATTGTGATATCGAGATATGCCTTTGCCGATGTTACTTTAAACTTGTCGGTACAATTTTATGGCACGGATTGAATCTCACATGGGTGTCGTCACTACCCACTTATGGAAGGATTTGATGGAACCAGCTAAGATAGCAAAAAAATTATGATAACATTTCAACAAGTTTGATCATCACGCCAACTTCAAGGGCAACAAAAGGCAAACAAAAGCAAACTTTACAACCAAAAGCTAAAGAGACTTTTACAGTTGGGGTTAAAAATCCCAATAATAACTAGCAAAGGGAATCAAGGAATATTCAACATAACTACTCATCTAAGGACAAACATACAATAGCCATCTTCCATGTTCTCAACAAAAAGAGTCGGTTAAAGCTTTGTGAAGCTCAATGCCCTGAAGAAGTTAGAAAGATTGATGACCCAAACTATTGTCTTTATCACAGAATAGTGGGATACCCAATGAAGAACTGGTACATCCTTAAGGATAAAATCCAAACATTAGATGAGTCAGAAATCCTCAAGCTAAAACTTGAGAAAAAAGTCATTGCCAACATGGCCTCTTCAATTCGGCTCCATACCAGAAATCCAAGCCCAAAGCTGCATCGTCCTCATTCCTACTGCAAGGATGGAAGTTGTCAATTATGACCAACAGAGTCGACAAAGCTAAGTCTTTATCCCTCTCACTATAGTGAGAGGTGAAATGATATGCGTACATCTTGATCTCCTCCAAGATAAGCATTAGACTCTTCAGAAGTTCAAGAACAAGGGTAAGATGAAGGCTTGCAATACCATCTCCATAATCATTAGAGAAGAACATCTTCACGTCACTTCACTCACCTCACTCACCAATTTAGAGGGAGAGAAAGTGTACCATGGTAGGAACAAGGTCCAACAAAGAATACCTAAGGGAATATGATCAATCAAGATCTTCCAAATAACCTGAACTTGTGAAGCAAAAAGAGAATCAGTTTGATAAGGCTTTGCAACATCCCAATGTGATCCTAAAGTCCTATTTTTGTATGATACCATGGCCCAATTAGCCAATATTGTAGCTCGTATAACCTTATTTAAACTTTTACGTTTGTCTAAGGAAATGAGAGAATCTTTGAAAGAAGCTCTGAATGACAATGATGCATTTATCTCCCACTTGATTGAGCCCCTTGAGGATGGTTAGCATATATTCATAGATTTATCACCAACTTATCAAGCAAATGTCAACTATTTCAAACACTGATTAGGAAAGGTGTCTTATTCATCTAGGACGACATTGCCAAGAAGCCTTCACTAAGATCAACGGTTATCTCATGAAGCCGCTGCTTCTAGCCACACCAACTTCAGGTAAACCATTTTTGATCTATGTCAGGGAAATGGACATTCTCTTGGAGCACTTTTTGCTCAGAAGAATGGCAACGGCCATGAGAAAGCTATTTACTACCTCAACTAGACTATGATTGGTGTCAAGCATTGCTACAATCCAGTCGAAAAGGAATATTTAGCATTGATCTTCGCAATTCAGAAGATGAAACGCTACCTCACTAGCCAATTCATCCACATCATTTTAAGAGTTAATCGTCTGCAGATACTCATGACCAAACACAGAACATTGAATTTCAAGTTAGCAAAATGGGAAATATTGCTTTTACAGTATGATATGGCATTTGTGCCGTAGAAAGCAGTTAAAGGTCAAGCAATAGCCAACTTTCTAGTAGAACATCCCATCGACGAGTCTTGTAAGCTCTATGAAGACATTCCAGATGAAGTATTTGAGTCAAATACTACCTCAAGCCAACATATATGATAGCTTTACTTTGACGGTGTATCAAAACATAATCATAAAGGAGAAATTATTGTAGGAGTAGGGTAGTGTTGATCGATCCCCATGGACATATCCTTCATTGAGCCTACTCATTGACCAAGCCATCCTCTAACAATGTGGCTGAATATAATGCTTTTGTAATCATTGCAACTTGCTCAATACATGGGTGTGAAATTTCTTGAAGCCTACGGCGATTCCAAGCATATCATAAATCAGATCAAAGGAGAATATGAGGTCTGCCATAACGATCTCTTACCCTACAATAAAGCATCAATGAAGCTCGCTCGATCATTTGAAGGCAAATCTCAACAAAGATCACCAGCCAGTGAATGTCTCTAATCAATGAAATTCACTAACACAGGTTAAAGTAAATTGAGTTTTACTAACTAGCAAACATTGCTAATCGACAAACTCCACCAATACAATTTAGAGAAATACGAACTTCTCTAATTTCTTAACTTCTCCTCAAAGAAGGGGAACGTCGTTCCAGACATAGAGTCAGATGAACACAAGCATCATTGAGCCTTCAATACGAGTCTACAATAAAGGGAGCTACGTTCAACAAGTACGCCTATAGCAACCAAGTAGACGAACAAGACAAGTTTAAATTCAAACAAGACAACTCAAGCTACATTCAATAGTACACCTCTAGCTATTACCCAAAGTATTTTAATCCTAGCTACAAATTAAAATACAAGATCTTGAAAACTTTGGGGGGTCTTGTAGACAATGGATAATATTTATCTTAGATCTAAGAAGTGAACGTTCATGGGCTAAACACTTCGAATGGCCCCAAAGCCAAGCCCGCAACAAGCTGTTGTAGAGTTTGCTTAACAAAACATCCGAACCTCCCCACATAGCCAATCTGAACTTGACTCAATCGAGTCAAGAGAGAGCTGACTTCTAACTCACACCCTAGGTTGAGTCAAAAGACGTCATTAGTCAGTCAAATCGCGAGTCAAATTCTATGTCCAATTCAGACGAAACTCGCCAGTCAGTGAACTTAGCTTATGGCAACAGAAGTGGATTCAATCATCCATGGTTCCAAAGAAGACTTACCCACATCATCAGCAAGCCTTACCCATATATTTGGCGAGTCTCACCCACATCTTCAGTGAGCCTTGCCCACATCTTCAATGAACTTCGCTCAAACGTCTTCAGTGAATTTTGCCAAGTCAGCAAGCCCTGCCAAACAGTTGTTTGAGGGCTATTTTCAAAGAAGTTATTGTTCCCCACTATCTCCTATTTTAGTGGCTATGTAATCCACAATTAAAGGGTATTGACTCATCTTTTAGCCTATAAAAGAAGGAGGGACTGCTCATTTTTTACAACGGACACACACGGACCAAAAGATAGAGAGATCAACTCATACGCAGAGAGGGATTTCTATTATCACACTTGCGATTTAATTGAGTAAAAGTGCCAAGAGAAGACTGAGCTATCTTCCAAGCCACTAAATTCCCATCAATAGCAAAAGACTTATTGTCTTAATCAGTGCGTCAATGGAGTAAAGATCGACGCTCCATCAGTACATAGAAGAGAACCCCCGAAAATATAATTTTTTCTTAGTTTTATTGTAAGTATCTCAATTATAATCTATGTGAATTACAATTTTAAAGATGTGAAACAAACACTTTATTGGGAACCTTAGTGGTTATTTTTTCAGTGCACAAATCCTTTAATAATTTTACATTTGACGAGATTTTTTGGATTTATGCACTAAGAAAATGTTGACCTTGACTTACATGAAAGTTTTTAGAATTTTCTCGTCAAATGTAAAATTTTTAGAATTTGTGGATGATATTTTACTTTTTTGGATTAGTGCACAAATCCTTTAAAAAATTTCTCATCAGGTAGAGAAAATTCTAAAAACTTTCAAGTAAGTTAAGGTCAACATTAAAAACTTTCAAGTAACTCAATTGAATTATAATGTTGACCTTGACTTACTTGAAAGTTTTTAGAATTTTCTCTACCTGAGGAATATTTTTCCTAAGCATGATTATATCTAAAAAAGGAGCAATGGACTTAAAACTATTGATATTGAGCTCAGATTTGGTTTTCAAGTTATTAGTCATCGGATGGGGGTGATTATTGAATAAACTTATCGGAAGGAGAGAGAGTTTGTTCGAGTTCAGCATTCTGAATAGGAGAAGAGGAAGGAGTTTGCTTCGAAGGTATTCTAACTTAGTTATCTATCTATTTTCCTTACTATAATTTGTGAATTACATTCACTTGAGCTGGGTGTTTTGAACTTGATCTAGCTGTAAAAACCCGTAAATTTGAATATTTTATGATAAATAATAATAAATAAATTATATGATAAAAAATAATATATTTTCATATTTGAGTATAATAAGAATTGATTTGAGATCAATTTAAAGTATATTTGTGAATATATGAGTGCAAATGCACAAAACATGCACAAATAGAAATCTAGAAAAATGACCAGTTAAGAGTTTTTATATTTTACACATCAATTCAGTTATAATTTGGACAAATGTAAAAGCTAAATATTGTAGGTATCTTCAATATCTTTCTAACAAATCTTAGATCACCTTATTCTGATATCGTATGAGAAAGTTACGGCCAACATACCGAATGTAGTTTTCCTAATCAGACTAGGTTTCCTGGTTCGGGTCAAACAGGTTTGTTTCGGATTTGTCTTTATATATAACTATATTTTTCATAAAAATTCCTCTCTTTTATCACATCTATGAACCATAGCAGCCACCCTATCCCCTCAAAAACCTTAGATCTTTTTCTTATAAATTTTGAGAACTTAGTAAAGCACAACACCGACACGAGGGCGAGTTCATCGACGTGTGGCAAGGGAGAACGGATTGTTTGCACTTGTGGATTGCTTGCTGTTAGTTTCAAAAGCTTGGACATGAGATTAAGGCATGATCATCTGCATCCAAACCTTACCCATAGTTTAAAATATGGTTTTATGAAGTAATATGTTTAATATGATGATTAGATATTAATCTAATGTGAAAAGATTGGATTTTTGTTGTTAGATCTTAAACAAATGTTAGATTTATATGGGTTTCTTGCTGTTTATGATAGTTTTATAATCATGATCATTAGGGTTCTTCAAAATTTTATTTTTATATGAGAAATTAAAGAGATTTACTAATGATATATTTTATGTAGAAAACTACTACACATATATAAATTTTAAATGAGAGTTTAATATATCAAATAAACTCCAAATTTAACCAAACTAGTTCCAAATAGAATTTATATGAATCTAGTTTTCAAAACGGAAACGCATTCTTAAAAATAGTTTGTATAGAGAAAGATATGCTTATTTTACTAATAATATATCCTACAGAAAAACTGCTGCACATGTATAATGTTTAACTGGAGATTTAGGATGACAAATGAACATCAAACTGAACCAAACTTATGCCTATTGAAAGATGTGTGAATATAGTTTTAAAAACAAAAAACCATTTATAAAAATAGTTTTTTAGAGAAAGATATGCTCTTTTTACTAACAGAAGTCCAGACTATTTTTTGTAGTTTTCTTGTTATGTTGGTTTGCGCCGTTTTGAAATGTGTTGTGGAATTTGAGCCACTTGATGTTACACTTATAATCATGAATATATTGTTATACATATGTGAGTATACCTAAGGAATTATAATAAAATATTTTTTTCGTTTACACATCTGAGATTGTGAGTTAGTACATCGCAAATGAGACCGCGAGCCAGGCAGAAGCCTGGGCAACCCCTGGACCCTGTCACGGTCGACCGACGCAAGGCTGTGGTCGACTGTCGACGCCTATTTTTGGTCATGCGTGTTTTGTTCGACATTGTTTTGATCTTCGAGAGAGTTCTTGATCTTGTACTGTTATAATAACATATTTAAGAGTTGTTTAACACCTGGGATGATGATGAACACCAGATATGGACACGCACACCGAGATATATACACGTACACTTAGATTATATTGTGTTAACATACTTTTGTCGCACGTTGAGCTGATAATTCATGCGTAGCTTGAGGAGTACACGTACGGGGTTCGAGTACATATGACCATATCGTTTAGGGTTTTCAAACAGTTTAAGAGAAACAGCTATTATAGTATATAATTATAATTATAAATGGTTGGGTAGAGTTAGTCAGGTCCCGCAATGAGACCGCGGATAGGCTACACTCCAAGTGCTTTAGTCGGGTCCTGCAATGAGATCGCAGATGGACTATACTTCTTTATCGGTCTGCATGGAGATGTGTAGAGGTTGATATACATATCTATTGATCCGTATGAAGATGTGTAGAGGTTGATATACCTACCTATTAGTTCGCACGAAGATGCACAGAGGTTGATATACCTAACTATCGGTCTGTATGGTTATGCGATGAGTTATTATACTTAGTTACCGGTCCTCATGGGAGACCGATGAATTGACATACTTAGTTATCGGTCCGCACGGGAGTGCGAAGAACTTATATATCTAGTTATTGGTCTGCATGGGAGTGTGATGATTTGACATATCTATTTACCGGTCCGTATGAGGGTGCGATGGGTTGAAGAATTCCAGAGAAGAACGATTTGATAAATAACCTAAGTATAGGTGAATATTGACATCATCGATATGATCCATTGTGAAGGTATTTCACGACTTAGTTATACGAGATAATATATCAATATTGGTTTTGCCCACTAAGGGTATTATGAGGAGTTGATAGGACATTTTTAGAGATGTATGATGTAGCATTTCCTATATCATCTTTCTTGTATTCTTTTATTCTTAGTTTTGGAGTTAATATTTAACGATTCACAATTTAAGACATATGGTATATACATGAGGGTTTTCTTGTTTGGATTATTTCGCTCGACGTACCAGTCTCATGTTGTGGGTTTCTAATTATTGATTTTATTAGATTGTTTGTCTCTAGTACGAAGTTAATGTTTAGTGTCTACAATTTGAGACATACAGTACATATATGAGGGTTTCCTTGTTTGGATTATTTCACTCGACGTACTACGTCTCATCTTGTAGGTATCTAAATATTAACTCCACTAGATACGGGGCAAATGATCTAGGTAGACTATGCTTAATAGGTAGAGTCTCCACTTCATCTAGCAGCCCTTCCCCTAGGGACGGATGGAGGTTATCTTGCTGTAGCGCTCTGACACTCTTGTTGTTGTTCTTTTTGTTCAAATTGTCTCTTTTAGGTAAATCAGAGTTTCGGAGAGCCACAGGATGACGGAGTTCTAGCATAGCTACCTTTGCACATTCTTAGCAGCTGAAGCTCCACTGTATAGTTATGTTCATTGTTCAGACTTTAGAGTTGTATTCATATTGTAGAGGCTGAGTACCTTAGTGAGATTTCATTTGACTCATTGTGTTAAGATCTATTTCAGACTCACAAATATTTTTATTCTATTTCAGTTGGGCTTATTTATTAAGATATTTCTTCTGTACATATCTGATTTTGTACTACTTCTATTTTTTGTCTTTTTTGTGCCTTCACCTATTTGTTGATTCTACTAAAGAGATAGTGACTATGATGGTAAAACATGTCATAGCATGGTGTTTGGTGCTTGGCAGGTTTGACAATCCGGGTTTTACCTTAGACTTCATCCCTGTATGAACTCTAGGGCGTCATAGTTGGTAGCAGAGCTCTAGTTTTAGCATTCTTAGGATCATTCCTATGTTATATTGTGAAGCTAGGATATAGTTTCCTAGGATTCATATTCATGTATAGAGTCTGCTAGGAATTCCTAAAATGAGTGAGAACGTTATATACGTATATTCAAAAAAAGTTACGAATATTTTTTTATGACTACCTTACTTTGATTGAAAAGTATTTGCGTGAATACTATGTGATACGTTATGTTAAGATCCAGCTACTGCGTCTCTCAGAGCCGAACAATAGTTGTATCAATGATGACGGCGGTCACTTATACCTCCCTCTGATTCCTCGTCACCATTCATTTATCGAGCTACGGTATCAGGCCGTCCCACTGGAAATATCACAGGGGTTAACAGAGGAGCATGACCATGTTCATTGTGGCTACATTACCCATGGAGCGATTCCCGAATCAAGTGATCGTAATCGGATAACAAGGCTACATCCGGGGGTCCTAGGATTGAATGATCCCCCCAGAGGTGAGGTCTTTACCATTTTCAACACTGTAAGGAATCGACTCACGAGTTTGGGTCGAGAGCTACCAGCAACTGGTCACCGATGTTTTGGTTGGGTGCATTCATCGGATAAGCTTTGATGGGCTCATTTGAGCAACTATATCTTAAATAGGTTCGATGAGGAGTTGAGGGCTAGTGGTTTGTACATAGCTATCCGCACCACCACTTATGGGCTACCAATCAGCGTTCCTCACTTCCTGGCGCTGTTGGAGCTTTACAACCCCGACACCAGCACATTTTTGACCAAGTATGGTAAGTTGGGTTTGGCGCTACATGAGATGCATAAGGTCTCTGGTTTTCCGATGGGCAATATGATCTATCAAGAATACTTCCCTTCTAATCAGGAGCTGCAGCAGTTGAGGTCGCGAACGCCTAACCGTTACAATACTCTGTAGGATCTCACCTACCACTACCACATAGCTTTGGCGAGTGCTGACCCATTATCAAAGAAGCCGCGGCCGTAGATCAGTTTGAAGAAATTTGTGGATTATCTGTTCAAGAACATAGACGGCAGCTCGGGTGAAGAGATACATGAGTTGACGCCGCTGACCCCCTCCGAAGTTAATGAGCTAATCGAAAAGTCCAATGCCTAGTCTTATACTATAGCTGGCGTTGAAGGTGATTTTTCCACTGGAACCAAGTTCTAAACATTTTTGTGGCAAGCGGTGAAACCGATCTAACTCATCACGTTGCTTGCCGACTACCTCGCCATATGGTTAAAGAAGTGTGTGGTGCCGTACCAATCTACTGATGCGTTGCCTCTAGAAATTCTTTATCCTACAGTTCTGTTTGCTCATCGAAAAAATCTGTCTCTTCTTCCGGCAATGACTGCGGATATTCATAGAGGGCTTCATCATATTGTGAATGTGTTCACTCAAGGGGAGGGTAAACCATCAGCTCAAATCCCTCTCACCAAGGTGGAGCTTCCCTACACCTACTTGATGGCTTAGCTCGTCCTCCACCATTCGGATATGATGTCAGCCCTAATTTCCACAGACTCATCCGTTCCTTTTCTCCAATTAATAGGAAGCTGTAAATGGAAAGGACGAGGGTTCGCGGAGATTAAGAGGCAATTTCAAAACCAGAAGTGCCGAGTCTTCCCTACTTGCTTCTCATGATTTTTGGGTCAATATGGTGATTCACTAGTCAATACGGAGGTGCCAGGTACGCGTCAGACATCCCTAGATTCTGGTTGCTTCGATTGGTTGATAAATATCAGGCCGGGCTACTTGATCTTCCGGGTGCAGAATCGTTGCTATATAGAGCTATACATGTCGTGTCGGTTTGCGCACCAATTCGGCTATGATCAAATTTATATTGGGAACCCGAATCGATAGCTCCGGACTCATGGTGGATTGATAGATGGGGTTAGGGAATGGCTGTGAAGTATAACTGGCTGCACTGGTGCCAAGTTCAAACTCCCCGGTGTTGAGTGCAAGTTAGAGTTGACTTTCCTACAATGTCGGTGGCTTTTGGCGGTAAACGAGTCTGTGCCCGTATGGCCAATCATAGAGTTAGTGTCTAAAGAAGCAGCTCGGATTGCCACTCGTATGGTGCACGAGGTTGAGTTTCAAAAATGAAGAGGAAAAGAACGAGCGGGTCCTTCCGGCCAGGAGGGGCAGAAGGAAGCCATCTTTCCTCCTGATGTTGAGATCCCGGAAACTGATATTGCGAGTGGCCAAGAGGCCAGAGTCAGCGATGGCGAAGAAGAGCTAAGAACAGGTCTGTCAGATCCTCTCTCCTTAGAATTAATTGAGTTAACAATAGCTGATCGAGCTCGCCGCTTGAAATTATCTAAACCTTCGCCGGCTCCGAAGAAGCCAAAGATGCAAGTTTTATTCACTTATCCTAACAAGATATCGGTTGAACTCCCAGGTGCGGCTTTCGAGGAGGAGGAAGAAGAAGCGCCCTAACTTATACGCCGAACAAGATCTCAGCCTACAACTCAAGTCACTTCAGGGCTAGAGTCACGTTCTAAATTTACTCATGAGCGAGTCACTGATCTGGAGGAGGCTCCCTCTGCTAAGCATAAAAAGTTAGCTTCCAAACGATGTGGTGGCCCCGACTTCGAGAACGAGGCCTAGCACTGACATTCCCATCGGTAGAGAGGGTAATGTTTTAACTCTTTGTGATCCTTTGACTGTTCCATTTATTAATTCCTAGACTTAGTCATTACTGTGTCTCAGGAGGTCATGAAGAAGGTGAAGAGGAATATGATCCTCTTTGTCCCATATTTGATGACTTTGAAAGATCTGACTTTTCTCGACCAATGGATGAGGTCATGGCCGAGGAACCTGTAGGTGCTGAAGCAGGTACAAATGTTGAAGCTGTTGTGGACTCTGGCGTTGGACTTGATACAGGTGAAAGGGTTAGTGATCCAGGTACATCTAACATCGGTGATAGGTCTTTAATTTGGCGGGAGCTGAACGATTCGGAATTTGTGTCTCCGCTAATCGTTTCTATGCTTCTTACCCTCTTAGAAAAATTGCAAGAGGCGGTCCTGAGTAATAAGACTGTGGAACCCAGTGCAGCTACTGAAGGTGAATTTAACTTCCTCTTATTGCGCATTCTCAACTTTTTCTCTTTCTACTTTAACACTTTGATTCTCTGTATGTGTTTCAGAAGGGGATTTAGGCGAGGAGGGAGCCTTCCGTGATGCGACCCTTGGAGAAACGGGTGTACCATCACCCGATCCGCTTCTTATCTCTTAAGACTCTAACGACAGGCTTTTTGAAGATATGTTGTCTGAACAAGCCTAGTGTGAGGCTGCCGAACCGATGAACACAGCTTATTCACCTACTGGTATGATTTTTATTCCCATGTTACATATTCATTTGTTAGTTTCCATTTAACTATAGGAGAGTTCCAATCGTAGGACCAGTCACTAAGACTGATACAACTACTCTTATTGGAGGGTTTGATGAATCTGGTGGTCTCGATTTCTTGCTGTAGGCAGGGATTGTCATCGAGCCCTAGTAATCAGCTCTCGAGACAAAACTCCCAATTCTTTCAGGGACGTCGGCTACAGCGAGTGTTGGAACTATTGGGGGGGACCTAACTGAACAAATCGTGAGACCAACCGAAGAAGTTGGTGCTTCAACGGCTGATACGCCCACTGTGCTTCCTGGGACTCATGAAGTCGGATAAACAGAACCGAGCGTGATGCGTTTAGCTGAAGAAAGCTCCACAGGCGTTGGTAAATTTTGCACCATGTATTGACTTAGAATTGTTTTATACTTTGGAATATTCATCTCTTCTCTTTTTATAGGATTGTCACCTCAAGTCTAGGACACAGTTAAGGCATTATTGTCGGATGATGATCCGGAGAACCTCATTCTTTGTTTAGAGGTCAGCAATTTTTTTCAATTTTACGGGGTCATTGATCGACAAACTTTTGCAGAAAGGGCTCCCTTTCAATCAGTTCCGATCTTTCCTCGAGTGCAAAATAGCCTCGGTGAGGGACGCTGGCTCGCCAAAAATTGCAGATGCCTTGACCGATGACCTGAAGTGGCTAGAGCATGAATCTAAAAAGCTGCAAGAGCTCCTATCCGTTGGTGCTCCTGGTTATGTTGCTACTCAGATGGAGACCCGTCTACAATCCCGACGTGAAGCTCGAGCATCTGCCGAGCTCGGGATATAGGCACAGAGAAAACGGGTAGACCAGGTGAAGGAGGTTCTTTCTGAGAGATTGGCTCATATACACAAGCTTGATTCTTCCATAACTTCTACCAACGCTAAGATAGCAGAGCTTAAGCAAAAGCTTGCAGAGGTAGAAGAGCGCAGGGCTATTTTGGAGGTGACCAGGGCCGGGGAAGAGCATGGCAGGCTTGTGATATCCAGCAAGGTGACGCTCTCAGAAGAGAGATTAGCCAAAATAGAGGAGGAAGGTGCCAGAATTTTATCTATCTCTGAAGAATCCTTTAAGGCGGAACTGCAATGTGAGCTTGAGCGAACCTATGTCAAAGAATTATCCAACTTAGAGCAACAAATCCTTAATCATAAGCTTGATGTAGAGTGACTGCAATTTGTTGTATCTAAATGCTTGATTTTTTTAATGAAGATATGTTTTTTTCAGTATACTTTCATTATGATTTTTTCATTCTGCTTAGCGTAATCAACAGTAATATTTATATGATTCTATGCAAATCCTTAGCCTTTTATGGGTCTGATGAGCCTTTACCGACTATCATTTGGGTCGGGCTAGCATGTTAATTGTCTACGTCCGTTTCACATGTAATGTTATGCTAAAAGAGTTAATCTTTTTAGTACTACAATATTGAATACGTAGACTTGGTCATTTTTACGGGGACGAATCACTCGGTAATGCGTGTTAGCCGTAGACTTTAGGAATTTTTAGCAAACCCTCAGCCGTTAACGGGTTTGATGAGCCATTACCGACTACCGTTTGGGTCGAGCTAGCATATAAATTATCTAAGTCTGTTTCATATGTAACGTTGTGCTAACGGAATGAACTCCCTTAGACTTAATGCTACGAGTTTGAATACGTAGACTTGGTCATTTTTTACGAGAATAGACTACCCGACAATGCGTGTTAGGCACTGACTTTAGAAATTTTTAGCAAACCCTCGGCCATTAACGGGTTTGATGAGCCTTTACCGACTACCATTTGAGTCGGGCTAGCATATGAATTATCTAAGTCTGTTTCATATGTAATGTTGTGCTAACGGAATGAACTCCCTTAGACTTAGTGCTACGAGTTTGAATACGTAGGCTTGGTCATTTTTTACGGGAATAGACTACCCGACAACGCGTGTTAGACGCTGACCTATTCCTTATTAGGCTTCGGGATAAAATTCCCCAGACTTGTATTCTGGTATCTTTTTTAATCGGTGAAAGACTAAACCGGTAATACGTTAGATGCTGACTTATCCCTACTTAGGCTTCAGGATAAAATTCCTTACGTGCGTAAGGCACAGATTATGGTGTTTGAATATGGTGTCTTCTCTTGGGGCAAAGACGAACCCGACATTGGAGAGGAAGAATTTTATATTCTATCTACAGGCCTTATTTTTGGGCAGAAGTCGACTCGATACTGAGGAGGAAGAATTTTATATTCTATCTTCGGTTACAAAAGGAACTCGAAACAAGCTCTCCACTTTGAGAATCTGTGGGGTGAAACTAAGAGTGGGATCTCCACTCCGAGAATCGAAAGATTCAGATAACCCTAACTTTTATAGGATTGGTTATCTGACCTGAAAATAAGTTTTTTCGTTTATCGAGATGAAATTGCAACTTCGGCCCTAACTTTTATAGGATTAACTGAAGAGGGAAGGATGACAGCTTTTCGTTTATCGAACCGAGATCCCGATTTTGGTCGTAACTGTTTGGCAGTTTTGACTGAGAGAAGGTATTGAGACGACCTCATCTTTTATAGGTTTGGTCATTCAATGGGGGTAGAGGCCTTTTGTTTATCGAAAGGGAAGTCCGATTTGAAAGTGGGCCTCTCGATCTTTGAAGGAATCGAGAGGGGATTTTGGTTTTGGTCCTAACTATAGGAAGGTATGACCAAGCGAGAGTTTTGAGACGATCCTAACTGTAGGAAAGTTTGATCACTCGATTGTAGACCTCTTGTTCATTAGAGAAAACGAGAGGGGATTTTGGTTGTGGTCCTAAATATAGGAAGATTTGATCAAGAAAGTAGTGGGAATTTCGTGGGGGAAGATTGACCGAGGTCATCAAATCTCATCTCAGCGAAAGAGTTTTCAAAAGGTCACAGCCGAAGTTTCAATGATTAATGGTGAATCGTTTAGAAGACAAGTCTTCATCTTAAATAATCCATTAATCTCATGTTATCCTTAAGAATACCCCATACAGTATTCTCCAGGAACTTCCCGTTTAATAAGCTATCCTGGATGTACTAGGATAGTACTTTTTTAGGAATTTTCCATTTATTGGCATCATGATATTGTCACTGTCTTGGGTAACTAAACGGTATGCGCCATTAGAGTAGATAGTTTCTATCACAACCTTCCCATTTGGGTTGAAACTTACCTTTCTTTTTGGAGTTGAGTATCATTGGTCGCCGGATGGCGAGAACCAAGTCTCCTTCTTTGAAGCTTCGTTGCTTGACTCTTTTGTCTAAAGCACGAGAGATTCTGGCTTGGTAAAACTCAATTTGCTGTTGAGCCTCCAAACACCTCTCGTCCAACATCTCAAGTTATTCGAGCTGTTTTTTGTGTTGTTCATCTGTCGTCATCCCTATTGTGAGAGCATTACGGAGGGATGGAATTTGTATTTACAAGGGAAGAACAGCTTCGTATCCATATACCAATGAGTATGGAGTCTCTTCGGTAGGCGTGCGAACTGTGGTACGATAGGCCCAAAGGGCTTCACCAAGTTTGTCATCCTAGTCTCGCTTGTTAGTTCTCACAAGTTTTGACAAAATCTTTATGATTGTCTTGTTAAACGCCTCCACTAATCCATTTGTTGTGGGATTATATACCGTTGATGAGACATTTTCAATTTTGAATTTCCCGCAAAATTTGATGAAGGCATTACTCACAAACTGAGGGCCGTTGTCATGTACGATTCTTCTCAGAACTCCATATCAGTAGATGCTATGGTGTTTAATAAACTTGACAACATTACTAGTCTTCACTTCTCTTAATAGCACTGCTTCAGTCCACTTTGAAAAATAATCAGTGATTGCCAAAATAAAACGGTCACCTTTGACCGACGACGGGAAGATAGGACCAATGATATTCATTCTTCATGTCTCAAATGGCCATGAAGTGGCTGATGGGTGTAGGTGTTCCGGGGTTGATGCATGTAATTTACGTGTATTTGGCACGCGTGGCACCGTCGGGCGTAGTCAACCGCATCCTTGACCATGGTTGGCCAATAATATCCCATTCTTCTGAGACGATCATAAAGCTTGGGACCTGGTTAATGTACACCATAAGTCCCATCATGAGCTTCTTTGATAGCTTCTTCCACTTTTTTTGTTGAGAGGCATCTAAGTAGCAACCCATCGTACGCGCGACGATACAATGTTTGGGTTGTTGAGTTATAATAGTATCTCGGTGCCCTTCGTCAGACCGAGTCTCTTTCTTTTGTATCTTGCGGTAAGATTCCATGCATGATGTAATCGATAATAGGGAATCGCCAATCTTGAGGTTCAAGTTCAATTTTGGCCGTATGCACCTCTTTGATATCCAAAGCGTATTTTGGTACAAAAAGTTGGTGAGTTTTGATAGTAACTTATTGTTCTGTGTCGGGAGGTGTAGGCATCAAAAATTGCCGATAGGTCCCCGAACATAGCTCGGTGTCAACGAGCGGCGATCGAACGTCACTACCCGGTTCACAAGAGCTCAAATGATGCCGGTGAGC
>BQKN01063219.1:192765-202838 GCA_022839385.1 Asparagus kiusianus
TCTCTGATCCTTAGTGTTGCTCCTTTGCGGTGACACTAAGAAGAGCTATTATCTCGTTTTAGCCGAGATATACGCTTATAACCTCTAGATCTTGCGCGGATCGACGAGGTTCTGTTTCTATATCCTACGCGGATAGACGAAACTCTGCCGGATTTTATCGGCAAGGATCTTGAAGAGTCGGCGGTCCACGGACATCGACGTCCCCGTCACAGGCCAACAACCCACGCAAGCGAGACCGTACCAAACCGGGCTCTCGTGTTTATTTTCGTTTAAGTTGTAAATCCTTTTGTTTTCATTTAAATTCTGTTGTAACGCCTGAAGTTGTAACAGATCTCGAAAAAGAGAACAAGTAATGAAAACAGCAACTTTTACCGGAAACAGGAGGTTGCACCAAAGATACTACTAATGCTGCCAACGCATCAGCATATGCATTTTGAAGACGTGGAATGTATTCGATGAAAAATTCTTCAAACGAACCCGCCATCTCGATGGCCACTTTATGAAACGGTATTAAGTCTTGATTCTTGACTTCGTATTCTCCTTGAACTTGATTAACTATCAATTGAGAATCACCAAAAGCTTCGAGATATTTGACCCCCAGCTCTTTGGCAAAGCTGAGTCCGATAAGCAGCACGTTGTACTCGGCTACGTTGTTAGAGCATTTTCCTATCAATGAGTAGGCTCGGGGTATCACGTGCTTCTCCGGGGAGACTAGGATGATTCCGACTCCTGCGGAGATTTTAGAATTACCAGGAGCGCTTGTCATGTTAGTTGCTCGGGAAGTACCGTCGAAGTATAATCTTCATACAACTCATGAGTTTCATCTGGCAAATCTTCATACAACTCAGATGTATCAGTTGTAGGGTTAGCTGCCAAAAGATCACAAATCATATGTCCTTTGACTGACTTCTGTTGTTTGAAGTGCAAATCATATTGGGGCAGAAGTAAGGCCCATTTTGCTAATCTCTAATTCATAGAGGCCGGTTGCGTTATGAATACCCGAACTGGGTTAACGTTTGAAATGACGTAGATTGTCTATCCAATAAGATAGTGTTGCATCTTTTGGATGGCGAATACCAAAGCGAGACATTCTTTCTCAATCATTGGATACCGAGATTCAGCACCTATTAAAGTCCGGCTTAAGTAATAGATGGCCTGTTCATGACCGTTGTTATCGTTTTGTGTGAGCAAAACACTTAACGAGTGGTTCATCATTTTAATATAAATCAAGAACAGTTTACCTGACTTCGGTGCTACGAGAACAGAAGGATTCGCCAGATATGCTTTGATATCCAAATGCCTTTTGACACGCGTCATCCCAAATGAACGACACACCCTTCTTGGTGAGTTTGGAAAATGGTTGGCATTTTCCTGATAGATACAAGATGAAATGACAAATATAGGCTAGCCGCCCTTACAATCCTCTGAGTTATTTAAGGTTTCTCGGGGATTGCAATTCGTTTATTGCTTTCACTTTATCGAGGTCAATACGGATACCCTTCGTGGTAACGACGAATCCCAGAAACTTACTGCTAGACATATCGAGGAAATACTTAGTGGGGTTCATCTTTAACTGGTGAGTGCGCATGAGATTGAACATCATCCTCAAATCTTTGATATGATCATCTTTATTATGACTTTTCATGACTAGGTCGTCGACATAGCATTCGACGGTTTTTTGGACCGATAACTAAGTATGTCAATTCATCGCTCTCCCGTGCGGACTGGTAACTAAGTATAATAACTCATCGCATAACCATGCGGACCGATAGTTAGGTATATCAACCTCTGCGCATCTTCGTGTGGACCAATAGATTGGTATATCAACCTCTGCACATCTTCGTGCGGACCAATAGATATGTATATCAATCTTTGTGCATCTCCATGTTGACCGATAAAGAAGTATAGTCTATCTGTGGTCTCATTGCAGAACCCGACTAAAGTACTTGGAGTGTAGCCCATCTGCGATCTTATTGTGGGACCTGACTAACTCCACCCAACCATATCATAACAGATCCCATCCATTGGCTCCAAAGCCTTGGCCAGTTAACGCGTAAGGCATTGACGCTGTCTTTGGCGCGCCCTCTTTGACAACGTTGGTGCGCCTTTAGCAGTTATCTTCATGGCAGAGAGGAGGTCCAACTCTACAGCTTCGACCTCGTTGGACGTCGTAGGGGCGTCGCGAGGTGTAGGTGCAGCGGCTACGAGGGGATCTTCGATCTTCAAGCCTGAAGTCCAGCGAGTGTTCCTGGAAGAAGAGGCCTTCCTGTGCCTGCTAGGAGAGGCTGATCTGGAAGAGGAGGAAGAGAGATACTCTTCAAACTTCTGCTAGTCGAATTCATATTCGACCTCTTTGTTCACCCGGATCTTGATTACCGATTGCGTCACGACAGCCTCGGCAGCGAAGCTGTTGGCTCCCACTGTGGTCGCTAGTTTGTTTCCTTCGAAAGTTGCCTTCATTACTGATTTCATTATAACTTTAGTTGTTTACAAAGAATTCAAGTAACAAAAATGAAAGAATTATAACTCTCTCGAAAAAAATACAAGATTCGTTTATCGTCTCTTGCTCGCGTGGGTTTTTGGCCGGTGACGGGGACGTCAATATCCGTGGACCACCTGACGATTAGATCGGATCTAAGGCTTTGTTAATTCACGAAAGAACCAAGAAGCCGAAGCGCTTATCTCGGTAACAGTGAGATAATTGCTCTTCTTAAGATTACCGCAACGGGGTAATCTTAAGGGACGAACATAGGGAACTGCAGATATGACGAACTCTTCTTTCCTACGCTAAAGAACTCGATCAATCTCCTCCTTTCTTCTAAAATTCATGCACCTTTAATCTTCAGTCCGGCAGGGCTTCGCCAACGCTCGAGAATTTCAGATCTGAAAAAATGAAGGCCCTGAGACTGTATTTATAGGCTTCAGGAGCCCTGTGTTCAGATAAGAATGGTTGATTCTCTCTTATCTTCAGTTGAAACCACTTAACCATATTATCAGATCAGTTAGAACAAATCCAGATGGTTAACGATCGAAAAACTGTCGAAAACACCAAAATCAACGTTTTTTGTATTACAGACACTTCTGAGTGTCTTGGCCAAGCCAAGACACTTAAGAGTGTCTCGGCTTGGCTGAGACACTTATAAGTGTCTTGGCCAAGCTAAGACACCAGGAGGTGTCTCAGTTTGGCTTTTTCTGGTTTTGGTTCGTCGAGTTTGTTTCCACCGTAAATTTGTCATCCGGACTCGGAATTACGCGGTTCAATATGCATTGGAAATCTGACAAGGAGATCTATAGGCTCCTATGATTGAATCATATGTGGAGTAAATAGGACACGAGGGGTGCTCCGCCTTTCGTAAACGACGTGGGGCTCCCGATCAGCTCTTGTTCCCGTTATTCCGAAGTTTCGTTGTTTCGTATGGTCCGCCGACTCACTTCATGTGTTTGTCAACATCACATGAGCTCTTGTGACTTGGATAGTGACGTTCATCATCTTCTTTCTGTCTCGAGTCGTGTGCGGGGACCTATAGACAATTTTTGACGCCTACAATGTGGAACTAATACATGTGGGAAATCTAGAAATTATATGAAACTAACTTTATTTCCTTTATAAGTTGTCAATTATTCTCTTATGCTTTAAGTGATCATGTTAAGGATAATCAACTAAAGAACTAATTGGTAGAAGGAATTATAGAATTACTATTTAGTTGTTATTCTTTTCATGAGTATTAATTTTATTTAGAAGATAATTTGATAGGTTATTCTTTCCTTAAATAGTTTGATAATCTATACTTAATAAATCTAAAGTAGAATGTGATAAAAAGAGTTATTAGTGAGATTTGCTAGTGAATTCAATTCTAGATTCCTCATATCTCTAATTGAATCATCCATCTTTTACTTTCTTGATTTTTCAATTATTTCTTAATTTTTCTCTTATTTGTTTCTTAATTTTATTTCCTTTATCTTTCTTTCTTTCCTTTTGTTAGTTTTGTTTATATTTACCCTTTAACACATCCACTCTTTATCTCTCTACTCTTAATCTTTTTTTTTTTTTACATACAATCACTCTCACTATCTTTATCTCTCCACAGTCACATTCAACACTCCTAATTGTCACACACATAACATAAGAACTGATTTTGATTTTCTCCTACAAACAACTTCCTCGTGGAATCGATACCTTTTGATACTATAACTTGATAGTTGTGCACTTGCAACTTTAAAGGTATACATTTATACCCTAGCATACTACTTTGAAATTTCTTTCTTAATAGATTTATTTAGAGTTATTATAAAAGGTTAATTTAAGTATAAAACTAATTAAGAATTAGAAAAATTAAAGTTCATCAAAAAGATCACTTATTACTTAACTTTATTAAGTTGGCAAGTGACAATATTTTTATGAAAAGGAAAAAAATAACATAAAAAAAGAGAAAAATGATAAAATTAAAAGGAAAAATGACTAGTCGCCATCCTCACACCTAAATTTTGCATTGCCCTCAATGCAAACTCTACAATGCACAAAGTAAAGTAGATAAAATATAAAGTACTTATATTTGCTCGGTTGATCTATAACAAAGATAACAACTATAATTATCTTTGAGGAGGATGAAGTCAAATTTTATTATTCTTTTTCTTTTTTTGCTTTTTTCTCATCATCATTTTTCAGAATTTTTTTAATTTTTTTAATTTTTTTCTTTTTCTTTAGTTTTCTTTTTTTTAAGAAGCAAGAAACTTTCAAATGAGAGAATAATAAATTTATTATTATTAGTACTATTATAAGACAAACAGTAAAGATGTAGAATGACAAATTTAAAATAAAAAATCTTATATTCTACATCAAATCTTACCTTATTGCTGAAAATTCTACCACAGATTCTTAAAAAATCTAGAATGATAAAATCAAAAATATATTTCAACTCTATATACTTTGAGGTTTTTAATAATTTTTGCAGCAATTGAAGGTAGGTATTAATAGTGTTATGTACTAAAAATTTCTGATGTTTATTAGGCAACAAGCAAGTCTCAGATTTGAACTTAAGTTCCTTATTAATAAAATTTTGTCTTAACACAACCAGTTCTTCTTTAAAAAATTTCTCAAACCTAATATTCATGGTTGAGTTATATAAATTTGGTTGTTCTATAATTTCTAGGAACCTAAGCTCATCAGTGAAAAATTCTTCAAAGCTAAAATCAGAGAAATTTGCGTCCATCTTTGTGAAAACCAGTTCTGATCAAAACTCTTCTAGTATCTTAATTTTATCACAAAAAATTTTCTCAAAACTTGGGTCTGACTCATTTTCTTTTTTGGGATAATATATTTCTTGAAGAACAAGTGGATTAGGATTTTCCATTCATTTAGTCTCAAAAATTGATTCAACACAGATTAAATGATTTGTATTATCTATAATCCAAAATTGCATACACATAAATAAATTCTTTTTTGGACTTTTTTCAAAAGAAAATTAGAGAAAGGAAAAAATCTAGAAAAAAACAAGTTAAGATAAAATTTAGGAAAAATATCTAGCATAAGTTTTCTTAAGAGAAAAACTAACAGACCTAAAAGATAATAGAAAGAAGGAGAATATTAAAAGAAAACCCCAATTAAAATAAATCAAGAGCAATCACTTTGTGTCAACCATCCTTAATTTTTGGGTTAAGCCTAGACTTAACTAGACTAGCTCATAACTAAAAATTCCTTTAGTGAAGAGGTTGAAGTTTACTCAGTCAGTTAGCCAGGTAAGGATAGTACTAGAGCGAAGTCAATGACCAATTAAGTACCTCGTTCCTTACTGAGCGCTTTATGCAACCACTAAACCTTGCCTATACCAATGGATTCAAGCAAAGCTAAATCGGTTCACTTAAGGATTTCTTGTTCCTTAATGAGCTCGATTTCCATAGGGGCCAACGTCTAATAACTTTTAATAGCTTGGATTTGTGTGGTGAGGAATTAGTAATTTGTGGGCTAAGGAAAGAGTGATGAAATCCATCACCTTATATTGATTAAGAGGTATTGTCCTTAAGAGTATTTTTCAATTAAGTGTCAATTCAAGATGCTTAAATCACTTTGGTGAATTGCTACTAACTATTTGCAAAGTAACCCTAAGAACTAAAAGCAACTACAGATGATGCAAAAAGAAAATCTTTTTATTTTTTAATTAGGGTTAACAATTAAATGAATGTGAGATAGAGCTCTTGTTTATTATCTTGTTAGTAGTCGTTCAAGTGGATGGTGAATTTTACTCGGGTTGACAAGAGTACAAAAAAGTTTTTTAGATCCTAATTGTTTCCAATTGTGAGAAACTAACTAAAAGGGTGGAACTGAAAGTACTAGAAAGAGGAGTTATCATTGGCAAGAGGGTTCTAGCCTCTTGAAGGTAAATCTTCAATCTTCAATCATTGATGTTCAATCTTCAAAGTTGTTCCTTCACACTTAATACAAGCACCTTCCCCGATAACGGCGCCAAAAACTTGATAGGAGAAAAATAAGACCTAAGTTGCAAGCGCACAACTATCAAGTTTAACGGCGTCAAAAACTTGATAGGAGGTAAATAAAATCTAAGTTGCAAGCGCACAACTATCAAGTTTAACTGTGCTAAAAACTTGATTAGGGGTAAATAAAATCTAAGTTGCAAACGCACAACTATCAAGTTATAGTATAGAAAAAAGTTGATCTCACAAGGAAGGTGTTGTAGGAAATAATCAAAATTGGTTTTTAAGTTGTGTATGTGATAATTAGAAGTGACAGAAGTGGTTGTGGAGAGATAAAGAGAGTAATTATGACTATATGTAAATAAAATAAAAATAGATTAGGAGGGGAGAAAGAAACCAATTTATTTAGTAGTTATGACTATATGACTGAACCCAAGTCCACCAGCTGGCTTGATCGTTGGAGGTACCACAGGGGAAACAAGCCCCGTACTCCCGTGATTCTTGTGTGTGCAGGTGATCCGCCCACCCCGAACTCTAAGAACAGGCATAAAGTCGAAGAAGGAAAGCGGCCCTCCATCCCTCTTGACGATCCAATCTTTCGATGATCCAGCGACTCTACAACCCACATTGACTGTTGGTTCACGAGCATCAACAAATCTATACTACAAAATAAATATAAGAAAATAATGCAAAAATAAAGATACGAAAGTAAATCTACTCTATAAGGCATCAAAATAAATCTAAAACAAGAGGGTTCTATCCCTTTAAATATTTAAAACAAGAAGGCTCTAGTCCCTTGAATATCTAAAAGAAAAAATATCATAAGAAAATAAAAGACAAAATGAAAAATTTACATCACAAGAGGGTTCTAGCCTCTTGAAAGCAAACATTCACCTTCATCTTCATCTTTATCTTTATCTTCATCATCAAATAAAGTGAAAAAAATTATTAAGAGGTGGAAAAATTCTTTTATTAATTATAATAAAATTACAATTTTGGAAGGTCTTCTCAATAAAGAATAATCCTCCTCTTCAAATAGAGATTTTATAGAATTTTTACTCTCAAACCCCTCACTCTCTACCCCTATTTATAGGCTCCAACAATGAATGACAACCCTTGAATTTAGATTGGAGATTAAGGATTAAATCTTAGCTAGAAAACTATTTCTTATGTGAACCAATCAGTTTACCAATTGATTAGCTAATCGATTTGCCGATCGATTGGCCAATCGGTTGGCCGACTGATTGGTTTCAACATATTTAGTTTTTTGTTGATTTCTTGATCTGATTTCTTCATGGATCATTGAGCTTTCTTAGGCCTCCTTTTTTCTTTCTATTTGGCTTTCAATAAATGGTAGAAAAGTAGAGTATTTTGATTCTTTTGCGATTTTATTCATTAATTTTTCATTAACTTATAAATTAATATAAAAATATTATTAGTAGTATATTTATTTAAATAAGATAGATAATGAAGGTATAAAATTATAATAAATATATGATTATCATAGTCCTCTAGTTAATTATCCTAACATGTGTATTTTAAGAACAGAGGGAGCAAATCAAAAATACAAAAGATAATTAAACTCATTTTATCTAATCTTAGAATTCCAACAAGAATTAGTTACTCATATTATAAAATATAAACAAAGAAGGAAAATCTATACTAGAAAGCATTAAAGGCAAGAAAGTAAATCTAAATTATAAAGCAAATAAAGAAAGAAACAAAATAAAGCATAAACACAAACGAAAAATAAAATAAAATCTATGCTACAGAGCACTAAAAGAGTAAGAAAATAAATCTACACTACAAAGTAAGAAATCTAAACCACCAAATATAAAATAAAAAGGAATAAATTAAATCCTAAAATATGCAATTCTAAAATAAGAAATAAAATTCAGCTCAAAAAATAAGAAAATAAAAGAGAAAAATAAAAACTTATATTTTAGGGGTTGACCCCTTGTGAAGCAAATTTTCATCTTCATCATCAAAAAAGAAGAAGAAAAAAATTGCAAAAGAGAAATTTTTTGTTTATTACAAACTAAACTTTATAATTTTTGGAAAACTTTTTCAATTTAGAGTGGTCCTCTTCAAATAGAGTTTTTACAAAAAAACAATTATATCCAAACCCCTCACTCCATCTCTATATTTATAGACTATAGCTTTTAACCTCAACCCTTGGATCAGTTATGATTTGGGAGAATAAAAATTAACCATTGATCGGTTCTGTTACATTTAAATTGATGGGTTCATTGTGAAAGTACCCTAGAGGGGGGTGAATAGGGTTATTACTAATCTTATTAGATATTAATACCGATTAAAACTTATTAACAAATATATCCTAATAATGTTGATATTGAAATTGATATATGCAAGGATATATAAACAAGAGTAAATAAACACATAATAGTGCAAAAATGACAAACACAAACACAAGATATGATCACGGAGTTCGGACCTTCATCCTACGTCTCCGTTCCCCACTCCCGGGGAGAAATTCACTATCACAACCGGGTTTTCTACGCTCACCCAAATAACGTATATACCTCATAATACGGTTTTCTAGTTTACCAAAAACTTTACAACGACACACTTGCAATCACACTCTACACCCTCTAAGTGTTGGCCTAGCCTGTGTCCTCTTCCTCAAATGCTCGGATTTACAACATCTCTATAGGCTTTACAACCGACGCCACTCCTCTTGGAATCGACCCCGTCTCTCACCAACCACTCCTCTTGGTGTACAAGTGTAACACAATGTGTATCTCACAATGATGCTCAATTACAATAAAATGTTCTCTAATAGGATGAGAACTCAATGAAAGCTCAATCTCACAAATCATAATCCCACAACCCAATATATAATGTATGGAATGATACAAGCTCAAATAGGGTATGTGTGATGATATGAGTATAAACAAATTCTAAATCAATTAACAAACTAGCAATAAATGATAATATGAAAATCAGCAACAAATTGCTAGAGAAAAGTGTTAGGAAAACTTCGCTATAAATATACTAGAGGATGAAGATGATTGAGGATGAATTCCTCAAATGAAAGAGCAAGCCACCTCTTTGAAAACTCAAACTTAGAAACTTAAACAAACTTTTAAACTCTTTTTAAACTTTTGTTAAAACCCTCTTTTATAGTTATTCAGATGAGAACAACAGGGGTTCATATAGGATGAAAAACCAAGGCACATGTGACGCCCCTGGGTTCACACAAGGCTGCAGTCCTAGGTGAAACCAAGAATGTCAAACCTGCCATGCACCACACCGTGCAATAACATGTTTCACCATCACAATTCTATCACTCTAGTAGAGTCAATAACAAGTGTAGGTACAAAAGCAAGTAAAAGATAATACAAGAGATAACTGATGAAACGATAGAGATCAAAATAATATTTCATCATCCAACATACAGAAAATACAAAGACAATGTCTGAAATGAATAAACTGGAGTTCTTAATAAGTCTCAAATACAACAAGTCTGAGTGAAGGAAATAAGGAATACAGCCTTTACAACATCTATAAAATAGTCCTCAAATGTCTAACATTAACTACAGTGGAGCCCAAAGAAAATAATACATAGCGAGAATATAAAGCTGAACACTAAAGTGGTCCGCTATCAACCTGCGACTCTCCGT
>BQKN01063219.1:203238-270861 GCA_022839385.1 Asparagus kiusianus
TGATTAACATTTACAAGGAATTATTTATCACTAGAAATTCAATATATTCATTATAAAATTTACGGGGTTCTACATTCTTCCCCCCTTAAAAGAATTTCGTCATCAAAATTCGGAAATCATACTCATCTCGAAATATGAAATTCTAGATGAGCGCTTATGGATATTTATACTTAACCATCCAAAATGATGATATTCTCGCTCAAGCCCTAATCTAGTGGAACTAGTACATCGGGTGAAAAATTCAAACAAGGAACCCCCTATATATATACCATGTGTTCCAAAAGATTAAGAATGGGACGAAGATATTCTCATTCTAGTGTTAAATATATATAACCAAATGCATAAATAGGATATAAGGTATATGTCATAAAAATTTATTTACCTGTTCAAACAAATATGGGTAGTCGTGTCGCATGTCCTCCTCGCGCTCCCAAGAGGCTTCCTCACATCCACTTCGGTTCCATTGAACTTTCACCAATGGAATCACCTTGTTCCTGAGTCTTTTGTCTTCTCTAGCAAGTATAGACACTGGGATCTCAATAGTAGTCAAATCATCCTAAAGCTCAATCTCCGGTGCATTCAACACTCGCTGCTGCTCCTTATCATGCAAGTGCTTCTTGAGCATAGAGATATGGAATACATTGTGTACACTAGACATAGATGCTGGAAGATCTAGTCTGTATGACACAGCTCCAATGCGCTCCAAAATTCGGAAATGTCCAATATATCTCGGTGCAAGCTTTCCCCGTCGCCCAAATCGCTGTACGCCCTTCATAGGCGATACCTTCAGCATGACTGAGTCTCCCACCTGAAACTCCAAGGGTCTTCGTCTCTTATCTGCATAACTCTTCTGCCGACTCTGAACGGCTAGAATCCGCTCTCTGATCAAAGCTACCTTCTCAGTAGTCTGCCTCACTAGCTCTGGCCCAAGCATCAAACTATCCTCCGGCTCTGCCCAGCATATCGGTGATCTACAGGGCCTCCCGTACAATGCCTCATACGGAGCCATCCCGATCGTCGCTTGATAACTGTTGTTATAAGCGAATTCTACCAGTGGAATATGATCCTCCCAGCTGCCCTGGAAGTCAATGACACATGCCCGCAACATGTCCTCCAACACCTGATTCACCCTCTCCGTCTGACCATCCGTCTGTGGGTGGAATACACTGCTATAAGATAGCCTGCTGCCAAATGAGTCCTGGAAACTCCTCCAAAAATGTAAAGTGAAAACCGATCCTCGATCCGACACGATCGTATCTGGAACTCCGTGGAGTCGAACTATCTCCCGAATGAAGATCCTCGCATAAGCCTCGGCTGTATAAGTGGTCCTCACTAGAATAAAATGTGCTGACTTCGTCAACCGGTCCACTATCACCCAAACTGAATCGTTCCCCTTCTTCGACTTCGGCAACCCTACAATAAAATCCATAGAAATGTCTGCCCACTTCCACTCTGGAATGGGTAAAGACTAAAGTGTCTCTGCCGGTCTCTGATGCTCTGCCTTCACCTGCTGACAGGTAAAACATCTAGCCACATAGTCTGCAATCTCTCTCCGTATACCACTCCACCAGAAATGCCTCTTCAGGTCTTTGTACATCTTGGTAGTCCCTGGATGTACTGTGTACCGAGTACGGTGCGCCTCATCAAACAACTCTCTCTTCAACTCTGCACTGGCTGGCATAACCAATCTACCCTTCATCCGTAGACCTCCATCTGCTCCAATGGTCCAATCAGTTTTAGGCTCTTTGGAAATCTCCTCCTTTCGGATTTGAATCCAAGAGTCTTCCAACTAAGCTCTGACAACCCTGTCACTCCAAGATGGCTGCACTGATACAGCTCCCAAAAATGCATTGGTTCCTCCAATCTCGGGTCTAAAATCAAACTGGCTAAGAGTGATAAGATCTCGGTGCAATGAACACCTTAAAGCCGCAACCCGATGTCGACGCTTCCTACTTAAAGCATCTGCTACGACGTTCGCCTTTCCTGGATGATACTGAATCGCGAACTCGTAGTCCTTGATAAACTCAACCCATCTCCTCTGTCTCTGATTGAGCTCCTTCTGAGAAAAGAGGTACTTCAGACTCTGGTGGTCTGTAAATAACTCAAACTGTACTTCATATAAGTAGTGCCTCCATGACTTCAGTGCAAATACCACCACTGCTAACTCTAAGTCATGAGTGGGATAGTTCTGCTCATGCACCCTCAACTGCCGTGAAATATTGGCTACTACCCTCTGAGTCTGCATCAATACTCCTCCCAAGCCTGCCAAAGATGCATCTGTATACACAACGAATGTCCTGTCACTACTCGGAATAGTCAGAACCGGCGCTGTAGTCAACTTAGCCTTCAAAATGTCAAAGGCCTTCTGGCACTCCGTGCTCCATATGAACTGTACACCCTTCTTCGTAAGGTGTGTAATCGGTGTCGAAATCTTCGAGAAGTCCTGAATGAACTTCCTGTAGTAACCAGCCAAACCCAAAAAGCTGTGAATCTCTGTCACCGTCTTCGGTGGCTCCCAATCAAGGACTGCTGCGACCTTAGCCGGATCCACTGCTATTCCCTCTCGACTGATAACGTGGCCAAAAAATATGACTTCTGAAAGCCAAAACTCACACTTGCTGAACTTAGCATACAGCTGATGCTCCTGTAGAGTCCTCAAAGCTACTCGTAGATGCTCCTCGTGTTCTACCTCTGATCTCGAGTAAATGAGTATATCATCGATGAAAACGATCACAAACTGATCTAAGAAAGGACGAAAAACCCGGTTCATCAAATCCATGAATACCGCAGGTGCATTGGTCAACCCAAATAGCATGACCAAGAACTCGAAGGATCCATATCGAGTAAGAAAAGCGGTCTTGGGAATATCCATCTCCCGAACCCGCAGCTGATGATAGCCAGAATGAAGATCAATCTTCGAGAAATACTGCGCTCCCTGCAACTGGTCAAACAAGTCATCAATCCTAGGTAGTGGGTACCTATTCCGGATCGTGACCTTGTTCAACTCTCTATAATCTATGCATAATCTCATACTACCATCCTTCTTCTTCACGAAGAGGACCGGTGCGCCCCACGGAGAATAACTCCGGCGAATAGAACCCTGAGCTAGCAACTCGTCCAACTGGGTCTGAAGCTCCCTCATCTCAGCTGGTGTCATGCGATAGGGTGCGCGGGATATCGGGGCGGTGCCTGGCTGCAACTCAATACAGAACTCAACCTCTCTCACAAGAGGTAACCCAGGTATGTCCTGAAAGACATCCTGATACTCTGATACAACTCTAGTCTCCAATAACTCAGCACCATGATCCCGTCGCATCACCTCCTCGATGTACGCCAGAAATGACTTCGCAAATCGGTTGCCCTGAGAGGTGGCTACAATCATCTCGGACCCATCGGACGCTCGCAACTTGACTGTCTTCGTAAAGCAGTCAATACTAATATGGTAGGAAGACAACCAATCCATACCAAGGATGACATCAAACTCGGACATATGCAACACTATCAAATCAACTATGAACTCCGACTCATCTAAACTGACGGTACACCTCCTACAAACGCTCTCTAGAAGCGATACCTCACCTAAAGGGGTGGAAACAGATAAAGGGGTGTCTAGAGGCTGAGCTACGAGCTGGAGTCTAGCCATAAATGCATGAGAGATGAAAGAATGCGAAGCTCCCGAATCGAAAAGAATACGGGCGGGGAAAGAATCCACAAGGAACGTACCCTCTACCACGGCTCTGCTAGCTCCATGATCACGGGGAACTACTGCATAAACCCTGCCTGTGGCTGAAGACTGCTCTGCTGATGGAGGTGGAGAATATGGGATAATATGCCCCTGAGGAACCTCCTGAACTGCTCGAATCGGACCCTCGGTCCTCTGAGCTACTGGTGGTGCCTCAAGCCTGTTCTGCTGGCCCTGACCTCTGCCCTGCTGGCGCTGCTGCTGCTGCTGATTCGGACCCTTGCCCTGCTGGGCTCCTGCTGGTGCGCTACAGCACTCCGATGCCTTATGCCCAACCTTACGACAGTTATAACAAGATCCCTAGAATTTGCGCTGCTAAAACGCGCTCTGATCCTGCTGGGGGTCCTTTTTTATAAGAGCCCTGATGCTGCTGCTGAGGTCCGGAAAAAGATCTCTTGTTCTTGCCTTTGTCCCCGCTCTGCCCTGCCTTGGTCTTCCATTTCTTATCCTTCTGGAACATGGTAGTCTCAATTTCCTGAGAAGTGGCGGCCTCCGCCACCTCCCTAACTGAATAGAACCTCCTCGAGACGAGGTACCGACGGAGATTAGGGCGAAGCCCTGCTAAGAACATCTGGGCCTGACGCTCTCCTGTCTGCCACATGCCCGTGAAATGCAGTAACTCCATGAACCTGCTCTCAAAATCTGCCACGGTCATGTCTCCCTGAGTCAACCGGGATAACTCGAGCTCCTTCCCAGTCCGTGCTGCAGAAAAAATGTACTGTCCATCGAAGAAGTATATGAAGTCCTCCCAGGTGAGGGTCATCCTCTGCTCTGGAGTAAACTAAAGTCGGTACCATCTCCCGGCATCTCCCTTCAGGCTGTAGGATGCCAACCTCTGCTTCTGAACTGAGTCCACACTGAGTATGTCGAGGATATTGCTCACATCCTCCTTCTACTTATGGGCTGCAAGAGGGTCTGGTGACCCCTGGAACTCTGGTGCCCGCATCTTCTGATACCTCTCCACCATACGGAGCTAAGCCTCCTGCTCTGTGGCTCTATCTGGGACTGCTAGAGGGATGGCTGCAGGCGTGACCTCTGGGGGTCTCTCTCTGACAGGAACGGCAGGTATCCCCTGCTGCTGAGCTACCAGTGGTGGTGGTGTCCTTGGTGCTATATGAGTCATCACCAACTCCTCAATGGCTGTCATCCGGGCAATGAGAGGAGACATGATGTCCACCAAGTACTGAGGAGCCTGCTGCGGCTCAGGTGGAGCCTGCTGAGGCTCGGACTGAGCTGGCTACTGCTCGGATGGAGTCTGTTGTGACTCTGCCTGGCTAGCTCTCCTGGTACGAGGTCTACCACGTCCTGCCATATATCTCTCTCTCTCTCTCTGATGAGAAGAAAAGTAAAGCTCATGAGTCAAAGTAAACGTATATTCAATTCATGCTTAGTACACACACATATACTTAAGGCAAAAATAGTCGTTATAATAAAAAATATTCTCAAATTTTTGAGATATACGCATATATCGCCCTCACTCATACTAGGAATTCCTCACGGACTCTATACATGAATCCTAAGAAACTCTATCCTAGCTCCACAACTCGACACAGGATGATCCTAAGGATACTGGAACTAGGGCTCTGATACTAACTGTGACGCCCCTGGGTTCACACAAGGCTGTAGTCCTAGGTGAAACCAAGAATGTCAAACCTGCCATGCACCACACTGTGCAATAACATGTTTCACCATCACAATTCTATCACTCTAGTAGAGTCAATAACAGGTGTAGGTACAAAAGCAAGTAAAAGATAATACAAGAGATAACTGATGAAATGATAGAGATCGAAATAATATTTCATCATCCAACATACAGAAAATACAAAGACAATATCAGAAATGAATAAACTGGAGTTCTTAACAAGTTTCAAATACAACAAGTCTGAGTGAAGGAAATAAGACATACAGCCTTTACAACATCTATAAAATAGTCCTCAAATATCTAACATTAACTACAGTGAAGCCCAAAGAAAATAATACATAGCGAGAATGTAAAGCTGAACACTAAAGTGGTCCGCTATCAACCTGCGACTCTCCGTGCTCCTGGCTCGTGACCTGAAAGGGGGAGGAACAACGAGCGTCAAAGCGCTAGCGAGCAACATCACAACCAACCCCAAGGGATAGGGCTCGTTATATAAGAAAATACAGTTATCACAAATCATATATGTTTAATTAATCGTCCTAAGAATAAGGGGGTGTTAGTACTTAGGAAATTCCAACACGAGCATAGGTACGTCGAGCGAAATAATCCAAACAAGGAAACCCTCATGTATATACCTTGTATCTCAAATTGAAAGTCCATAAGTACCAAACCCGGAGTCTAATACATGAACAAAAAGGAAAAAAACAACAATCTCATCTCTATCAATAAACACAGTTATGACAAAGTTACATGAGTGAAATAAGTGTCGTACACAGCTTAGGTAGCTACCATGTCCAACTATACCAATAAGTCGTGCTCAAAACCCAAATGTGTATAATGCTCAAGGTTTAGCCGAAAATGTCCAACACATGGACTAAATATAATGCACGTCCAACACATGGACTGAAATAAAATGCAGGTCCAACACATGGATTGAGATGATAATTATCCAACACATGGATTAATAATAATGCATGCTCAACCCATGGACTATGGACGAAGAGACGTGTATAAATTCTAGTATATGAGGAAAGATATATATATATATCCCAAACTTGCACGTATTACAATGTACAAGTCTAAATTTGTGTCATAGGCTAGTCCCCAAGTATAGATAAGTCGCTATCATTGCACACTAGTGGGGGACGAGCGAGATGATCTCTCGAACATGCGAAAAGACCAACAGGACAAACAACATGCACGAAACTGTGCGGCGGTTGACCGCAGAAGGCACCCCGATCGACCGCACACAGCGCCAAAAGCCACTATGCTCAAAACTGAGCGGCGGTCGACCGATCAGGACGTGCCGGTCGACCGCTCAAGGAGCAGAGACTTTTCTGCTGGAAAAATCACAGAGCGGTCGACCGCAGCGGAAAAATCACAGAGCGGTCGACCGGCGCATCCGCTGCGGTCGACCGTGACACGGACAGAATCCCAGTCTGGGTTTCTGTCAGCTTCGATTCTCATTTCAAAAATTTGTAAATTTTATTCTAACCTAACTTTAACATTTTCATAATGATGTATGGCAGTAAACAACAAGTTTAAGCAGTTAAAACCCTATTATCAAAAAACCCAAATTTCTATCAACATGGTTTTGAAATATTCCTAAACAGTAAAATTAGGTTTAGCTCTCATAAAAACATTTCAGATCAAGATCTCATTAATTAAAATCATTAGTGAACCTTTTAAAACTGAAATGAAAGATTCTCACATCTTATGCCATAAGGATCTATTTTATCTACCAAAAATATGATTTAGGCTCAATAAAACCGGATAAAACCCAAATTTAAGCATAAAAACAAAAAGGGGTGAAGTTGGGCGAGATGTTACTCGCCTCTGATGAAAGCAACGCCCTAGATCTGAAGGAAGATGATCCCCCTCGCTGAATCCACCCAAAATCTGCTGAAAAACCTTTCAAAGCTCCTCCCAAATCACCAAAAAGAGAGAACTAGGGTTTGAGGGGAGAGAGAGGGGGCAAGGGTTTTTGATTTCAGATGAAAAGGGGTTCTCTTGGGTTAAATAGAATATATACTAACCCCCAAACCCGACCTGAAACCCGTTAAGACCCAAAACCCAGCAAACTCTCTGCCTGCTAGGCGGTCGACCGTCGTGCCCAGTGCGGTTGACCGCACAGCCGGAAAAACCTATCCTGAGTGCGATCCTGATATGCGGTCGACCGGCACGTGCCCTACGGTCGACCGGTCAGGAGAAAAACTGCCAGATGAGATGACTTATGAACCTGCTGCTCACACCATTCAAAATCTCTCCCATACACACTTGTTAAGTTCTCATACACTGATAATCACATTCATATATATGTATGTATATGATTAACATTTACAAGGAATTATTTATCACTAGAAATTCAATATATTCATTATAAAATTTACGGGGTTCTACAGCACAAAATCCAAGAAAAAATAGCAAAAATAATAAAATATCAAAGGCTGAAAATATAGCCATTGGAGCTTATCAGTCGACTAACAGAATGTATCAGTCGACTGATGAGCTGACCGTTACATACGTTTTCTAGCTCATCAGTCGACTGACGGTCTTATCAGTCGACTGGTCAGTCGACCAAAACACAACAGAGAGCAAAATAATAATTGCAGGCACTTTCGTCAATCGACTGATCGATCAACAGATGTCATCAGTCGACTGATCAGTTGATTGATAACCAGTTATTAGCTTGAATTAATTTTTGAAAGTGAATTTCAAGGCTCTATTAAAAGTAGTAAATAAATTTCAAAAAATGTAAAACTTTGGAAAAAGTTTATAATCATAGATATGAGCATGTTGGAAAAAGAATTTTTCAAATTGCTCTTACCATTTGTAAAAACTCAGAAATATTCAAAAGAGCAAAAATACATGTTTTTCATATATGTTGATTTTGACATTTTGGCTCAAATCAAGTTCTGAAAACTTGTGTAATAGTTTTATGGACATATTAAAAGATGTAAACAAGGTTTGTGAAGTCCAAAACATATTTGAATGTATTTTGCATAAAAACACCTATTTTCATGAAAATTCATAAATGTAATGTGTGTGTATATTTGAGCTTATAGAATTAACACACATAATATAGTCCTATACTAAGTATACCAAGAATGATTCTCCTGAAGCTTGGACTTGAATTGATTGACTTGGTAAGCATGGCTTCAATATATCAGTTTTTGCTCAAATTCTTGAATATACCTGTATATACTAAACAACACAAAACAAAATACTAAAACCAATATTAGTCGTAAATTGTTTGTTAAATTATTATCAAAACAAGAGGACCCAACACATTGATGGGCTCATCAATGAGCTCATAGATTAGTTTGTAACAAAATTGTAATAAACTATATTGACTTTATTGACTCCAACTTTTTGGGGCTTTTGAGCTTCTTGTAGACTTCATAAAGTCTTGAAAAATGTGAAGAATTGGTCCATTTGGACTTTTATTTTATTCTTCATACTTGCAAATTAAGATAAAAAGATTATTAGCAGATATTTTATTTAAAATAAAATAGATAACGAGGGTGTAAAAGTATAGTAAAATGTGATGATCATGCAAGTAGCAAGGCACAACTAGAGGGGACATTTTTGCAATTATATGTACAACTGCAACATACAATTGAAACGAGGTAAGTATTTGCAACTGTACAAAAAATGATCTTGTTCCATGGAATGTTAGTTAAAACTGCTTCAGTTATGAGCATTTATTTAGTGGCAATTGGGTGCTCCATTTCAACTAAAGTTGTTGTTAGGAAATTTTAGTCTCCTCGTGTACTATGATCTTCACAACTTGGAAGCCAACCCACAATCAATAAGATAGCAAACAACCGCAATCAAGAAGAATGAACACAGAGATTTATGTGGTTCGGCCGACCAACTTCGACCTACATCCACGGGGTAACAATACGAGAAATCTACTATGTATCAGAGAGAACTATAAGAGGAACCACTCAACTCTTGTCTCTCAATCTCTCAACCTCACATACATAATCAACTCTCGTATTCTCTCCAAAACTCACTCCTTATAATCTTTTGAACGAACAAAGACTATGGAACCCTCTCCTAATATTATAATCTTTTGCACGGACAAAGACTATGAAACCCTCATCTCTCACACAATATTCTTGAATTAGGCTATGCCCTCTGCTAACCCTAGATTACAAGAATATTAGCTCTCTCTCTTCTCTTCTCGGTTTTCCTCTAACAATAAAAGAATATATATAGGGAAACCAAAATCCTATCTCCAGCCTAGCTTCCTAATTAGAATATGATTCAAACTCCTAATCATAATGAGAGACTCAATCTCCTAATCATGATAGATCTCTAACCTTATCTAATTCTTATAAAGTTATACAAATAATCAAAGACACAATCCCAATAATCTCTACCTTGGATTTAATTCCCAAACTCCGTTGAAGATATATTATTATCGTCTTGAAACTTTACCTCTCTGGCTAGCGTCTTCTATTCTTTTGCACTTCAGTCGAAGTATTCACATTCCTAATCAGAACACCTGCACTCCAACTAGGACTTCCCGTGACCCTTGCTATCGTCTGCCTCCTCGTGGCACCTCTAACTCTCTTGTGTACACCAAGAGATCTTCGCCACCTATGACATTAGAAGAAAATCAACTATACTTCTCCTCCTGAACTGAACTTGATAGTAGTCTTCCCCCACTTATTGTCCTCGTACTCCACCTGCATCGCTCATCTCAACCTTTATTAGTGCACATTTTCTACGTCACACTACGAGCCAGATGCCTTCATCTTCTCCATCGTTTGGCTTGGACATAATGTGAACGCTCATCGTCTTACACCTCTCATAGTCCAATGCTATCTCCATCTCTATGTGTGCCACTCAATCGTGCCTGTTTGCGAGCTCCACCTAAATTGGTATTATCTTCATCGAGTCTATACACCAACTAACTCCTGCCCCTGCGATGACTCTGAATAATTATATGCTGACAATTCTACTACTTGAATTATGTCTAATTCTCTACACCAGTTTTATCTGCCGCATACATGTTTGCCTTATCTGCCATCAGATCTTTCTCGTTACCACCATCAGAACTTTTCAGCACTTTCTGATCAATCTAGGCAAAATCAAAAAAATCACACCCCCCATCGCATTCAAAGCACTCAAAAACCTAGGAATCTACTATTGGATTGTCGAAATCCGTCTCCAAATCCTTGATCAGAAGACAAATTAATCTGCAAGTTGGATTTGATTTAATAATTTTTAACCAAACCCTCACCCATGTGAACAGTGTCTATGCCGCTACAGTACCTTCTTTTTTTCTTCATCTTGATTCTTGTAATGCCTCCGATCTTCAGTTTTGTACGATGTCTATCATGCAAACTTGCTCCCAGATCCATCATTATGGCTTTAATACCACTTGTTAGGGAATTTTAGTCTCCCCGCATAGTATGATCTCCACAATGTTGAAGCCAGCCCACAATCAATAAAATAGAAAATAACTGCAATCTAGAAGAAGGAACACCGAGATTTACATAGTTCGGTTGACCAACTTCAACCTACATCTACGGGGTAACAATATGAGATATCCACTATGTATTAGGGAGAACTATAAGAGGAACCACTCAACTCCCATCTCTCAATCTCTCAACCTTACATACATAATCAACTCTCATATTCTTTCCAAAACACACTCCTTATAATCTTTTGAACGGATAAAGACTATGAAACCCTCTTCCAATGTTGTAATCTTTTTCAGGGACAAAGACTACGAATCTCTTGCCTGTCACACAATATTCTTTAATGAGGCTACACCCTCTGCTATCCCTAGATTACAACAATATTTCTCTTCTCTTCTTAGTTTATCCTTCAATAATAAAAGAATATATATAGGGAAACCAAAACCCTATCTCTTGCCTAACTGCCTAACTAGGATATAATTTAAACTCCTAATCATGATGAGACCTAATCTCCTAATCATGATAGATCTATACTCTCCCTATCTAATTCTTATAAAGTTATACAAAGAATTAAAGACACAATCCCAACAGTTATAACTTAGTAAAATTTAAGGGTAAGTTGTACTTGCAACAAATCTTAATTTTTTAAAAAATTTTCAAAATATCTTAATTTAAAATTAAAAAAACCTCAAAAATTTTTAATTATAAAGTATTTTCTATTTTTAAAGAAAATTCTTTCAAAAAACCTTCTAAAAAATAATTTTGTGTTTTTATTAACTTTTAGAAATAATTTTTAAAATAAATATTCATTTTTCAAATAATGAAAGATATTTAAATTTAAATATGCTGAATACAAAATGATGAATATTTTTTTAATTTGTTAAATGTAGCAAAAAACTGCAACTTGGAGGTTACAAGGAGAACTAAAGAACTGCAATCGCAAGTTATAAAAGTTAAATTTAAACTAATTAATATTTACAAGTCCTATTGTAAGTAAGAACAGTTAAAATGATTTAGCTATATACAACTACCAGTCACATTTAACTATAGTTACACGCTACGACTCATTTAGTTTAAATTTAGGACTAAGACATAGTTACTGTGGTGCAATTGAGGCGCTAAATATATGTTTTGGATAGTTTAGCATTACTGATAACCGTTTATCCAGTAATACACATAAAAGACAGGATTACGTATCATTCAAGTTCATCTTGAATTATCAGTTTAATAAACAAAGAAAAAAGTAGCCGTTAATACATTAAACCAGCCCAATAAACAAGAAACAAAGAAACAAGACACCCTTGTCCGTAATTATTTAACCTAATAAAATTAATAAATTCCATAACAGACCACAATTATTACCTCCAATTAATTCCCATTATTCTAACCTCCACCCTCTTCTCTCCAGCAAAAGAGAAAACTAAAATAAAAAGAAAACACCCATCTCAAGAATCATAAGAGCAAAGAAGAGGGAAAATAAAATTCAAGAGAGAGAGAGAGAGAGAGAGAGGAGAGGAGGGCCCTCTCTCTTCTTTCCCCCTGCCATTTCTGAACCTCTGTCCACTCAACAACAACAACAACAACAAGAAGGTTTCTTCCTCTCTCTCTAATAATGAATAAAACCACTCTCTCTTCTTCTTCTTCTTCTTCTTCTCAAGTTCAACAAAACTAAAACCCTTCTCCTCTAACCCCCACCCCCACCCCACCTTCAAAAATGCGCCCACCGTTAGTCTCCTCTCTCTTCCTCCTCGTCTTCCTCCTCCCAATCTCAGCCCAAACAAACACCACCAACCAAAGAGAAGAAGAAGAAGTCCAAGCTCTCCTCTCGTTGAAGCTCTCCCTCAACGACCCCCTCCGCTCCCTCTACTCATGGAACCCATCCCTCCCGGACTCCCCCTGCTCCTGGCGCGGCGTCACGTGCTCCTCCCCCGGCGGCCACGTGACCGAGCTCCGCCTCCCCCGCCTCCACCTCTCCGGCCAGCTCCCCTCCCCTCCTTTCCTCTCCCTCCCTTACCTTTCCAAGCTCAGCCTCCGCTCTAACTCCCTCTCCGGCCAGCTCCCCCCCTCCCTCTCCTCCCTCCGCCGTCTCCGCTCCCTCTTCCTCCACTCGAACTCCCTCTCCGGACCCGTCGACCCCACTTTCTTCTCCAACCTCACAAGCCTCCAGGTCGCAAACTTGGCCGGCAACCAGCTTTCGGGCCCGGCCCCCGCACTCTTCCCTCCGAGCCTCCGGTACCTCGACCTCTCCTCCAACGGGTTCTCTGGCCCGATCCCCTCGAACTTCTCCTCCGGCCTCCAGTTCCTCAACCTCTCCTTCAACCGACTCCGAGGCACGATCCCCTCCTCCGTTGCTCGCCTCCCTGACCTCATGTATCTCTGGCTCGATTGGAACCTGCTCGAGGGCACGATCCCTGCCGTTCTTGCCAACTGCTCTTCTCTCCTCCATCTTAGCCTCCAGGGCAATAATCTCCAGGGCATTGTGCCGAGCGCCGTTGCTGAGATCCCCACGCTTGAGGTTCTGTCGCTGGCTCACAACCAGCTCTCGGGTTTAGTACCGCATTCGGTGTTTTATACGGCCGCCAATGCCTCTTCTCTGAGGATTGTGCAGCTGGGTTTTAACGCGTTTAGCGGGTTTTCGCCTCCCGAGAGGGCGGCGGCGGCGGCGGCGGCTTCGAGGGTGCTGCAGGTGGTCGACGTGAAGGAGAATAGGATTGACGGGCCCTTCCCAGGGTGGTTGACGGGCTTTCCCTCGCTGATGATCTTGGATTTGTCGGGGAATTTGATCGCTGGGCCTTTGCCGGCGGGGATTGGGAGGCTCTCGGCGCTGCGGGAGCTGAGAATTGGGAGGAACCTGGTGGACGGGTCGATTCCGGCCGAGATTGGGAGATGCGTGTCCTTGCGTGTGGTTGATTTTGAAATGAATAGGTTTTCTGGCGAGATCCCATCAGTTTTTGGCGGGATTTTGAGGCTAGAGAACCTGTATCTCGGCGGGAACGAATTCTCCGGGCCGATTCCGGCGAGTTTGGGTAAGCTATACAATTTGCAGTCTCTATCGGTCGAGGGGAATCGTTTGACAGGTGAGATCCCGGCGGAGATGCTGCAGCTGGGAAATCTGACGGTGTTGAATCTCGCTGATAACGGAATCTCCGGTGAGATTCCGACGGGCATCGGGAATCTCGTGAAGTTGCAGACTTTGAATTTAAGTGGAAATGGGTTTTCCGGCCGCATTCCAGCCAGCACTGGGAAGTTGTCGAATTTGAAAGTGTTGGATCTCGGCGGTCAGAAGAACCTCTCCGGCGATATCCCGGTCGAGATCTTCAACTTGCCGAGTCTTCAGGTGGTCTCTCTTGCTGACAACTCATTTTCAGGTCAAGTTCCTGAAGGGTTCACTAGTTTATGGAGCTTGCAGTATCTGAATCTTTCAGCTAATGCGTTCTCTGGTTCGGTTCCGGCAACTTACGGGTACCTTGAATCCCTGCGAGTTTTCTCTCTTTCTACCAACAATCTGTCCGGTTCGATTCCACCAGAGCTTGGAAACTGCTCAAACTTGACTATTATTCAGCTCAGATCGAATCAATTGTCCGGTACAATTCCAGGTGATCTCTCTAGGCTTTCAAACTTGGTTGAGCTTGATCTTGGCTACAACATTCTCTCTGCTGAAATTCCACTGGAGATCTCTGAATGCTCGTCGCTGGTCACACTCCGATTAGACCACAATCATCTCTCCGGTAACATTCCCAACTCTTTGTCCAATTTATCAAAGTTGCAGACGATGGATCTTTCGACGAACAATCTTACAGGCACGATCCCTTCTAGTTTTGCTCGCATCACCGGCTTAACTGACTTCAACGTCTCCTATAACAATCTCCAAGGTCTGATCCCTGGACCACTCGGATCCCGGTTCAATGATTCTTCGATGTTCGTCGGAAACAAAGATCTATGCGGAGCGCCATTGGACAATTATTGTCGAGGCGAAAAGAAAAAGAGGAAGATTAGCACAAGACTGATCCTGTTCATCACTCTCGGCGCTGCTCTAGCTCTGATCCTCGTCCTCCTCTGCTGCTGCTGTGCATTCTGCTTGATCCGCTGGCGGCGGAGATTTCTAGACAGCCGAGCAGGCATCAAGAAGCACACCGCCGCTCGAGGCAGCGGCTCGAGCACAACAAGCAATGGCGATAACAGAGGCCCAAGACTGATAATGTTCAGCAACAAGATCACCTATGCCGAGACGCTTGAAGCCACGAGGCAGTTCGATGAGGAGAACGTCCTCAGCCGTGGCCGCCATGGCCTCGTCTTCAAAGCCTGCTATAACGATGGTACCGTCCTCTCCATCCTCCGCCTCCCGTCCCGCTCTGCTGACGGAGCCGTTGTCGTCGATGAGGCTTTCTTCCGAAAGGAAGCCGAGGGACTCGGCAAACTCAAGCACCGGAATCTCACCGTCCTCCGAGGATACTACGCAGGCCCACCACCCGACGTCCGATTGTTGATCTACGATTACATGCCAAACGGCAACCTCGGCACATTGCTCCAAGAAGCCTCACACCAAGGCGGCCACATTCTCAACTGGCCAATGCGGCATCTCATCGCCCTCGGAGTCGCACGCGGCCTTGCGTTCTTGCACGCCCATAATGTCATCCACGCCGACGTCAAGCCGCAGAATGTTCTGTTTGACGCAGACTTTGAGCCACACCTATCTGATTTTGGCCTCGAGAGCATGGTGGTCACCGCGGGAGCAGCAGCCGAAGCGGCGTCAACATCTTCGACGCCAGTCGGTTCATTAGGTTATGTTGCACCTGATGCTGCAGCAGCTGGGCAAGCGACGAAAGAAGGGGATGTCTACAGTTTCGGCATTGTGTTGCTCGAGCTATTGACGGGGAGGAGGCCAGGGATGTTTGCCGGAGAGGAGGAGGATATCGTGAAATGGGTGAAGAGGCAGCTGCAGAGAGGCCAAATTTCTGAACTGCTTGAACCTGGATTGCTCGAATTGGACCCGGAATCGTCAGAGTGGGAGGAATTCCTCCTCGGCGTTAAGGTCGGGCTCCTCTGCACCGCACCCGACCCGTTAGATCGACCGCCTATGTCCGACATCGAGTTCATGCTCGACCGGTGCCGGGTCGGGCCGGAATTGCCATCATCGGCCGAGCCCACATCTCAGCCCTCACCAGCTTAGTGCCACGTAGGATTTGATTCCAAACACTTTTCCCGGGTTTTTTGTTTGATTTCTAATTTTTAATTTTTTAAAATTTTTATTTGCTTTTTCGCGCATTGATGACCAGTCAACTTGACCCAGGACCCGAGGGTGGGCCCAGCTACTGATAAGTAGCAGGCAGCCCGCCAAAAAGGAGGAAATAAAAATTGAGAAGTAGCCGTTGGGGTGTTTCTGTCTTTTTCCAAAGCCATCTTTTTGCGACTGATAATCCTGACCGAAGATTAAAGATCCTCCAACGCTGGTTTCAGGGATGGATTATGGCCCATGACTTTTGGGCTTTTAGCCCATGAGGGTCCGAATGAGGGAAGTGAAGGAGCCACATGCTGTAATGCTATTGGGATTTGGGACAAAAGAGAGAGTAGTAGTGAGTGAAGGGAGTGGGGTACTGCTGACTCTAGTCAGCTCACGGGGTCCAAGTTCAAGAGCCTGGTTGCTTTTGTTGCTTTCTGTATTCCTCTGCTCCTCGCTTTTTTTTCTCAAGAAAAAGGAAAAAAGAGCTTTTTTATGATTAGATGACAGGTACCCTTTTAGTCCCTACTCGCTTCCTTGTTTACTGCTGCTGCTGGCAATTTGGCAGTCCAATTATCGATCAGAATATGGACAAAGATGGAAGTGACCGTTAAATGATTTTTAATTGATTTTTTTTTCCAATCGTTATTTTCACTTAATTAAATATAAGTACAGATTGCGAGAGCCCGTGGGCACATGCAAATACACAGACTGCTGCAGCACCGATGCACGCCTCGCTAAACACCAAGAAGAAAACCATTACTTACCTCAACGGCACTTGAACTATTCACTCTAATAATTTAGCTCAGATGTTGCTTCCGACAACAATAGCTGGATTTGAGAATTTTTTTAAGGACAACGAACAATGTACATATATTATATCACATATATTTTCGTAAAACAATATGCTACGTAGTAGCTTATGCAGACGTAAGGCCCTCAGGAAGGGGTTGGTCATCAGCAAGATCCTTGAGAAACCGCCGGCAAGCATGGAACACCGCGGAGTGGAATCCTGATGGATTATCTATAAACACAAAGTGCCCACCCTGCACATTCATTCAAACAATTAACCATAAGATCTGCTTGGTTCACAATTAGAAGCAGTATGTGCAACTAACTCAAATTAGAACTAGGAAAAACAAAGAGGAGGAGAGACCTGAGGAACCCTTATAATTTCACACGGTACTTTCATGTCCTTCCGAGCTTGCTGAGCGCCTTGATAGTTCATCCAGTCCTGATAGCCGTAAATGAAGGTAGTGGGGACTTTCCACTCTGATGCGCTGCAATACCAAAAACACCAGCAGATCCATCAACACATGAAAAACATGCCACGTTATGTGGAGCAGTCATCGCAAATTTTATAGACATTATAATTCCAAGCATTTCATGAGATGAGTAGAGAGAGAGAGAGAGAGAGAGTAAATGCGCGCATTCAATTCACCTGGTCTTGCTCACAAGTAGTTACTGGTACACAGGAAGGTACATGAACATTAAATAAAGAGGACGTGCATACATATACACTAAAATATCACAGCATTTGGGATAAAGAGGACGTGCATACATATACACTAAAATATCACAGCATTTGGGATCTCTTTTATCTCCAAATAATGAGAGGACCGCAGTCTTCATAGTTTTGTGAATCTCCTTTATTATCACATCACTGAGTGAACATATCAGGGTTAACTGGTATATGTGATGTGTGCTTTCGAAGAATGACATAATTGCTTGGTACTTGCGTATAGTTCCCAAAGATGAGAAAACGGTAATCTTCATAGAATTGGGCAACCCACTATCACTTCAGTGAATGAACTGTGGGGTTTGAACTCATATGTGTGATGTGTGCTTACAGAGAAAGACATGAGAGGTCAGAATTATCCAGAATTTGGTATTTATTTATAGCTCCAAAGGATGAAAAGGCTGCAATATTCATAGAATTGTTACAACTCCTTGATCATTTCGTGAGTGAAAATTTCGGGGTTGAACTCATTTATGTGATGAGTGCTCACAGAGGATGACATAACTGGCTAGATAGCATTTGGTGTATCTACATAGCTCCCAAGGATGAATAAGACCGTGATCTTTATAAATTTGTACCAACAATTTATCACTTCGCTTGGTGAACATACCAAGGTTAGGCTCAAATATGTGATGTGTGCTTAGAAAGGATGACACAATTAATTCGACTCCAATCAGTCACTACCCATCAAGTACAGTCTGATAGCGTCCAGTTGGCAAATCAACAAGAGTGCGGTATTTTGGTACGTACAAAACCCTAACATTAGCCTCTTGCTAGTTCTTTTTACGAAAAACCATAATAAGTCTAAAAACATAAAAGATAAATTTAACAGAAAATCTAATGAAATTTGAAGGGAAGCATCGTACTGAAACGAGCTTTAAATTTTGGGGGAAAGTGTTAAAGAAATACGTTGAGCTAATCAAAGTGATAGAGATGAGTGAACTTTGGGGTTATAAAAGCGAAAATCAGCCTTATTATTAAAAGATGAAGAACTTCACTAATCCTTCCCTGGAGAGAAATGCAATACTTTGGAATGCAAAGTCAAACCTTTACTATATCAATTCTTTGTCAAACTGATATGCTAAAATTCATAACTGCAGAAGATATCTAATTAGCTGCTGAGGGGAAATATAGGCGGCTGGTACACTGTTACAGTCCAAAGCCCAATTAAAGCAATTTAGAATGTGTTATAGCCTTTTTAGTGATGGAAAAAATAATCACCAATAGATGACAGATAAGTGTCCCACATTATGCATAATCAGGTCATCTCAAGATAATCAAAAGCTCAGCTTCGTCGACTTGACACGCCAACATCTTGCGAGGACGTCTCGAAAGGCGTCACTTGTCGATGACTCGAAAGGCGTTACGTGTCATCCCCTAGCTGAGTCGACCTCTTAAGCACTCCATTCAGCCAACTCCTCGGCGGACACCTTGCTAGGGCGACTTGAAAGACGGTACTTCTCGCGACCACCAGACGACTAGAAAGGCGACGAAACACCTCGAGCCTCTGGTGTGCACTGATTATCGATCACCTTGCCATAAATTTTATTAAATGCATTATGGGTGTCATCATTCATTTACCTCCGATAGTATTTATGACACATCGGACCACGTCGGCACTGCACACCCCACATCACTTCGCATTAAACCAAAGTGACCTCTCCTCCACTCCTCGGCTGATACCTGTAAAGTTAAAGCTGACTTGGCCACCAGCCCATGCCCGGTCAAAGTTACCATCCTACCCTCCTACTACTATAAAAAGAGAGATTATTTTTCATTACAGGGTAAGCTTTTTCCACCATTCTCTGAACTTAAAAACTACTACAGTTCCTTTTACTTCTCCACACAAGGTACTCACTGACTTGATCATCGAAGGAACAACCGAGAAATCACACCCCGCCTTCTTACAATCTATTACTTATGCAGGAAAGTACAACTTGCTCAAAGACCAGACATTTGGAGAGATACCTTCGTCAACACAATTAACCCCTTTCATTTGACTGTGTGATTCCATACATCAACATAATGTATTTTCCTCTCAATCAGGGAAAATTAAGAACCATCCATATTATCAATGAAAAGTCCAGGTTTCCAAATGGTTGATAGGTTGACCCACTGCAAACCCCCCAACTGGCTAAACATCTACAAGGGTCATCACTACAAAAACTTGCACACCTTTCAGGTAAAATGCATAAATTAAGGTTAAGAGTTAACTTCACAATAGAATAATTCCTCTACTGACCCTTCAATCCTGACATTAAATGGTAACACAGTACCAAATTGATGCTTATGCTCCAAATATTACATAATCTTGTCCTATTTGTTTTAAGTCTCCTCCATTCATACATGCGTCACCATGACAAATGCCATACTTGTTGACTACTGTTGTCATTTGTGATTTCGAAGGAAGGTCCTAGCTGGAAATTACCCCACAGTCCATTCCAACCCCATACCCCTTGAGCTAGGTCTCATGGATGCATTGCTTATGTATTTTTTTCATATAATCCATGAAATGAGGTACCACTTGCAGGAATACAACATCGGTCCTGTAAAAAAACTCCAGCAAATAACCTTCTCCTCTATTGTTCAAATCTCTATTAAGCTTTCATTTTACAGTTCTTTCATCACTATGGACATCAATTTTCCTAAACACCTTGACTAAGGAAAAGATGGATCTGTCCTTCTCACTTTTTGTTCCTTGCCATTGCTAAGTGATGTATGGATGAAATCAGATCCCTTCCACTAGACTTCAAATAGAATCTCTTTGAAGGATGAGAAGCATTGCTAATCTACAAGATAGTCTTTAAAACTTGATAAAAGGAGTCAGATCGTGTTCAAGTATTTACTACGGCACTCTTCAGAAAAGGACCATCCACACATGGACAAATAATGTAAGCAGAAAAATCTCCACATGTGATAAGCTTTTTGTCTATGCACACCTCTGACATCCACAATACATAATCAAAACTTCCTGCTTTTTCTTTACAAATCTCTAATAACTTTTTCGAAGTCGAAGATGTCATGTTAACGTTAATGTCAACACTTGGATGCAACTTTGTGTGGGCATATGATGGAATGCATATTCATTAAAAAAAATAGAGGCCCTCTGATGCTTTAAACTCTCTGCGCTACCCTTTGATTATAGTTGGATAAGAAAGATGCGTAGTGCTTTCAAGTCCATCATTTCACTGTAGTACATCTATTTGCACAAAACTGATCATCTAATTAATGGAAACGGATACGTAAATGAGGGACAAAAAAAGAGGTCCTTTATGAATCTCATTTTCAGAAACTAGGTCTGAGCACCGGTAAAGAAGCAGAATATTCAAGTTGACAAGACTCATGGGTTGTAAGAAGGAAGGTTCTCCTTAAACTTTTAGATAGCAATTTTAAGCGCTTGATTTGTTTGACAAAGAAAGAGTAGATGGGCTCGCATGCAAAGGGAGCTTTTCTTAGGGTCTGTTTGTTTGCTCAAAAAAAATGAGAAAACACCCGCCACCTCACTTTTCAAGAATTCCCCTATGTGCCACATATGTTTTTGGTTTCAAGGTTTACCATTTCTTCAGTTTGTTTCATTTTGAAATTAAAAAAAATGAAACGCCACGTATGATGCCACATCACCTTTTCAAGAAATGTGTTTTCACAACAAAAACCTGTAAAAACACTTGGAAATATCACTTCAATGAATTATTTATTAGTAAAAGCACTATTGGAATAGTAAAGCTGAATAAAACATATTATTTAAATGGTTGATTTCTCTTTCCCTTCTTTCTGTTCTCAAACAAACACAAGAAATAGAAATGTGGTGCACTGTTACTATTGCGGTTTTTTTATTTTTTTTGTGACTTGGCGGTGAAATGGGGAGATTTCTTGGCGAAACAAACAAAAAAGAAAAGAAAAGTGGGAAATGTCATGAAATGGAGTGAATTCATTTGAAAACTGAGTTTTCCATTTCCGTTTTTTTTCGGAAAACATCCAAACTGACCCTTAGTGAAATTATGGAACTTATTCGCAAAAGTATGTTTCACATACAAAAGCCTAATTTGAAAATCTAATTTCATCCACCCAGGTTGCATTGTTTAGATCATTCATTAAACATGTCATTGAAGGGCAATAACTTCTCATATGAGTCTCTCTCAGTTTTCCTAGACCTCCTGATAAAGGACAAAAATTGACAATCTTCTATTTTAGCTTAGTTGACTTTTTTTCATTTTAATTTTTGAAATTTAAAATTTGAAATTTGGTTTAGTTTTAGCATTTGAGTGATTTTAGGGAATTTGTTTGAGTGATTTGAGGATTTTTTTTGTTTGTTTCTATTTTATTGCACGTTGTGTGCACGTAGTTCTTTTTTTTATAAACCTTGCCGTAATCAGAAATGAGAGATGAATTATTGAATGAATGAAGATTGAATAAAAATTGAGTTAGCTATTTTAGTGTGAAATCTATGGGTGTGAAACCCTAGCCGACTTTTTTTTTCACTCCTCTGCCACACAGTCGACAAACTTACTTGCTGTCCCTCATCTTCCTACAACAACGTCCTCCCCTCCTACAAACGCCGTCACTAAACCCCGCCTCTCCTCCTTCCCAGGTTAGCCGTCGATTCTTCATCTCCTCCAGCTGCACCCATTCTCCCCTTCAGCATCAACCAACAACCTTCCCCTCTTCACAAACAGCCTGACACCCCAAGTTCCCTCCCTGCTCTCTTCTTTCTCGACCACCAGCGCCGCCTCCCCCCTTTCTCTGTTCTTCTCCCGACCACCAACTCCTGCCTTCCTTCTTCCCACAGCACCGAGCCCTGCCCTCATCTCCTCTTGCCGTCGCCGTTCTCCTTAGCCTCCTCCACCAGCGTCACCAACGTCCCCTTCACCTCCTCTACAACCACCGAACAACCCCTGCTCCTTGCTCCTCCACCAGCGCCGCCAACATCCTTTTCCCCTCCTCCACAGCCCCACTGACTCCCCCTTTTGAAATCCAGCCCATCGCTTGTTTCCTCCTCTTCGAAACAGCCGCCTGATTCCCTCCTCAACAGCCACCTACCCATGGATTATCGCTCTCGTCCAGTCGACGCTGTCATCCTTGTCGGCACTCAGTTCGTCACACGCGTCGTCATTCAGCTCGACGTTATTGTACCACTTTCAGAGACCCCTCACGTTGAGTCTGTTCAGACCGACAAAGGTTTCGTTTCTTTCGGCTAGTATTTTTCGTTAATCTCATTTTGTTAGTTAATTGCATGAGTATACCACCTCTAAACTCTTATCATATATTCACTGTTTAGATTATAATTGTGAGTTGTTGAGAGAAATTAAGCATGTGAATGTTTAAATTTGATATTGATTGTGAAACTTGTGTAATGATAATGAATATTGCAATTAAATTATTTGAGATTAGAATTATTCATAATTATCAATGCAAATCTTGTTAAAACTCATATGTCACATTAATTGTTTGAATTTAATTTCCTGCTGAAGTTCATGAAATTTCATGAAACGGTGCATTATTTTATTTAGATCGCTGATTCCGACAGACCTCCATTGTCCCGTTTCACATCATTTTGGTATCAGAGCATGGTTCTAGGTTAGAAATTTTATTTTATTTCTAGGTTAGTATAATTGAGTCTTTATTTGTGATAAAAAATTAATTTCATCTCATTTAGCTGTTTGTGCACACCATTCATCTCATCTAGTTGATAGTGCATGCCCACTTGTACAGGTCTCCCTTATCGATTAGGAGAGTCAAGTGAATCAACTAGTGAGCCCAGCATGTCAGACAATATAGAATCTGAACTCCTTAAGAAATTCGGTGAACTAAGAAGACAACTAGATGTCGTATTCCAGGAGTGTAGAGCTACCCGCGAGGCTTTCCAAAATGCAACAAACGAGACGCGAGCTAAGCTAGGAAAAGTGTGTTGCAACTCCGCCTCCGCAAGGTCAAGGTCATGAGCACATCGTTCATCGACCACCATCTCAACTTGTGACTGATCCGCCAACCTTTGATGGTAAGTTCAACCCAGAAGCTTTCTTGGACTGGCTGAAGGACATGGATCGCTACTTCAATTGGTGCGCCCTGACGAAGCCGCGGAAAATCAAGTTTGTCACAATGAAACTCACCGGACCCACCTGCCAATATTGGTCCAACCTTGAAATATTAAGGCATATTAGAGGTGAATTACCAATTTTAACTTGACGAGAAATGATCAACAAGCTTAAAAGGAAATACATCATGCCATCATTCTATCATAGATTGCTCAACAAGTGGCATCGTCTTATTTAGGAAACCAAATCTGCAAAGAGTACTTTGCTCAATTTGATGAATTGTTTACTCGATGCAGTACCATTGAACAAGAGGCACTAATAAAAGTCTTGTTAAAGTTTAGAGCCGGATTAAGAAGTGACCTTCAAACCGAACTTTTTGCTAGAGGAGTAGACACCCTTGAGAGAGTTTACGCCTTAGTTTAAGATCTAGATGAAGCCAAATTCCACCAATCTCATAGGAGTCAGTATTTTCAAAGTCATTCCTCCCAGTCTTCCCGTGCCACTACCTCTAGTCAGCCTCCGAATCGATTTAACTCCAGTTCTTCTCAGTTTAGAGTCGATCCCAAGGGCAAGGAGTTAAGAGAGATTTTCTCCAAACTTAGCCTAATAATTCAGTGTTACAATTATCAAGGATATGGGCACGTCACTACCATCTATACGACCCCGTTCAGATTTAAAATTAATAAGCCGTCTATAACAGAATCAAAATCTATTATTGAAGAAACCGTTAACCAAACTGTAGATTTGATAGAATTTAACTCAGGCAAGAAATTTTAGGATAGTAAAATGAAAAAACCATGCATATTCATTTATTTTGAAACTACCCCTGCAATTGTGGAGTTGATTGAATTTTCATGCAATGACAACACTCCGATTATTTCCCAAACTATCCCTTTGATCACGGAGTTCACTGATGTTATCTCTAAAGTTGTTCCTGACATTGAAACCCTAACTATTCCTGAACTCACTCCAGTGATTGAAAACGTTGTTGATGTTTCCTACGAAGTCCTCCCAGACTATTCACTGATGTTATCTCTAAAGTTGTTCCTGAGATTGAAACCCTAACTATTCCTGAACTCACTCCAGTGATTGAGAACTTATACAATGATAATGAATATTGCAATTAAATTGTTCGATTGGAATTATTCATAATTATCGATGCAAATCTTGTTAAAACTCATCTATCACATTAATTGTTTGAATTTAATTTCCTGCAGAAGTTTATGAAATTTGGCGAAACGGTGCATTATTTGATTTAGATCGCTGATTCCGATAGACCTTTATTGTCCCGTTTCGCATCACCTCCACTTCCATAAAACTTAAACTTAAAGATCTTTTCTCTATCTTGATTTTCAACACAAGTTCAGCCACATATCATAGAAGAATACGTCATTTCTTTGTGCACGCTCTTACAACAATTCTCAAGGCACTTCCTTTTCTTTCTCTCATCTTTACAAATTGTAAACTTTGTCGAACATGTCAAATAGATTGCATGATGCACAAGTTGATCGTATCAAGTTTTCATATATCACTTGGACATTCAATATCTTCTTTAGACATTTGTTTCCTCTTCTATTTTTTCGACAATATTTATGATATTCTATCTTGAAAGAGAGAGATTTGGATGTGAGTATGGTGCTCTTCTTGTGAATTTATAATTTTATGCTCTAACGTACCCTTACGTTGAGGGCCCTTTTCATGGGCCAACCTAGATGGACACACGTAGTAGTATCTTTTTCTATTTTAAAAATCTGCTTTAAATTTGTGGCTAATGGGGATTTAAACCTTGTTTGCTTTGAATCAAAAGTCCCCTCTCACTACAACAAAATCTGGAGTTGGGCCAACGGCTATAATTTATTCTCCAACATAGCTCAATTAAAACAAAAAAAATTCCATTAAACATAATTATTTGTTGGTAAACAGTTTTTTCTCTATATTGATTTTTTCAACAAAAGTTCAACACATACTGTTCAAGCATCCTTATTTTCTTGGTTCATGAAGAATAGGCAACAACCGGGAACAAAAAGAAAGTTATGGTTTCTATTTCACACGTTGATTGACAGCTTCACACCAAATAAGGCTTCAGACCTCGTAAAAGTAGGGTTTTACATTCATAATTGCATCACACTCTTCCAAGAAATCATATTTCCATATATCCCTTCCACTGAACAATGACTGATCTTTCACAGAGTTATAATAATACTTGATCACAAAATGTGGTTCTCAATATGAAAGAACTTTTACTATAGCAAACAATCAAACATGAAAGAATTTCCTAATGATTATGATTTTGTTGTAGGGAAGACGCCCATGAAATGTAAGTGTCTGTTTCCTTTCACTATTGATTAAAAAAGATAGAAGAAAAGATACACAGAAACTCCAAACAGAAGGAATGTATTTTATTATGCAAATACATTTTCTCCACTGTTTGAGTTTTCGTTCAATTTACCGAGAGAAGACAAACACACTAATAACATCATAAGAATGCTTTCTTGGAAATGGAGGTGTAGATTGTCAGAAAAAGGAGCAACCTAAATAATTATTGAAGTGTCTTTATACCATAAGTACAACGGTAAGATGGGTAAAAAAAAAGAACTGGTTTGGCTGAAGCAACATCCTCAGACTCAATCTGAGAAGCATAGACAAGTGAATTGGGACAACATTTGCCAAGAAGTCTATATAACTGGCAACAGATGTGCATTTAAAATAAACTGATAGCTATTGGCATTAACGGTCAAAAGTACATTAATATTTTTAGACTCAGTAAATCATGGGAATCGATGTGCCCAGGCAAAGGAAAGGTTTCTAGGGTTTCAATATATAATAATCAATTAGTTGCTATATTCATGTTCTACTGCTCCACAAATAGAAGCTCTAAATGCACTAATGCTTCTCTCGGAAAGGGTTAGCTATTTGCTTTAGATAAGGGTTAGCTATTTGCTTTAGGAATATTCATTTCAGATACAAAATGTACTAATGTCCATCATTACCATCATCTGATTTGTGGATATGGCGTTTGGAAGTCCGCAAACCTGATGTTCAGCAGAGCGGGCGACATGCAGTTATCATTCTTTTTGGTTCAGGGGCAGAGGCTATAACAAATGAATTGTGATCCTTTATCATATGACAACAAAACAAGTAGTAAGAGAAAGCCAATGAGGTTGTCTAAAGATGTGCAAAAGATTAATATTCTTTTTGAATGACTTAAATCCCGTTGAGATAAACAAAAGATCGTCTTCCGATGATGAAGAAGACTTCATAACTAGAAGATTCAATGAGATCAATGCACCAACACCCATCATGAGATATGCATCTTAAGAAGAGTTATTCTTGGCTCACAAATAAGAGTTTTAATCTTGCTTATCCATACTAACCATTGGGCACAAATGGCAGGGAATAACACACATCAAGAGTAGAGAGGAGCTTGGTAAGAAGCTTGACCACTTACCTAAAAGAGGGGGATCAGTCGTTTAAAGGAGGATGCTAAAAAGTTCAAAAGGCACTTATCAGTGGAAATGGTAGGCTGAGCAACCAGTCAGTCGATCGGCTTTTGACCAAAATTTTGGCAACTGAAACCACACCGATCATCTGCAGAAACACTGATGTGTTTCCGGTTAGGTTCGGATTGGTGCTGTTCAATCGGTTCTCCAGTGACAAGTGTGAGTGGCATTTATACAAGAAATACATGCCGTGTGCTTTGATTAAGGAGCATTCACCTATTAAATAACAACTGCTACAGTATTGTCATGTGAATGAATTTAATAAGATAAGTTCAACCATAAAAAGAGTGGTCACACCCCACACTTATTTTATTAGTTTGCAAATGAATTGTTTATCTTGTATCAAGATAGCAATGTATCCCACATTTCATACTAGTACTCAAATATTTCATGCTTAACAACAATGTAGTTCATGCATAACAAATAACAAATAGCCATAATAAAATCATGAACTCAGTGCACTGGTGATTCTGTGAATATATGATGATACGAAGGTGTTCCTCATTGCACAAGATTTGTGAAGAACAAAAAACTATCACACACTGGAGACGTGAGACAACATGAATTAAATTTAGATTATATACCTAAGCTATGCATCTCTTTTTAGGTTGGATCTTCTGGATGCTTGAGAACATATGCACGAATTTGGTTCTTATCTCTTTCGTCATTGACTATAGACCATCAAAATCAAATATGATTATCGATTTCATTGAACAAAAGCTATCGAAAGAAATTTATACCTCCTGTGAAGGCGAGTCTGAAGTCGAAGGCGGATGTTAAGGGGGTTGCGGTTGCTCTGCCACGATAAAGTTACCGAAGCGTTGCAGATGAGGTTTGGATTTTAGTTGAAAGTTGAAGTTTACTGTTAGGTGAGGAGATGAAGGAGATGAGCGCAGGCGACTAAGGGTTTCCTCAATTTTTTGCGAACAAATCAGAGGAAATATCTCACGTAATCAATAGTCTGTTAAACGTGATCTTAAACTTATATGAATTTTGGTTTATTAGAACCCCTATAATCCAAAACCATATCCAATACACTAAATTACTAATACATCATACAGCGGTCAGTTCAGGGATGTCGGGTTGAAAATTTGTCAACTGGACCTGAACCAAAGAAGCATTGAAACCGATCCAAACTGCCAAATATTGGGCAGTTAGGTCTGTTTCTTCGGTTTCGGCCAAAGTATGCTCTCCCCTAGAGCTAGGAACTGGGAAGCACCATATGACAAAGGAACTGGGAAGCACCATATGACAAAGAGGCCACTATCGCACGGCAGATACAAAAGAGACATGAAATCACTGCAGACATGAGGGATTTGTGTTGGACCTCACGCCAAGACGAGTCATGGCTGAACCGGAAAATGTTAATTACACATCTGCAAATAACTGAGAATCCCCAATAAAAATTAATAGATGAAGGAGAGCAAGTTCTTTCGAAGGACATTCAATCCTCAGGACACCATACTCAAGCTTATTGACAAGCTCAAATAAATTTAGATCTAGCAGTACCTTTTCCTTTCAAACGACCCGTTGTCTATTTTAGGGAAGTTTTTCATATGTATTGATTCTACTTGGTACAGAAGAAGAATCCAAATAAATGACATAAAGCTGATAGAAGAGTTTACCATACTTCCTACCGGCCACATGGTAAATGTATTGAGCAATAGGGGCAGTGAAATATTCAACTCAAGATTGCTTGATATGGGGAAATCTGTTCAATATCTTGGACCAAACAGAAACTATCATCCTCCAACACAACAAAGACTGCTGAAGCACAAATTTCAATTTTTGTCGTCCAGGAAGCAAAGATCAGGCCCAAAGAAAAATTGATAGCTAAGTGGTCTCTTCTAAATAAAAGAATAGAGAATAAATAAAGTAATATCTAAGAGAATAAAAAAAAGATTAGTAGCCAAGGGGAATCTTCTACTAAAAATTCATGAAAGTACCTCAAGGAAAAGATCTAGTATAATGGAGATAGTTCTCACAACATAATACATTTTTGAAGTCAGAAAAATGAAAATTAACTAATATTTCATGTTGTCTTTATATAAGTACGGATTAAGGACAAGATTCAATTGACTAGCAAGGTAATTATTGTAGGAAGGAGTTCAAAATGTGGACAAGAAAAATGAAATAAGAAGGGGTGGTCTTTAGGAGGGAGGGGAAGGGTTTGCAATGAATGAAGTCGTCATCAACCTAAAGACCAGCTTATCCATCAAATCATAGAGAGGGAGAGGGAGGGAGGGAGGACACTTCAAATTTGCACATTGAAGCCTCCATCAACATTTACAAGACATGCATGAATCCTTGGAATACAGAAAGTAATATAAATTACCTTTTACATGTTCCCCCTTTAACTGCCAACAAGATTAATACAAACAAGCAAGAAAACCTCGATGCCATATAATTCCCCATCACTAGAAGGCAGTCCCCACAGAAGTATGATGTCGCAATACTAGTTACAACCTTCACTGGAAGCAAGGAAATTCTAATTTTTAATAAAGAATAGTAGCATATCTAGATGGACATGTTCCTGGCTTCATGGAAAAAAAATGAGAATTAAAATCTTCTGTGTAGTATGCACCAAGAACATTGACCTAGTGTTTCTTCAGGAATAATCTTTAGGAGTTGGAAGAAATGTTTAAGCATGAAAAACTAAACTCCAGCTTCAATTAATTTAATTTCAGAGGATCTAACAAAAAGAAAATCACATACCTTTGTAGAAGAGGTTTCCGTGCAAATGCTCCAAATGAAAATATATACTTCAAACACAATTCACCACTTGCTTTGGCAGCTAAAGTATGGTATACATAATCTTCAACACAAAAACATCAGAAAACTTTTCAATATAGGTGACATTGTGTGATAAAAGATGTCAAAGAAAAACTAGATGCTATTCTTGTAAGCATTTCTCAAATATCAATGTGATGATTACCTGTAAGTAATCTGGTCTCTTCCTCTGTTAACATGGTACCAGTCGAGTGAGAACCAAATCTAGCACTAGTATATTTCCGTACTAAATCTGGTCCCCATGGGCCGAAGCCTCTAGATAACAAAGATGAAAACTCGTATTAGAACATTTCATCAGCTCAATATTCTATGAAATACCAGTATCAATGCAGTTCAAACAATTAAACACAAACTCAATAGTGACAGAAACATGAATACCATTGGAATTCAAAAAATTACACCCCCTCCCCCCAATCCGATTGTAAAGGAACTGAACCGAATCTTCAAATTATTTTTTGGGTTATTTTATATATACCCTTAAATCATCAATATTTGCAAAATTACCCCCTAAAACTCAATATTTGCAAAAGCATCCTCAATTCACCACCATTTGAAAAAATCCCCTTCAGATCAATCTGGGTTAGTTATCAAGATAATTTTACTGAGTTGTACAGAGTGTTCCACAATTAGGCAGTGGAAATGGTGGTAAAGTAGGAAGGGAACTCTATGATTTAGATGCAATTATCAGAGGATTTTGCTTTCACTTAAAATGGTTAAAAAAGTAGTTTAACTCCATTGAAACCAAAACATAACCGGATTAGTAAAACCAACACATATAGGAAAAAAATCAGAATACATCTTCAACCTGAAACAAACCATTAAAGAGAACACCCAAGTAGAGAGTAAATATGCATTAGTACCAATACTGAAAGTCATATTAGGGAGCTGCTGCAAAATTCCTCTGAGATCCGTAAGGTCTTTTATGAGTTTAATGACTTAGCATCAGAAAGGTATGTTACCTAAATTGCCAAATTGTAGGATGAACCCAGCAGCAGCCAAATTTAATAGGAGTTTAGGAAATTTGTTAAGATGCCTTGTAGATAGGTTCACAAGGTTGAGTGCACTTGAAAACATTATGTGTTGTCAATCTAAAAAACATATAGATTTAGTTCATATATCTTTAGGTCTTACAGATATTGCTTCAAGAAATTCAACTGCCTATGATCTAAGTTCCAAAAATTCAGATCTGGATCAATTCTAAGTACAGGTCACCGCCTGAATTCACATCCAAGTTGAGGCAGCCTGTCTATGCCACGACTAATTCACTTACTAAAGGAACATCAATCACCAACTGTTTCTGGAAACCTAAGGGATTCACGTCCAGGTTCAGGCAGCCTGTCCATGCCGAGACTAATTCACTTACTACAGGAACATGAATTGCCCCTCTTTTTTGAAATGGGCTTCAGGTGACCCAAAGTTGTGTGTAGTTTTTCCCTGCAAATGGGATCCTTGGATCAAATAGGAAGCTAATAAAATTATGAAAAGTACCAGAACCAACTACTATAAGTATGTCAATTTTCTACGCTGATAAATTGAAATACAAAAATTAGTTGACTGATTCCATATTACTTTCTGTGGACAAATCTGTGTCCGAGGGTAAACTGAGATTTTGTTATCCAAGCAGATCTCATTGTACTCCAATTACTTTCCATGAAATGTCTCTTCTTTCAAGTGTATTCCCCTCCTCGTCAATTTTCAATAATGGAGCATTCACACAGTCGCAGTTCACACCTGAACATTAACAAACCTTATACAACCTATCACATAAACTGCTTAATTGATTTTAACCATTACAGCCTCCAACATAATCACCGATTCACCATAAATAGTCACAAATATTGTATCACGTTACCAACTTACCCATAAAATCCCAAGAATAAGGATGTGATCGTCAAACACATTCATTCTCGACATCCCAAGAGTTTGCCTCGTCTTTTTCAATGATATGCAGAACTCTATCATCCCAAAGTAAATAGAGATATGCATCAACTAGAGCTAACAATCAAATATTTCCAATCTAAAATCCACAACCAACAATATTGGATGAAAAACTTATATCCAAAATTTCAGTGTTCCAATTCAGCAATAATGTTGTCAAACACATTGAGGAGGCGGTTTTACAAATAGAGCAAAGAGTATATGCATCCCCTTAAATATGCAGAACAAAGACTGATGAAAGAAAGCAGTCACCAGACCGATTACACATAAAAAGAGCTGTATGCCCTCCATCTAAAGTTAAAACAATTAGTAATAATGAGATGTGAGATCATCATAGACACCAACAATATAACAAAGTTATAAGGTGAACCTGAAGGACAAGAATAAAATATTCCCTCTAATAATAATGAGGAGTTTTCATACAAATAATAAACTTTACCGTATAATCTTTTGAGGAGTAAAATTAGACTCCCAAAGATGATTTACAACAGCACCCTTCCACGTGGCCCTAAATTTGGTTAGCCATTCTGATTGATGTTCTGATTCTGAAGAAAAACCAGCAGAACCTACTAAAATCAAATGTTTGACATGTTCAGGGTGCTGGAAAGAGACAAAGAAACATGGTAAGCCTGATAGGGGGAAATTTAAGTAAAAGAAGAGTTTGACACAACCATCTTAGATATATAATCACCTTTAGAGCATATTTTGCAGCTACATAGCCACCAAAAGAATGTCCAAGCAATATGAAATTACTGATATTTTTGGCCTTACGCCATTCCTCAAAAGAATCGATGAACCAAGCCTCAGTTTCTGCATTCTCAGGGGATAAATTGTAATTAATGGAAACTGGCATATTTCTGTAACGGCTAAAATAGATCTAAGATATTTTACATGAGGACACTGAGATCGTATTCAAAGAAAACAAAAGAAAAAAAAAACAAAATAAAACAGTCCCAAGGTACACTAATAATTGTTATCAGATACAGATGGAATAAATAGACTGTAGATCCAATCTAAACCCTAGCCATTCAAGAGTGACAAAAACAAAAATAAAAGGGATTGTTTATTTTCTATTTTAAGCAACATTCGAATGTTTACTGCACAGTATTTGATTAGGAAATATCTAAAAGTTAAAGTATGTCTGCATTGTCATTGTACAGAAATCTCACCCTTTTTCCCATGTATGTTAAGTCGAGCACAATAAGTGTGTCAACTGCAATATCCGAGGCCTTGCAATAAGCTCAGCCTTACAATCAAACACTTCATGCATCTTCTGGTATCTTGTCCTCATATAAATGTTAGTCCTACTTCATATCTTGATAGTAGCTTTTATCTCTTTTCACTACTTTAGAACATGCCATGTGAGGACGCCAACTGGTTTTCATGGATGGGATTTGATGCGGATTGCGGATATCTTCTTTAACAATACATGACAAGGCTTGGCTGTATGTGAACTATACTACTGCTCCTCATTCTCATGTGATTAATAGACTTCATAGTAGGACTGTAGGAGTCTTGGATATCAACGTTAAAGGCATGCAGCTTGTTATCTCCCCATATCCAAGTTATCAAGTTAAGTGAACTTCATGAATACATCTGACACACCCATGCAACTTGATTCGATATTTCTTTCCAAAGATGGTTTCTGTTCGTTAAATGCAGAATTCATGTTTAAGGATACATGTCAAAGTTATGGGGATATCTCATATTTATTCTCTGTTCTGAAGAATTTAACACATAAAAAATCATACTTGGCAAACCCTCAATCAAATGAACCACAAAGAAACTATTGTTATGCAATTCTTCTTTGATTACGCATATAAATGTCAAGTAGCACTCGATATGCAGAAGTTAACAAGCAGAAGTGGAGCGACGTGTGGCCAAGGGGGCCTTGGCCCCACCTTAGTGTTATGCAAATTTTAAAAAGATGGGGGTTAAAATGTAAAATGTGGGCAACTAAAGCAACAACTCTTCGGAGTTCCATTCCTAATATCTCATGATCAGGAACAGTGAGCTATGAAGTCAGGGCTTTTCTCTCATGAGAAAATAATGATCATCCCCTCGGCTTGAGCGAACAATGACTTTCCCTTAGCCCTCCTTTCGTCCTCTACTTGTGGTCATGGCCCGTGTTTGCTCAACGCTCCTCAGGTGAACCTTTTATCTTCAAAATTTTCCTGCCAATTAATCTCTTTAGTTTTCTAAGTCTTAATTTATGTACAATTTTAGGGTTTAAAATTTCTAAAATTTGCCTCTTTTGGTTTATCTAGTTTTCAAATTTTCCGTCTTTGGATAATTTGATTTGTTTTATTATTTAGGTTTTAGGGTTTGATTTCAATTCTTAATAAATCTAAAGTACGAATTTATGATGTCTATCTCAGTTAAACAAAATTATCCATTCATCCAATTCCTAATTCCTAAACAAAATCAAATAAAACCTCATATAAGTATCTATCACTGAAAGAAAGAATTTGAGAATCGAGGAGAATTTTCTTAAAAGACAATAAATACATTTATGAATTATATCATTGTAATGATAATATTTGTTTAAAAGCTTTTTAATACCATATATTTTATATTGTTTTAGCCTACAACAATTTCCTAAAAGAAATCAACAACTTTCTAACATCAGGGTTGAGGGTAACTCAATCATGGAATGATTTCTCAAATGATAGCTCATATATCTTCCACCACTAGGGATGAGGGTGACTAGCAGCCATCATAGTCACCACAGCGGCCCCAACAACTGCTACCATCACAAATAGTGGAAAACCTAGATGAGCATAAACTTGTGGAGGATCCCAAACTAAGACCTAGTATTTATATAAATGCTACGGATTCTAAGCAATTAGAGTACATTCAAAAAACATATTTTCTCAAGAGTCCTTGCCAACCCATACTCGCAATCTTGCTTCTTGAATACATGTCTGTTGCCCGAAATCAAAACCCAACCAAACAAAAATCTAGCCTATAATTTCGATTTTTAGACTGATAAAATCAGCCGATATCTCACTTTATCGCCGCATTATCACCGATAAGCATCCGAAAACGATAACCAATTTAAATTTGAACTTATCCTAGCGGAAGGGGTTCAAATCCATCGGTGATATATCGATATTATCAACGCATATTTAAAACCTTAACTACAATATTATCACTTTTTCTAACCAGTGTACTAAGAGGTCTCCGTTGTACGTGTCCAACCCACCTTAGTTGATTCTTTCATTTTATCCCTCATTAGAAGCAACTTCTAATTTACTATGAATATACTCTTATTCTATCTTTTAGTGTATATCAATAGGAGCTACATTTACATTTCTGCTACACTAATTTTTTACACATTTTCTTTTTTAATTGCCTAACATTCTGATCTATAAAGCATTATTGGTCTTACAACTATCTTATCGGGGTCATATCAGGTATATGTAGTAAATATCGGATTGCCATGTCGGATGGTGTGCATACATAGAATATATTGTCCTAAGCGCATTCTAAACATAATAAAATCTATAGTTTAAACGTATAAAAATGTAACAAACATATGACAATTAAGTCCACTAACCCATTGTTAAACCCTCTTCGCACAAAACACCCTAGTTTTCGATTTGCCTCCTATAGAGAGAGACCAGAGGGAGAGGGAGAGGGAGAGAGAAGAAAAGAGATAAACACACCTCAAAACCCTAATTTCCTTGAACTGCCACCAAGTCCTTGGTCAAATTCCTGCTCGCACAACTAATTGTGGTTTAAATAACAAAACTTTTAGGAACACGAAGATTTAGGATCACTTTTTTGCCATGGACTTTAGTTGCGGGTCTTATAGGTGCTATTTGAGTGCTAAAAAATATCGGGTTTAGGTTTTGATCTCAAAAACTCAAACCCAATAGTTTAAAAATGAAAATTTCCAAATCCGGTCCAACATTTGGTGACCAATAACATGCCCAACATTTCCAATATGTCCTAACATGAAGTTGATATTACATTAAAAAATAGCATACGCCATGTAAAGGCCGATATTGTGGCAATGGGCGTTTCAAACCGCTATGTTGGACATGACATTTAAAATCCTCACAAATGACCTTTGAAATCAAATGGAAGATGAGTATATGAATAATTGTTCGTGCCTTATATTGAAAAATACATACTTTGTACCATTGATGAGAAAGATGTCATGAAATAGTTTCAAGAAATGAAGGCAAAAAAGAATGTTGTTGTAAGCACTATATTCTAGTTTAAAATTTGATGTAGAAAGTATTGTTATGTGATGGTGTTTAGATGCTATTCAATCATGCAATTTTTTTTTACATATTATCATGTTTAACTATTAAAGTTTTTGGCCCCCTTCCAAAAATTCCTAGCTCATCACTACTAACAAGTTCATCATTTATTGTGTGCATATGAACTATACATTACTCGTGGAATTTGTCAATAAACGAAAACACAAGTTTGACATAAATATCAATATACATGAAAAAGAACACTATATATTAGAGAGTTCCACAAACCTTCTGTGCTTTTACATGTAAAATCAGGTCTACTTGAGCCACCCCAACTGCAATGAATGATAATTGGCATTAGCAAATTGTTTTAGTAATATGAAAAAACATTGTTAAGATACAAGATATTCAAAGCCCTGAAACATTAATGTAAACTAGGGAAAGAACAACCAAAAGTTGCACTAATATAATATCTACAATATAAACAAACAAAATTACACAACACAATTTAGAAGTAAGATATCAGACATGACAACTATGCGAACCTCTATCATAGGATCAATAGTGTAACATTACAAAATTAAGAGAAGCACATTATTATAGGATACCACCAACTAGGACCGCCATGTACGTGCATATCATAGGCAAGACACAGTACATAAAACTTGCACAAAACCAGGTAGGGTTTCAAAAAATAATGATAGAAATTTCAAATGTTGAGAACTTTTAAATTCTCTAGGAAAGTTCATACACAGTTCTAATGCTACATTCAGCCTAAGAAGCATAAACATCTTCATTATGGCAGGATTCTTTGTAATTTTTGCTGGAAAGGACATAAAATTGCAAGATGTGGAATCACCATTTTGTAAGTTGCTCAACTCTCATCCAAACTAATTGATCTAGTATCTTGTTTAATATCAGCTGATTAGTGTCACAACAAAAATTCATGTAAATTAAGATCTTTATATTCTCAGTGAGATATTCTAAAATGAAAATATTACTAACCTTTAATATCGCTCAACAATTCTAATTGTTTGGCATGTATAACCTAGCCAACACAAAGAAAATACAGTTTCTTTCATCAAATTTCGATTGTTAAGACAAGGATGAAAAACCAAGTGAAGAGACTGAGTTTTGAACAACTGATAAGGAGGAACGATAATGCACTAGAGAGCCAATAAATAAGCTCACACTTTCTTGTTAGATACCAGACTAATATTTAAGCTCAAATCAGATTCAAATTGCTAGAGAATGATAGGAGGATAGTGAGATCCTCTTCCTTAGAAAGAAGTAGTAGGATCTAGTTGGGCTCCGCTACCACATATAGTTAAATATAATGAAGGATAGGACTCAGAATATGCATCAGATTTTCATATTTTCCACATAAAACCTTCAATAACTTTGTCACGGAAGCATTCCCTTGGTTCTCATAAAACTATTTGATCATTACTTGTTTTCTCTAAAGATCAAATGTAGGATAACATCCTAACTGGAACAGGTAGCTAGAAGAATATATTAACAACCTGCACAAGCTATAATACTAATTCTTTTCTTGATGTGGCTCTTCGGTTAATATTAATCATATCTTAATAGGAGAAAAAATATTCTCTCTGAAACTTATTCTTTTTGCCCTCCCTTTTTGAAAGTTGGTTAGCACCTATCAGAATATAGATTACTTAGGGGGGTTATTGGTTGGGACATTTTGGGGGATAATGGGATAATTTTGGGGATTCTATTTCAAAGTGTTATTCATTGGGACAATGGAACAAGGATAATACATTTTTGTGTTATTGGTTTTTTGGAACACTAGTAAGACAATTACACCACTTGAGATAAAATTACCCCACTCATATACAAAAATTTTATCCTAATAGTAAAAATTTACCACATCCTCCATATTGAAACAATGTTGTTCCACTTTGAAGGCAATTGAGATAATTTTAAAATATTTTTGTATTACTTAACTAATACATGCTAATTATATTATAAATATATGACATGATATATAAAATATAACATATATTAATATTTTAATAACATAATTTAATAACATATATTAATAATATTATATAATGGTAATTATAGTATAATGTATTTATTATAATACTATATAATATTTTAATAACATATATTAATAATATTATGTAATATATTATTATATAATATTAATTAGTACATTATATCCTATGATACTATATTATAATATATTAAATTAAATAATATGTTATTAAAGTATTATATTAAATATATTATTCATATATTATATCAATTATTATATAATGTAGCATACTAATATAATGTTAATTAGTAATTATTGTATAACATATTATATTTTTGTATAAAGAAAATAATGTATTATATTAAATATTATATTATTAAAATATTATATTAAATATATTGATATTATATTATATTAATTATTATATATAGTATAGCATGCTAATATAATATAATATAATACAATATAATAATTAATAATAGTAATTTGTAAGTATAGTACAATATATTATATTTTAATATAAAGTAAAATAATATTTATATTATAATAATATACTAAACCAATTGGATAAGTTAATTTAGAAGTAATTAATAGATAAATTTATTTTTTAATAAGGTGCCACATCATTAATTATCCCACATGAGTTGTCAAATCAAATGCTCAAATTATTCCATTATCCCACTTTATCCCACTTTACCACACTGAAAATATCCTAAAGGAGTAAAATTATTCCATTGAAACAATTTTCTCACTTGGCCCCAATTTGTCCCAACCAATAACCCCCCTTAGCAAGAAGTATGCAACCTAAGTTGCATGAAAATGAGTACGAGTACCAATATAGGTGCAACCGTGCGGGTATGAGGTATGACACATGGCAAATTTGTAAAATGTAGGACACAGGGACACAACTACATATATATAATAAAATTAATAATTTACATGCAATCATTATTCTTTTTTAATTTGTGTTATTAGAATTAAAATTCCTATCACATTTTCATGTTTCTTTAATTATTTTCATTAATATAAATTGGGAATGGCAAATAGTTGAACTAGGCACCCAAATGACCCTTTAAAATCATAGTTTTTGAACTTGGATATGAACTGAAACAAACCTAGCCCATGTCCAACAAGTAACAAGTTTCATGAAATAATGTGAAGTATATGATATATGTCGAAGAAGTGTATGACAAGTATTTTAAGTTAAGACATATCATATAATTGAGTACATGTCTGAAGAAATGTATGCATATATCCGAGGGTCCATCAAGTTTGGGTTACAGGTATGGCTTCATGATAGAAGTACCCGGGTAACATTATTCGCAGCACTACTTAATAGAACATTGATGCAATAGAATGTTAGTATTGCACCAGTTTAATGAAAAGATGAATGCATGAATGACGTCGTTAACATGTTTGGATCATAAAAACGAAAAAGGCTCTAGAAATAAATTACAAATAGATCTAATTATGATTCTAGATTATTTGGTTAGTTTAGATAAGAATATTTCATGAACTTTAAGCTACATGGAATCATTCCGATTGACAAAAGAAAATCATTTATATTTATCTAGGATTCATTAAATAGGCAACAAATCTTTATTTTGATTGTTTAGATCAATAATTAGGATCCAAGAAAGGGTTTCATTATATGGACAAACTAGGCCTTCTCCTTTTAAGGAAGTAGAAGAGCATGGTGATTATAAATCTAATTTTTCCTTCCTCTTCTCTATTACTGAGATAATAATGATCAGAATCGTACTTCGAGGATGTCAGGAATATGTGAGGATAAAAAAACTTCTTTATTTACCCCGACTTACATTTTTTTTTCTTCCATCCTTTTCCCCCTATTTCTCCTAGCACGCCATTGATCTATTAACTGTAATGTAGCGAATTGTGACCACTACAAATAGTTGTCAATATTTTGAAATTGATTCATCAAATTTAAATTATATTATTTTAAAATAAGATGAAATTTTAGTCACGTAAGTTTCATTGTTCTCTATAAGAAAAAAGAGGCCAACACTGAGTCTAAGCCTGAACCTTAGCCAGAACCAACCCGGAACCAGCATCTAGTCTGAGCAAGGTAACCTTGCAAAAAAAAACAACCCATCACAAAACTCTGTCACAACCAAGTCAAAGTCAAAGGAGTTGACTAACGGATCCTTTGAACTGAACTTTTGATTCTACAAGGAAAATATTTGTTGGATATCCTCTTCTTGGCCAAGCTCCAATTCTAAAGGTGATTATGTATTCCAAATCCTCATTTGCTTATGACAATCAACTTCTATGGTTCATTCTACTGACTTTGTCAATGCTCGTGAAACATCAACTTTTATCACTTAGTTTAATGTTCTAGAGTTTTCCCTTTCAAACTCGAGATTGAATTTTCTCCAACTAATGGAGAACTAAAGTAGTATGCATGAATTTAAAACAAATACCTTAATGAATATATAGATTTGCCAAACAAGAAAAAGTTTTGTCGGAAATGAAGTCAGCAAAGTTGGTTATGACTCAAGAATTTTGATGGTTTTTAATTATAATATTTTTATGTTTTAGTTGAAACCTTTTGCCCAAATCTACTTGATAGAGGAAAATCTTTAGGATTTGTCTAGGATCCAGTTATTTAGATCTAGTTTCTTAGGTTCCATGCAAAGATTTTATTATAAAGAAAGGCTTAGCCTTCTTCATGTTGGGAAATATAATATTGTTAATATCAAACATGAAATTTTATAGGTACTATTTGTATTCATGGTCATTTAATGTTTCATTATGATCTTTGACGATTAGAGTTTTATAGTTTAAGCTATTTAAAGTCGATGTCATATTTGTTTCCAAATATAACGAACTCACGGCAAATACAACCTCCTAGGAAAAAATATAATAGACAATTGAAATTTGTGAGTAATACATCAGCATGCATGTTTTAAAACACTGGTCATTGAAAATATTTCTTATTTTAAAAGCAAGGTCCTCAAATTTCTGCAAAAAGATTAATTTCCAGAAACCTAAATATCTTAATGAAAGAAGCTTCAAACATAAAAGTCCCGGTAAAAGATTACAATCATTATTAAGGAAAATTTCTCCAGCAATTACGCAACTAACCCAAGCTGATCAATAGCGATCACTCGAAAATGAGTAGCTAGGGCATCATAGTTCCGGAAGAAGAAGCCTTGAGAAGCACCATAGCCGTGAACCATTACAAGTGTTGGAGAGTCTTCTTTACTATCAAATGTGATTGTATGTATGAATCTTGGTTGATCACTGGACGACCTGAACCATCTAACTTTTGATCCAGGTGGTCCAGAACCAATATTTACCTGCTCCTGTACGTATCCAGTTCTGCAATATAAAGGTAATTTTGGAACTCAATAAATTGATTAAATAAAAATATTAACAAACTAAACAATAAAATCTACAGAAGCATACCTAAACTATAAAACCAAGAGAAGCACATTAACATTTTCATAAGAATATAGCCTTTTTACTAACTTGTAATGGTATTTACAAACTAAGATTTCTGCCTAATATTGGACTAAAAGTACAAAGCTACATTATAGATATAGGCAGACTGGCGCTTTATTCTAAGCAACAATAAAGTGTCAAACATACCCTTCTTATGATGTAAGGTTCTAGATTTACTTTACAACAACAAAGTCTTTGTTCTGCTAACTAGTGGCATTTCCCAAATTTTTAGGGTTTGCTACATGAGTATTTTTTTTCTCCTTTCGCTCGCGTTTGGGACCATCTTCACTCTTAAGGAAACAGTTTATGTCCATTTCTAAAGCCATTTCAACCAAATTTTTCAGGCGTGCAACTTGGTCCTCGTCACTCCAGCTACCATCAAGCACTTGCACTCATTTTCTTTGTTGTGCATGCCTGAGAAATTTACATATATTCTTTCATTTCTCAACTGAAGCTAGCTCTCTATTTATTTACAATGGAAGTCATTTCATTTTCTCATGTTATCTTTTAGGATCTAAGATGCACAGTTACGAGTGTGATTACTGGTACGAGTACAAGACAAGGAAAATTTGTAAAAGGTAGGCTATGGGGACGCTGCTGAAACTCATGGATATAATCATTATTTTTAAGATATATATGTACATGACACTTTTAAATCGTAGTTATTAAGACTAAAATGAACTCTACCCTTATCCAACAAGTTACAAAAATGCATGTGAAGTGTCGGATATATATGCAAGAAGTGTATGACAAGTTTTTTAAATTAAACATGCATTGTATAACTAAGTGCAGGTCAGAATAAATATATGCATATCTATAGAAGTGTCTAAGAAGTGTCAGATACAGGTATGGGTACGGCACATGTCAGCTACGGGTACGGCTCCATATTAGAAGTACCTAGATAGCATAGTTTAGGGTTGATAGCGGATAGACCCCCCTACTGTTCTCTAATTGCAAATAGATCCTTAGTTGTTCTATTGTTGCATATAAACCCCCGAGTGAAGTGACTTTTGACTCTTTTAACCTAAGGAAGTATATTTGTCAAAAAAAACAAATTTCTCTTTCTCCGAGGGTAAAAGAGACAAAATTTCACTTGGGGTCTGGTCTATCTGCAGCAATAGAGCTACAATAGAGCTACAGAGGGTCCATATGTAGTTGAGCGATAGTACAAGGGATCTATCCACAACTAACCTTGCCTTTTATTTTATTTCCAACTTCTACTTTTAATTTTGAACATGTCACTTCTTAATTGTCCAACATCCTCGCACAAGCATAACAAACTGCTAGCATATGCCGTATTCCGTCTCCAGATTAAGTTACAAATTATAACTGCGATGATAGTAAAGTCATAAAAGATACTTATTAAAACCAATACTTCTGAGGTCTTGCTTTGTAATTTTCTAGTAAGAAAAGGGGAAACTTCGCACGGACAGGAAATTTGGAAGGTTTGATCAAGTCCCCTTTTCTACCTAGGTATCATGTATGTCGTATTATTTCCTCTCTTTCCACAAAACCTCCTTTATTTTTTACCTAACTAGCTTAACGCTGGAGATGAATGCTGCCTACAAACAATAGACCACACATTCTTGACTCAATGCAGAGGATAGCGAGAACTAGTAACTAGAACAAATTTACAAAGCAAAGATGTTTTAATGTGTTGGTTAATTCACTGTCAGCTCAATTGACAAGAAGTGGTCAAGATACCAGCCTTCCTTACTCTTCCTCCCCATTTCACAAGATGATTGGCCCAAATTTAAGCCTCATGAGTAAATTTTTACATAATATCATCAATTACTAATTTACCAAATCTTGATCCCAAAATTTACTAGGTTTTACATGAATTATTCTTCATAGTTTTCTACCGAATTAAATCATCATGTATTCACTTTTCTTTTACATTCAAGTCCTCTTTACCGACCAAAAACTATACCAACAAAATTTAGTCGAAAACGACTGCATAATTCGATCAACGAAGCATCAATCTGAAAACTGTAATAACAAAAGGAGGAAAGCTAAAACCTCCGAAAAATTGAACCTCGAAATCAGATCAAAACCCGATTTTTGACTCACTTGACGATCGAGAGCAATCTCTTCTCCGCTTCAATGATGTGATCGGTGGAGGTCGGGATCCACCGGAGCAACGAAGGCCAGCTCCATCTCGACGACGACGACGACGAAGATTTCGCCGCCGCAGTTGCCTCCGGCACCGCCGATCTGCTGCTAATTCCCTCCGCCATTCTCGCCGTCGCAAATCTGCTCATTCAATCTCAGAAAATCTGAGGCTGTATCCAAACCGTCCGGATTCTCCGTTTGCTTCTCGATGAGGGGAACGCAGAGAAAATATATACAAGAACCTGAATTTTCATCACCCAGTTAAAACGTGATGACGTGGCAACACGCTGTTCTCTATTTATATGTTGTGAAGTCACGTCGTGTATTTCGTTTTTTGCTGGTTTCGGGCGGCGGGAGTCAAGACTCAAGGGCGCGTTCTGGAGTCTGGATTCTCTGGAGTTGACTCGCTGGCCAGTCAACATGGGCCTTTGAAAAGTTTCATAATTGGACTTGGTATTAGCCGGCTTCAAAGGTGCGTCCTGGGGTTTTTATCCTTGTATTATTATTAAATCGAGTTTCTCATAGAAACCACCTTAAATAGGATGATCACCGAAACCATTTTTTATTTTTAATTTATGCATAAATTATTAATTTTTTTTACAATCAACCACCTTTTAGTTAAAATTTTTACTAAAATTTTAAAAATTATCTTTAAAAAACTCACATATAACTGATTTTTTTTTACTATTATGGTGTTGTTAGGATACAATTCATGTACCTTGAACTTATATATTTTTTAAGTTTATTTTTTATTTTTTAATAAAAATTTGACTAAGAGGTGGTTGACTTTCACAAAGATTAACTTTAAAGATGGTTTATAAATAAATTAAAAATATAAGATGATTTTCAAGGATATAATTTTAGATTGGTGAAGTACAATTTTAGGAGTTTGTGTCAGAATTTATTGAATTAGTGTGAGTTTAGATATAATGTCAATGACTTTTGTTTTGGGGCAACTCTACAGGAAAACTGCGTGGTTGATACTTCATTTTGGGGGGGTCTTTTCATGTGCTCGAGAAAAATATGGGCTATTCATGTTTTCAAACTAACATTTACATGTTAAGGTGGGTCAAAATATCAGAACGTCATGGCTTATGTAGTTGCGGGCCACTTAGATTATTTTTTTTTAGGTTTTTGCATATATACTACTCAAATCTTTTATATTTGTAAATTTTCCGCCTAACTCTACATGTTTGCAAAACTACCCTCCAACTCTGTCTTATTGGATTTTCCCACTCCTTAATTTAACAACAATGGTTTCTAAATAGAGCAATATCTAAATTTTCCAATAATTTTCAATATGTTTGCAATACTTCCCGCTTGGAAACTACAACTGTTGAGTTGGGAGGGTTAGAAAAACTCAATATGAGAGAATTCAAGGGTAAGTTTACAAATATCAACATTTGAGGGTAATTTTACAAATATGAAGGATTTGAAAGGTGATGTATATGCAGAAAAGTCTTTTTTTTTAAGGGAGACTTGCAACTTGTTTCAATTTTTTGCCCAAAAGACAAAAGTGATTCGTACAAATGATGCATGTCCAAGCTTGGAGATAAAGAAAGAGACTTCACAGCATACTAAATTGACATTGTATTTTACTATGACTCATACTAATTGAAGTCTCATTTAAGTGTTAGGGTCTGGTTGGTTGCATTTATTTTTAAGGAAGCTGTTAAATTCAAGGGTAAGTTTACAAATATCAAGATTTGATGGTAATTTTACTAATATGAAAGATTTGAAAGGTGATGTACATGCAGAAAAGTCTTTTTTTTAAGGGAAACTTGCAACTTGTTTTAATTTTTTGCCCAGAAGACAAAAGTGATTCGTATAAATGATGCATGTCCAAGCTTGGAGATAAAGAAATAGACTTCACAGCATTCTAAATTGACATTGTATTTTACTATGACTCATACTAATTGAAGTCTCATTTAAGCGTTAGGGCATGTTTGGTTGCATCTATTTTTAAGGAAGTTGTTAAATTGTGAGATTCGAAGTTAACTTTCTCAACTTTTTTTTGTATTTGATTACACTTTTAAAATATTGTTGTATTGCTTATAACAAAAAATCCCAGCGAAACAAAAAGATTTATACTAGAAAGTGTAAACTAGATGAAATAGAAAACACAACTTTTCAAGAGCACATCATGATTTATAAGTGCCACTTTTCTAGAATCAAACGTCCAAATCAAGCAAACTATCATTAGGGAAAAATTATTATAGCCCCTAAAATACTAAATGAAATGCTTTAACCCCTTAAAGTACATTTTGTGATCCTTTCACCCCCTAAATTGGTTCACACATGACCGATGTTTATGAAAACCCAAAATGCCCTTTGATTTTACTTTCCCCACTCAACTCCTTTTCTCATAAATCGTTTATGTTCTCATCTCTTCATCTCTCCTAGACCTAAATTGCCCAAACCCAAATCAAAACCCTAACCCCAAATTAGACTACATCTAAGAGGAATCCAAGCTCTGTCCTTTTCATCTGGCCTCTTCACTCCTTTCATCTTTAGCTTGCTTCCGTTCCTTTAGACCATGGCAGAGGAGTCATTGCTGAAGATAATCTCCCTTATAGAGGACTTGAATGACTATGGCTCACAGTATGAAGCTGCTAGAAGACACAAATTGATCACATTTGGTTAGAAGAGTTGAATATTCTTCCCCGCATGGGGTAAGCATTCTAGTCGTTACTAATTAGTTATGAAGATTACCAGTTAGTTGTTAAGGGTATCTTTTAGTTGTTAAGGATATTGGTTTTCTTTTATTATTGATACACTATCTTATTATTGCTCAGGGTATTTTTCAGAATAATAATGAAGCTGTAGAGCAACATGATGAGATAACTGATTAGTTAAAATTACCTCAACATCCGAGGTTTTGAAAAATGATCGCAATGATGAATTAAAAACTACATTGTGATGTGGAGAGAAAAAATATAAAGACTAGAGAGCTTCCCACTGAGAGGAACTATCTACTCTATTTGAAAAAAATATGATGCCTAAACAAGGAGTTGACGGTACTAAATATGAATATCAATTTGAAAAGTAACAAGAACTAAGGATGGACTTATCCGTAAAAAATATGTTGGATATGCCCACAAAGAACCCTAGTCGTCCATCTTCATATAACAAACTAGTGAACAAGAAAAAGATGAAGAAAATAGAGGTGCCGAAGGCTTATAATCTTTTAAAGTGATGGCGAAGCAAACTATCAAAGGTTAGTTAAGTTTATTGTTAATGGTAGCTGATAGGTGTTTAACTCTAATAATTGGTTGTTAAGTTTATAGATTTATTGTTAACATTACAGTTTAATTGTTAATATTATAGATCAGATATTAAGTATATGGTCTAATTGTTAATGTTACAGATTGGTTGTTAAGATTACAATTTAGTTATTAAGGTTACATATTGATTATTAAAGTTACAGTTTAGTTGTTAAGGTTACAGGTTGATTGTTAAGATTACAGTTTACATGGAAGAGTTTACAGATTGGTTGTTACTTTTAGTTGGTAATTATTAAGTATAATTAGTGGTTTCATGTCAATCTATGTTTTCTATGTCAGGCTTTCCACCTAAGATATGCACTTCACCTAATAGAGAGGTGGAGTAGGAAATCCCTCCATCTATCGTTCAGATTGAAAAGAAGGATTTTGTTGAAGAAGATAATTTTTGCAAAAATAAAATTGATTTTGTTGTTGATGATGGAAGAGATGATGTTAAAGACAATGAAGTTCCTTTAAGTGTGAGATGGAGGAAATAAAACTTAATAGGAGAAAGAGGAATGCAAATGTGGAAGAACAGTTGCAGAGAAGAAGAATCAAATGATTGGTTAAGCATTTGTAACATGTTATTAGCCCTTATACTGAAGGAAAGAGGAATGCAAAAAAATATATGTAGAATGAGGGGGATAAAGATAGAGTGAAAGTGGGTTCAAGGATATAGTATCCACCAAGCTACGTGGTCATCCCCTTAAAATTTAGAAGACCTTTATATATTCTCCTATATTCGAGAAAGAAAAAAATTCTAAAAGATATAAATATTGGGATTCTTTTCCCTAAAGGCTTCATGATCAAATTGTATAATGAGTACATAATTCTGCATAACTTTACGATCTCAGAAGATGTAGTAGTCAAACTGACAAAAGGGGAGAATAAAATTATCAGTCAGTTTAGTATTTACAGGTAACAAGTAAGTATTTAGATTATATGTTAAGTTTATTGCTAGTTGTTAATGTTTTCTCTTAGTTGTCAAGGTCATCTCGTAGTTGTGAAGATTACCACTTAGTTGTTAAGGTTATCTCTTAGTTATTAAGTTTATTACTTAGTTGTTCAAATTATCTCCTAGTTGTTAAGGTTACTGTTTTATTGTTAGGTTTACAGTTTGTTGTTATGTTTATCATAGTTGTTAAGCTTAATGATTTATTGTCATTGTTAGCTATTGGTTGTTAAGGTTATTAATTATTTTTATAGATTATTAAAAGTGTACAGTTCTCAATAGTCAAGCATAGATAGATTTGAGTTGCTTAACATCCTACGTGGTGGTCGACTTCACGATAGTGTAAGATTCATATTATAACATTTCTTTATTATGTCATAAAGATATTCTTACTAATTAAATTCAAATTAATTATATATTGTTTATCTTTTCTAGGTTGTTGAAACGCTAATATACACACTACGTTAATGGTAGGCTATGCCTCAGAACGAAGCATTAGCCAAAAAAATATGGCATTATCTCTGTATTATTTTCCATAAGTATTTATTTGTCAATATCATATATCTTTTATGATAACCATGATTGACCTATTTAATTTATCATTATAGCACAAAATACATGCCAAACAAGTAGTCTACAAGGATGCTTATAATTTTTTCATTAGAAAGTTCATCATGGCTAGAGTTAATATTCTAATAGTTCTCATTGCCCAATATGATCATTGGCATGTCCTTGAAGTTGATCTTCAAAATAATGTTGTCAAACACTATTGCTCAAGAAAAAGACCGATCTGGTCATAGAAAATTTGTACTCAATATGATTAAATTCTTTAACCATATAAAAATTGGCTTCAAAGAAAAGAATGTCTTTTTCGTATTTAAAGATGAAACAGTTCCATGTGAGAAATAAAAGAGATTGTAAGTTTTAGGAAACTCTACCTTTTGTAATTTTTTATTCATTAGTTGTTATAATATCAGATCAGTTGTTATTTTACGATTTAGTTATAATGGTTTTAGATCAGTTGTTAATATTACAGAGTGGTAGTTAAGATTTAACTGGTAGTTGTTAAGGTTATAGTTTAGTTGTTAATCTTACAAATTAGTTATTAAGTCTGTAGTGTAGTTGTTAATATTACAGTTTAGTTGTTAACGTTACAGATTGGTAGTTTAATTTATAGTATAGTTGTTAAAGTTATAAATTAGTTATTAAGTTTACAACAAAGTTGTTAAGGTTACAGATTGATTGTTAAGTTCATAGCCTAGTTATTAAGGTTTCAGTTTTGTTAATGTTAGAGAATGCTTGTTAATATTTTTTATATGTTTATATATAGGTATGACTGCAGACTTTACACATACCCATATATAAAAGCTATTCTTAAAGGAAAAGGTATCGTACACCTCACACCATAAGATCACACAAGATGGATCATATGAGCGAAGCTAACCACTTATCTACTAGTCGAAGGGAGAATGAAGAAAAAACTCCTTGGTAAACTTAACGATGATGGCCTCGGCAGATTTGATAAACAATGTGATGATTCACCAATAGATGAATCAATAGACATGTCAAACTATGTTAAAAATAATTTTAAATGATTCTCAAAGCACTCTTAATTGTTGTAAATATTTGTTTGTTTATGGTATATTGTTAAATTAATATGATGTTCTTTCTTTGTATGCTTGACAACAAAGTTAATAATCACAAAAGTTTATCAGCTTAAACATACCTTAACATTATTCAAACTTATAATCTTAACAACTAAATCAAAATTATAATAGCTAAACATTTCGCTTAACAAATAATTTATAACCTTAATAACTAACCAATCAGGTTAACATCCAATACCTAAGGTTAACAGTTAATACAAAAAACTGACAACTAACACTAAACCTTAACAAGTAACACCAAATGTTAACAACAAATACAAATGGTAAACAACTAACACTTAGGGTTAGCAGCATGTACAAAAAATAACAGCCAATACAAAATGTTAATGTCTAATATAAAAGCTTAAAGACTAGATAGGCTCATTGCATGTTGCTCGATTGTGACCTTCCATGTGGCATCGAGGGAACTTAACAGGCTAAGTATTTAGTGACTTGTTGTTCCTTCATCTAATACATGGTATTCCATGTATTTTTTTATTAAGGGGAGGTTTTAATCGATAGTCTTCTGACCATAAAACATGCTTCTCGTAATTTAAAATAGGAAATAGGATTAGTTTATAACTTCTACTGAATACTTCAATAGTCATAAACAATCATAATGATGATAAATATCTTATCCCATCTGTTTGGTGGGAAAATTTGAATGAAGAAAATGAGAAAGTGAATTTGTATTATTCTCTCTAACAGACTTAGAAAAATAATTAATTACAATTCTCTCGATACAATTTCTCTCTAACAGACTTAGAAAAAGAAATTACAAATCTTCTTGATCGGTTTCCCGATTTACAAAAGAGAGAAGAGATCGACAGAGATCCCTCCCTTTGTTTAACCTGGGTTCTTCTTGGTGTCGATGGGAGTTTAGATTCTTGTATCTCATTGACGATCCGAATATCTCGCTGGAACATTGTCTTCGCCTCTTGACTCAACGTCTTGGATGAACTTGCAAAACAAGTTTAAAACTCTTGAAGAGTTGATAACTCTGAACGAGTTTGAAACTCTATGAAAGAGTTGATTTAACCGAAATTGGTTTGTAAGCCAAGGATGAAGAAAGCTCCTATTGCTGAAGAATGCTCTAAGCTCTCCAAGGATTAATGCCGATCTCCTTTAAAGATGATCTGCCAAAAGATCTCTTCTTTGCTGTCAAAAAGAGGATGAATTGGAGATCCCAAACTTAGTTGAGTTTCCCTCTATTTATAGGGGATTAAATGGGTGTAACAACCCCTTAAATCTCTCCTTAATGAGGGTTTAATGGGGTGTAACCGCCTCCCATAAATCTCTCCATGATAGGGTGGTGATCCCCTCAAATCGTGGGGAGAAAACGGTTTCTGGAACCGTTCAACCTGTGTTTGAACGAGTCAAACACAGAATTTGCGTTTTGGGTACAAACTCTGTGTTCTGGACCTGGGATGCAGAGTTGAGCTCTGCATTTGAGCTTGAAAACACAAGAATTCCGTGTACTGAACCTGGGACGCAGAGTTGGGCTCTGCATTTGAGCCTAAAAACGCACGAATTCTGTATTCTGGATCTGAGATGCAAAGTTGGGCTTTGCATTTGAGCCTGGAATGCAGCCACGAACTCTGCATTTTTATTGTTGGGAGGCAGAGATGAACTCTGTGTTTTGAGTCCACGAACTTAGTGTTTTGTTGTTGGAACGCAGAGATGAAGTCTGTGTTTTGAGTCTACGAACTCTGCGTTTTGTCGTTGGAATGCAGAGATGAACTCTGTGTTTTGAGTCCACAAACTCTCAATTTTGTCGTTGGAACGAAGAGATGAACTCTACGTTTTGCATCCACGAACTCTGTGTTTTGACTCTAGAATGTAGCAACGACCCTTAGGTGAGCTTGGCGAGCTTCAGGCTAAGTCCAATATTCAGGCGAAGTCCAGTCTTATAGACGAACTTCAGGACATAACTTGCTGTGAAGAACATGTCATAACTTTCAAACCGTAAGTCGGAATTAAACAAATTATATAAGAAAATCGACTATCTCAACGAGACAGAGCCAACCAAACCTACCCTAAAGAGTTCGGTTTGCTCTGTTTTGCCAAATTCCTTATAGTTTGAGAGATATCTGCGTTTTTATTTGAAGAGACCGTTAATTTGTAGTCTCTTTTGCTAGAGCGTTGCAAAGATCATCATCTTATAACTTTTGTCTTGGCTCCTTAGAAATTAGAGAGTCATCAAATTATAACTCCCGATGTTGATTATGAAGGCTGTTGAATTAGAGCTTTTATCGATCTATATGAAATTTTTTAAATTGTAGCCTTCTGGAAGCCGTTATATTGTAACTTCCATTATTGGTGTTTGATGGGGATCAGTTATATGTAGTAATTTTTAGACAACCTACGCCATCCAAGTAATTGTAGCAGAAGCGTGCTTGAAAGGTAAATGTATGATATCTCAAAACCTGTATGAGCATGCCCATTTCTTCAAATCTACATGACATGTTTTATTAGATTCAACCTCCACAATATCTTGTATTGAATGCATAACATGTAAATAGAATCGTTAATGAATACTATCTCTCAATACTATTTTAGCTTCTAGACATAAGTATCCAGTCTATTTCGATGTCAAAACTCTTCTATCATGCATGTGCTCTATGATTCTTTTGTGTGTCATTTTCACCAAAGGTAAGATTCGTAACATCATGCCTTTCTTACGCAATTATTAGGATTCAACAACATTCAAAGTAAGCATGGCCATATGTGTAAATTACATGAAAAAAAAAACTCATAGGTTTGATAAGTAATATGTAGCCTTAATAACAATGTGTAGCCTTAACAACTAATATGTAGCTTTAACAATTAAATTGTAATCTTAATAACTAATGTGTAACCTTAATAAATAAACTATAACCTTAACAACTAAGGTGTATTCTTAACAACTAAAATTACCTTAACAACTCCGGTGTATCTTTAACAACTAATTATTATGGTTAATAAGTAATATGTAACCTTAACAAGTAATGTGTAAACATAAGAAATAAATTGTAACCTTAACAAGTAGTATGTAACCTTATTAACTAAAAAGTATACTTAACATCTGTAACATAACCTTAACATCCAAGTAAAAAACTCATCAACTAAATTTAACAATATCGTACCTTATACCAGAGAAATAAGCATTTGATCATCTTTCTGGGGAGCAAGCCACAACGATAACATAAGCCTTTTGATTTATCAAGGCTAATTCTTTTATGTAATCTTTCTATTAGGCAATTATGAACATATAAGCCACAGATTGTAAAAGTCGCCAAATATTTGAGTATTATTTGTTTTAAGATTCAGTTCTTTAATTTTTTTTGAAAATTTTGACTAGATGGAGAACGTGCTTAGAATGTAATGCATTTGGAAAGAATTCTTTGACTGCTACTATAATACCCTTATTAATATTAAAAATTATAACCAGTTGATGTAGGGGATTGTAAGGACTTTTCTGATCATATAGTATGGACCATACTAATTGTAAGAACTACTTTTATTCTTCCTCGTTCTCCTGGTCGCATAAGCAATAAGCAAGATAAAATATTTTCTAGTTGCCATCATATCATGTGGCATCAAGTAATATACTGTTATAGAGGTCTTTAAGAAATGTTCCATCTAAAAATAACAGAGGCCTACATCTAGCAATGAACCCTTAAAGACAAGCATTATAGCTTATGGACAAACACTTTAACCTATCATCCATCTCATAAATGACAACACAACTTCCTAGATTAGTGGCTTTAACCATGGTCTCGTTCCTCTATAACTACAACAAATAATAATTAACATTAACATATAAACTGCAACCTTAACAACTAAGTTGTATACTTAACAAATAAATAATAAACTTGACAACTAAACTTTATTCTTAACAACTAAGTTGTATACATATGAGAAAACATAACAAGTAATTTATAACATTAACAACTAACTTGTAACTTGAATCATAAGCCTCATCATTGTCATTAAGCAACTTCTGTTGTGTTCTCTCTTTACTATGATACACTTTGTAGTGATTAATCTTGATGCTGAGCTGACAGAGTAAGTCGTTCTTGATATCAATTAGCCGAAGGTTTGGCCTAACCTTCAGAATAGCTTGTATTTGAGTTGCAATAAATTTACAAAATGCCCTTGACTTACTGCATTAGTTCCATGTTGATCGCAAGTGTGAGTAGCATGGAATTTATTTATAGACATAATCGACCAATTTCGAATTGAAGAAGCAAACAACATCCAAGGGCATTTTCTGTATATCTTTGTATTAGCAATACACTCTTATACATTTTTGTTTATTATGGTAAAAATCATACTCAAATATTTTTGCAATTGAATAGAATTAAAATGCTAATCTAACTTCAGCAACGCTACCAAAATTTTGTCCCACTTCACGCATGGATGTGTGCCTCTCATTTAAGATATTGGTTTGGTTGTTAATCATATCATCGATCATCATGATTGTGTCGCTAGTAGATTGTCGTTATGAGTATGTTTATCATTGCATGATTGGTTGAACATAGCAAAAGTGCATCCGGGATTTACTGTCAAAATTATCCTATAAAAGTGAGAAGATAGTATTAGATTAATATGGTAGACAAACAACTTAAAATTTTAAAAATTAACAATAAACTTTATCAGCTACCTACTAAGATTAACAACCAACTCATAAGATTAACATCCAGTTTTTAACCTTAACAACAAGTTGTTAAGGTTAACAACTAACTTGTAAGTTAACAACCAACTCATAAGGTAAACTATAAAACCTCATAAATAGTAAAAAAAATGAGTTATATTATGATAAATATCATTTATGGATGATATGTTAGTAATTGATTTGAGATTAATTAAGTGTATATATGAAAATATACAAGTGTTAAACATGCACAAAACAAGTAAAAACATGCACACACATGCAAAACCTGTAGGCTAGAAAATGCCTCGGGTCAGTCGACTGATGCTTACCTATCAGCCGACTGATGGCAAGCCATCGGTTGACTGACGGGGCCAGTTTCCTAGTCTTATTTGGATTCGGGTCTTTTTGAATTTTTTTTGGGTTTGCCTATATATGTATGGATATATTTCATGAAAATCTCTCTTTTATGTCATATTTCTGAACCCTAGCAGTCACCCTCTCCCCTTAAAAACCCTAGATCATATTTTGCTAATTTTGAAGAGCTTTGTGAAGCAAATACCAAAAAGAGGGTGAGATCATCGGCGTTTGTCGAAAGATCGTGTTTTCTTGCACTTTTGGGGATTCCAGCGAGTTTTGAGGCGAGTTTCATCTCCTCCAATTCCATCCCCATTTTTAATTGGTTTCTATTGAGTTTTATTTGGTTTTATCGGACCTTAAAACCTAATTTAAGCATAAAGATTGTTATTTTAAACTATAAGCTACTAAGATTTGATCTTTATGATTTTAACAGTTATAGAAACTAATTTTCTGATTTGGATTTAAGAGTTTATACAGATCTAACATGAGATTTTGATAAAGTTGCTTGTTTTAATGATGAACTTGTAAATAAGATTATGTTAGGGTTTGTGCTTTTCCCCCATACATTTATATCTCTATTTTCGTGAAGTAATATGAACCTTAATTACATTAAAATAAGATTTATACACTTTTGTTTTGTAAAAATTTTGATTTTTGTATAGAAAATAGATGTTTACAGGAAATTGTTGACTGACCTCTAGTCGGTCGACCGAAGCATAAGCATTGGTCGACCGATCAAGTCAGATTTGTATGTGCATGATCTTGTGCATGCAACCGGTTGACTGACATGTGTAAGCTAGTCGACCAATCTGTGTGAAATAGTGAGTAGTGTGTTTTGGTCATGTGGGTATGATTCTGAACATGAAGTTCGGGTCCACACATTGAGACTCGTGCTTGGACATTGGAGTATACATTTTGGGGTTGTGTTCGCACGATCTGTTGAGGTGCGTAATATATATTTTTGAGGTCATCATAATAGATAGTGACACATATATTACATTTCATGATTGTGGATGCTTGAGCGGGTTAGTTGGTATATCACAATGAGACCGCGATAAACTACACTCAGGGTGGCTAGTTGATATACTGCAATGAGATCGCAGTAGACTATACTCCATTGTGCATCACTATTTTTAAAATTGGGTGGTTAGTTGGCATACCGCAATGAGACCATGGTAGACTACACTCAGGGTGGTTAGTTGGTATACTACAATAAAATCGCTGTAGACTACACCTGTTTAGCATCGTTGTTTCAGATAGAGTATTATTTAGATTGCATTCATGCTCTCATATTAGTTACTCGAGAGTAGGGTATAAGACTAAGGTTGTCATACACGACATATTTTATGTGAGCTTCCTTGACTGGGATATTATATTTGAGACTACGCCATCTACCCGAGGGTAGCGTGAGGATTTTGACATAACTTGCATTGGTTGAGATTTGGAGTTGTATTTCTTATTTTATTCATAGGATTTGGAGTTGGTATTTAGCGATTCACAATTGAAGATACAAGGTATATACATGAGGGTTTCCTTATTTGGATTATTTTGCTTGACGTACCCATTCTCGTGTTGTGGATTTCTAAATATAAATTTCCACTTAGCTTATGATAGATAATTTATATATGTCTGTATGTACTAACCTATATTTTTATATACTCCTAACCCCCTCCCCTTGGGGGTGGTGGAGATTATCTCACTAGCGCTTTGATGATCGTTGTTTCCCTTCTTTTCAGGCAGCGAGTCAGGCGTACGGAGAGTCGCAGGTTGACGGAGTTTTGGATGAGCTCCTATCATTATTTATTATTAGTAGTTATTTAGAACTCCATAGTAGTTATGATTTACTTTCAGACATTTAGAGTTGTATTTGATTTTGTAAAGACTGAGTACCTAAGTACTATTTCATTTGACTCTATATATTGAGACACTTCACATTGGTTTCAGTTTATCAGTTGTACTTCATTTTACTCAGTTGGAACATGATTATATTATCAATGGATTCTCTCATTTCCTTTATCATGTTTAATGCATTACTATCTTATTTTATCTACTTTGTACCTATACTTGTTTATAATTGATTCTACTAGAGAGATATTAAAGTGATGGTAAAACGTGTTGTCACACTATGTGGGTGCATGACAAGTTTGATATCCTTGGGTTCATCTTGGATTGTAGCCTTGAGTGAAATCAGTAGCGTCACAGTTAGTATCAAAGCTCTAGTTCCAGCATCCTTAGGATTATTCTCTGTTAAGTCGTGGAGCTAGGATAGAGTTTTCTAGGATTTTTGTATAGAGTTCAATAGGAATTCCTAGACTGAGTGAGGACGTTATATGTATACCTTAAAAATTATAATTTTTTATGATAACTATCATACTTGATTGAAAAGTATTTGCATGAATGATATGTGATATGATTTACCTATTGTTATATGATACGTTATTTTGTTTGAGGTCTCATTTACTTTGTCTTATAAGCTCTTTTCCTGAAATTATAGATGTCAGGACGAACTGGGCAAGCTGATCCAGAGCCCGAGCCGTAGTAGGCTCCAGAGTATCTGATCAACCTCATAGCACCGTTTGCAGCCCAGTTAGTTATGATTGATGAGCAGATGGTGAATCGGGTTCCGCTAGTGAGACCATATCTAGTGGTGTCACCATCAACACCTCATGTACCTATTGCAGAGGAGTCGCCAGTAGTCACACCACCACTAGCTGTTGATAGGGCTGCAGAACAGGAGGCTTGGCTCCATATGGTGGAGAGCTACCAGAAGGTGAGAACACCAGAGTTTCATGGCCCATCGGATTCACTTGTGGCGCACAAGTGGAAGGAAGATGTGGGGAGCATTTTAGATATACTTAATGTGGACACAACACAGAAGCAGAGACTAGTAGCATTCAGCCTTAAGGGCGACGCAGGAGGGTGGTACCAACTTCAGTTCACTCCAGAGCAGCGTTTGACACTCACCTAGGAGGACTTCATCTTTTTCTTTGACGAGCAGTATGTATCAGCGATGATGAAAGCTGGGAAGGAGTTGAAGCTAGCTCGGTTAGAGAAGGGAGATATGTCTGTTGCTGATTATGAGAGAAAGTTTGTGGGTTTGCTCAGGTTTATGGGTATGTGGCAGACCAGAGAGCACCAGGCTCGGATTTTTTTGATTGGGCTTCATCCGAGTTTACGCCACTATCTTATATCCAGACGATTCCATTCAGTGCAGGAGGTAGCCGATGCAGCTATAGCTCATGAGATAGAGGCCGCCATGTTTCAGAAGGGCAAGGAAGGGAATGCTAGAGCAGAGAGATAAAACCCTGTAAATTTGAATATATGGTGATAAATATTATTTATTGATGTTTGAATATGCTAGGAATTGATGTGAGGTCAATCCAATGTATATATGTGAGGGTACAAGAGAATCATGCTTGAAACATGCACAAACAGACTGATTTAAACCTGTCTAGTCTACTGTTAGTAGTCGACTACTAAGGTCATTAGTCGACTAATAAGGATAATAGTCGACTAGTCGGGCTGATTTCCAGATTTCCTAATGGGTTTCGGGTCAGTTTGGGACCCAGCTTCATATATGTGTATATAAATCCTTTTTACTCAAAAATTTCCTCTCTTTTAATTATATCTCTGAATCCTAAGCAGTCACCCTCTCACCTCAAATCCTAGAACTTTTTTGTGGTGTTTCTCGAGGAGTTTGAAACATAAATTGAGATGAGGGTGGGTTTTGCGATCGTGGTTGAAGGGGGATCTGCTCATACGTACTTGAGGAGTTCAACACGACTCTGAGGCAAGATCATCTTCATCCAAACCTACACCTTTAAATAATAATTGATTTAATATGTTCAACTTGTTGTTTTCATGTCTAAATCTTAACTTGAGGTGATAAAAGTTAGATTTTTGTTGTTAAATCTTAAACTCATGCTAGATCTGATGTTAATTCTTGCTGTTTACATTAGATTCATGATCATGATTATTAGGGTGTTTTTAAAGTTCGCTTTTAACTTAATAATCATGCCTAAATCATGTTTGAAACCCTAATTTTGTTATTTAATTAAGTACATATGTATTAAAGATGTTTAAACCCTAGGTTTGTGATACCTAAGTAGTGTAATCATAATTAAACAAATTTATCTCTGTTCATATTTAGATTTTATCATGTTTTATTAATTATGTTGATAATCCATATGCTAAATTGAGGAAATTGATTAATTAGGATGTTGAACCCTAGTTAGACTAAGTTAATATTTCGTATTATGTTCGAGTTAATCTCTGTTGAATATTTATCATGTTTAAATCTTGTTTTAACTTCATGATAAGTGCATTTGACCGATAAGTCATGTTCGTGCATGTAAAAATTTATGTTTTACAGTGTAGTCGACTAATAACCTTAATAGTCGATTACTCGTTCCATGGTTCAACCTATAGAAACTTATTTATTATAGAGTAGTCGACTAATACTCTTAATACATCATGTACACTCGACATCGATGCTGGAAGATCTAATCTATATGAGACAGCTCCTACACACTCAACAATTCTGAATGGACCAACATATCTCGGGGTAAGTTTTCTTTGTCTGCCGAATCGCTCAATGTCTTTCATCGGCGATACCTTTAACATGACGAAATCTCCAACCTGAAATTCTAAAGGTCGTCGCCTCTAATCTGCGTAGCCCTTTTGCCAACTCTGAGTGACAAGAATACACTCTCTAATCAAAACTACTTTCTCCGTAGTGTGACTTATCAGTTCTAGCCTAAGTAATAAACTATCCTTCGGCTCTGCCCAGTAAATCAGGGATCTACAAGGCCTCCCATATAACACCTCATATGGTGCCATACTTACCATCGCCTCATAGCTATTATTGTAGGCAAACTCTATTAATGGATTGTGATCCTCCCAGCTACCCTAGAAATTAATAACTCATGCTCGAAGCATATCCTCCAACACCTGATTCACTCTCTCCGTCTGACCATCCGTCTATGGGCGAAAAATGCTACTATATGATAACTGGTTGTTGAACAAATTCTGTAAACTCCTCCAGAAGTAGGATGTGAAAACTAAGCCTTGATCCGATACAATCGTCTCCGGGACTCTGTGCAACCAAACTATCTCCTGGATGAAAATTCTCGCATAAGTCTCCGTCGTATAAGTCGTCTTCACGGGTAAGAAATGTACCGAGTTCGTCAACCGATCAACTATCATCCAAATGGAATCACTCCCTTTGCTCGACCTCAGCAAACCCACAAAAAAATCTATAGAGATATCTGCCCACTTTCACTCAAGAATGGGTAAAGGCTATAGACTTCCTGCAGGTCTCTATGTTCTGCCTTCACTTGCTGGCAGGTAAAGCACTTAGCTACATACTCTGCTATCTCTCTACGCATGCTACTCCACCAAAAATGTCTCTTTAGTTCATTGTACATTTTTTTGTGCCTGGATGCACTATGTACCTGGTATGATACGCCTCATCAAATAAGTCCTTCTTCAACTGCGGGTTGTTCGGCATGACTAACTAGCCCTTCATTCGAAGACCTCCATCTATTCTAACAGTCCAATCAGCTTTGGGTTCTTTAGAAATCTTCCCCTTTCGGGTTTGAATCTAAGAATCCTCTAGCTATGCTCTGACCACTCTATCACTCTAAGATAGCTATACTGATAAAGCTCCTAAGAACGCTGCTCTCACTAATCTCTATCCGAAAGTCAAACTGGCTAAGGATGTGAAGATCTCGATACAACGAGCATCTCAAAGCTAAAGGCTCACAATGACGCTTCCTGCTCAATGCGTCTGCTATAACGATCGCCTTCCCTGGATGGTACTGGATCGCTAACTCATAATATTTAATAAACTCAACCCATAGTTGCTATCTCTGATTTAACTCTTTCTGAGAGAAGAGGTACTTCAAACTCTGATGATCTATGAATAGCTTGAACTGCACGTCATACAGATAATGTCTCTAAGTCTTCAGTGTGAAGACTACTGTCGCTAGCTCCAAGGGTGCATGGGATAGTTTTGCTCATGTGTCCTCAATTGCCACGAGATATATGCCACTACTCTCTGGGTCTGCATAAAAACACCTCCTAGATCCGATAGCGACGCATCTGTGTAGATGACAAAGGTCTTATCGTTACTCGGGATGATCAACACCAACGTTGTAGTCAACTTAGCCTTCAAAGTCTCAAAGGCCTCCTGGCCCTCTGTGCTCCAAACAAACTATACACCCTTCTTCGTAAGGCATGTAAGTGACATCACAATCTTCAAGAAGTCCTGAATGAACTTCCTATAATAACCTGCCAATCCTAGGAAACTACGAATCTCTATAACCATCTTTGGCGGCTCCTAATCTAGTACTGCCTCAATATTGGCTGGATCTAGTGCTATGCCCTCTCTGCTGATGACGTAGCCTAGAAATCTGACCTCTGATAGCTAAAATTTGCATTTGCTAAACTTAGCAACAGCTGATACTCCTGCAAAGTCCATAATGCCAATCAAAGATATTGCTCGTGCTCTGCCTTCGATCTAGAATATATAAGGATGTCATCGATAAAAAAACAATCATGAACTGGTCTAAGTATGCACGGAAAACCGGATTCATCAAATCCATGAATACAATGGGTGCATTGATCAACCCAAATAGCATGATAAGAAACTCGAAAGACCCATATCGAGTCAAAAAGGCGGTCTTGGGAATATCCATCTCTCGAACCTGCAGTTGATGATAACCAGAACGAATATCAATCTTTGAGAAATGTTGTGCTCCCTGCAACTAGTCGAACAAGTCACCAATCCTCGGTAGTGGATACCTATTTTGAATGGTGACCTTGTTCAACTCACGAAAATCTATACATAATCGCATGTTACCGTACTTCTTCTTCACGAAAAGGACAAACACTCTCCATGGAGAATGACTTCGACAAATAAAACCCTGAGATAACTACTCATCTAACTAGATATGGAACTCCTTCATCTCGGTAGGCGCTATACGATAAGGTGCTCAGGATATCGGTGTTGTGCCTGACTGCAACTTGATGCAAAACTCGACCTCTCTCACTAGAGGTAAACCTGGTATGTCCTGGAAGACATCCTGATACTCTGAGTTTACTCGCGTCTCGCTCAAATCGGCACACCGATCTTGCATCATCACCTCCTCGACGTATGTCAGAAATGACTTTGCAAACTGGTTACCCCGTGAGGTCACTACCACCAACTCAAACTCATCAAATGCTCACAAGCTAATTGTCTTCACAAAATAGTTGATACTCACATGGTAGAAAGATAGCCAACCATACCAAGGATAACATCAAACTCGGACATACGTAGGATGATCAAATCAACCACGATCTTGGACTCGTCTAAGCTGACGATACATCTCCTATAGATACTCTCTAAGAGGGCCACCTATCCCAAAGGAGTAAATACTGATAAATGAATGTCTAAAGGCTGTGCTACAAGCTAAAGTCTAATCATGAAATTATGAGAGGTGAAAGAATGTGAAACACCTGAATCGAAAAGAATAGGGGTTGGAAAGAAGTTCACAAGGAACATACCTTCCACCACGGCACTGCTCGTACCATGATCGCAAGGAACAACTACATACACTCTACTGGTAGCTGAAGGCTGCTGTGCTGAATCGTTTGGAACGTATGGGACTATCTGTCCCTGTGGAAACTCCTAAATGGCTCACACTTACCCCTCAATCATGCGAACTACTGGCGGTGCTTTAATCCTCAACTATTGGCCCTGACATCGTCCTTAAGCACGGCTCTGCTGTTGCTGATTATAGTTCTTGCCCTGCTAGCCTCCTGTTGGCACGCTGTGGCACTCTGCTACTCTGTGTCCAAACTTATGGCAGCTATAACATGCTCCCTGAAATCTGTGCTTCTGTTGCGCACTCTGATCCTGCTAAGGTCCCTTCTTATGGGGACCATGCTAATGTGAACCCTTACTATGCTGCTGGAGTCCTCCTGGTCCTGTAAATAGCCTCTTTCCCTTTCCTTTGTCCCCAGGCTATCCTGATTTAGCATTCCCTTCCTTGCCATTCTGGAATATGATCGTCTCTGTCTCCTGAGATATGGCAGCATCGGCCACCTCTCGTACTGAATGAAATCTCTTGGACACAAGATAACGACACAAACTTGGGTGAAACCACATCAAGAACATCTAAGCCTGCTGCTCTCCGATCTACCACATCCTCGTGAATCTAAGTAATCCCATGAACTTACTCTTATAATCTATCACCGACATATCTCCCTGCTCTAGTCGGGCTAGCTCCAACTCCTTTCCAGCTTTCGCTGCTGTTAACACATACTTCTCATCAAAGAAGTAAGCGAAATCCTCGCAAGAAAGTGTCATCCTCTGCTCTGAGGTAAACTGAAAATGATACCAACCTCTTACGTCGTCCTTGAGGCTGAAAGCTGCTAACCTCTACTTTTGCACAGTGTACACATTAAGCATATCTAAGATATTACTTACATCTTGCTTCCACTTGTGTGCTACAAGAGAATCTGACGTTCTATGAAACTTCGGTGTTCTCATCTTCTGGTACCTTTCTACCAAATGAAGCCAAATCCCTACTCAGTGGCTCCATTAACAACTGGTGGTGGTGTAACTATGGGTGTTTCTTTCTCACTAGGTATCTCCTGCTGGACATTATTTGTCATCCGCTCCTCTATCACTGCTAACCGGGCTGCCAAAGGTGCTATGAGATCTACTAGATACTTCAGAGCCTACTACGGTTCGGGCTCTGCATCAGCTTGCCCAGCTCCATGAGCATGGGTACCTCTACAACCCTGTCCTCTTCCTAACATCTATAAGTTTAGGGATAGAGCTTGTTAAACACAGTGAATGAGATCCCAAGCATAAAAACAGAACATATATTACTAGGAAATAGTATCACTTATCATTCACAGCATGCTTTATAATTCAAGAAAGGTAGTCATCATAAAAAAAATTATAATTTTCGAGTACATATATATAACCTCCTCACTCATTCTAGGAATTCCTAGTGGACTCTATACATGATTACTATGAAACTCTATCCTAGCTCCACAACTTGACACATGATGATCCTAAGGATACTAGAACTAGAACTCTGATACCAACTATGACGTCCCTGGGTCCACACAAGGTTGCAGTCCAAGGTGAATCATAGAATGTCAAACCTGCCATGTACCAACACCGTATAACAACATGTTTTATCATCATAGTTACTTTCTCTCTAGTGGAATCAAATAACAGGTGTAGGTACAAAATAGGCAAAACAATAATAAAGTAGTACAATGAACAAGATAAATACAGAAGAGATGTCCAAATAATCATCATCAGGGCCCAACTAAAATAGAATAAAATATCTTTGAAGCTGGAACAAATGTAATATGTCATAATACAAAGAGTCAAGTGAAATCCTACTAAGGCACCCAACCTTTACAAAATAAAAACACAATCTCTAACGCCTGAATATAAACATCTACTGTGGAGCTCTAAAATAGCTACTAATCTATCTACCCTTCAAAAAAGGGAGTTCATGAAAAACTTTACTCTCCCAAAAATAGCCTTACCCCCAATTTAATTACCAAACATATCCCAAAATAGCCTTCCCAAAATACCCTTTCATCAGTTACGAATATATTCCTCCTTTTAATTCATCAGTCCTTTCAATTCATCGGTCCTTTTAATTACCAAACTTTACTCCTTTCAATTCCTTCTCCTCCTCCTCCTCTGATCTTCCATTACCTCCAACAACTTTTAGAGATGAATTCAATTCACCAGTTTATCCGTTACCCTTCATCTCGGCCCCTCTTCTCGGTTCTTACGTTACGCAGTCGCACGATCTTAAGCCATCAATTTCAAGAGATGAGTGTTATTTCCCTAATCATCAACCCGTCTCCGCCATCATCTCCTCATTTGTCAGAATTTTTGCATTGGGTAGAACCAGCAAGGAATTTCATTGAAGAAGGTATTACTAAATTTTTCCTACGCTTTCTGCTCAATTCATCATCTCACCTTTTTGTTCTTCATTTCTCTCATTGGTTCTAATTTTAAAGAAAAAATTCATTTAATTGTGTTCTAATTAGCCATCATTTCGTTTTGTTCTAATTCAACAATAGGTCAAGGATTGTCCGAATTAGGGATTGCTTTAAGTCTTCATCTTGCTCCTGTGTCAGTTTCAATAGGTAAAAATTCAATTGTTATTTTTTTGAATTTATGGTTTATGTCCTTTTAGTTAAATTTGGTGAATTAGTTTTTTTATTTTGAGCTGAATTGAGGAAATAGGGGTGGACGACTTTGTTAGATAGTATTTTCAGACACAAAAGGGGAAACTTGACTGAGTTTGTTAGATAGTATTTGCAGACACAAAAGGGGAAACTTGACTGGGTTTGTTATATTCCAATTATTTGCTTGCTTATATTGTTAGACATATGTAGACAATTAATTTACGTAGAATTAGGAAGAAAGCATGATATTTGTTGTATAAAATTTGCGAAAATGAAGTGGTTGTTCAAAGACAATAGCAGGAGCAAATAATATACTAAATCTGTAGAGGAGTATGGTACACAATGCATAGGAGAACAGAGTAAAGATTCTACTCAATCAGATCCACACAACTGAATTGAAAAATTATGTTGATTAAATAATGATGACATAAAAATTAGAAAATCATTTTCTGTTTTCATGAACTGATAACAGAGGTGAATAATAAGCAAGACCTGTAGCAGACACATGACATGCAACTATAGTTCAAGTATTTATAGCTATGATGCCTCAAAATAATGATTAAATCATTAAAAAGCTATCATAGATCTTGACTGAATAAGTAGATAAGTAAATCATGCCAGAACAAAGAAATAAAGAGGTAAATGTAACCTTTCCAAGTACAGGGTCATGCCCAGAAGTTAATGTAGCTCATAATTGCACAACAAGCGTATCGTTTTTGAGTATCCACTACCACAAATGCTCAATTGCATATACATGCTAATTGATAAACACAAAAAGTGAGAAAATTTCTCAAGCGTAAAACTCAACATGAAAAACTGGATTAGATGTTGATGATACCTAACATGAAGGTTCAAGAAAAGTTTATGTATTAGGATTGATCGCATTGTATATCAATTAAACACCACCCCAGAAAAGAAGTTTGTACCAACTATGTTCAAGTTATCTGAATAGACAAGAAAACTAGCAAACTCCAACTATTTTGCAGCCTAGACTTATCCTTTCCTCTGTTTTCTCCACCCATGATATAACCAGGAACTATCCAATGAAAATGGTGTAGTAACTTCTGCAGAATCTCATAAACCTGCATGCACAATTCTCGCGTCGGCACAAGAACCAACGCTGATACATATTGTCAGTCAAATGTTAATCCCAAATGTTCTTTTTTTCCCACTTTTAATGAGAAGACCAAATGTATCATTACTATGATGAACTAATAAAAGCACAAACTACTATGTGAGCATACCAAATTCCCATCGGATCATTGAATCCGCTGATCATAAGCCTAAAGTAAATGTACAATTGGTGCGAGATACACAATAGTCTTTCCGGTCCTAGTAACGGCATTAACAAGTCTATAATCTCCATTTAAGGGGGGGGGGAAACTATTTAAAAAGAGAAATTTCAAATTTCCAATGAAATATATAGAGAATAAAAAAGGATACACATCTTTCCCCTCGATTACAACTGCAATTGCCTGAGCCTGGATATGAGTTGGAACTTGAAATCCCATTTTTTACCTTAGTTTCAGTTATACCTTGAAGATGTTGGTATAAAACCCGTTATTGTTATCTTAGTTTTCTGCTCTCATTAAGGGCTTCTATATTGTTGCTGTCTGTAAACATTTCCTTACGTGCTCTGGTATAGTAGTTCATATGTACAATTTCTTGTAGGTTATTTGCCCTAAAAGAAAAAAGATCTTGCATATTAAGATTTATGAAACAAGGGTTCAATTTATATGTTAGAACATGCTGAGGAAATCTGAGAATATGTATCACCTTGTATACAGACATCACTTAATGTAGACTGGGTGCTTATTTTTTTTTTGGCTTTTTTGTTTGGTTGGTTGGTTTGTTTTTTTGGTGGGATGGGGTGGTTTTTGTTTTTTTTGTGGGGGGGGGGGGGGGGGGGGGGGGGGGTGGGGGGGTGGGGGATGTGTTACAAGGGAATTCTTGGCAAGATACGAGGGTTCCCAGGCTCTATAGAGGGATATATTCTGTAAACTCTATGTTTAATTGTTCTTTGTATTATTGTTTATATGTTTATTTTGTTGATTTTGTCTTTCCAATTTTGTAAGATCTTAAAGTTTTCTTGCAGATTTTTTTTAGATATTAATATGTCTGCTACTCGATCTTTTTCTCAGCTCCATATTCCATTTTCTAGATGATGTTTTTCTCTGAATCTTTGGAAACTCAATTCCTATTGACTTAAAGTTTTAGTTATTAGTTCTTTGAAGCATTTGCATACAACATGCTGTTAGAAATTCCTTGCATCCATTCATTGATTTGATGCTATGGGTTTCTCAATCAAGTGTCATAGAATGGATATAGATCTGAAGCATTTTTAATATTGAGACATAGACTCTGTTATGTGTTGAATTTGTTTGTCTTAGATGCCGGAGGAATGGAGGATTGAATTTGTTTGAAAGAATTCATCTTTATCAAGCTCTTTATGCTATTTCTTGCAGTTTATATTTCAGTTTTACATACTATTGAGGCAGAGAGACATACATATGTCACAAAAGAAACATGTTTTCCTATGCTACCATGAGAACAGAATATTACATTATGAGATCATCCGCAACAATATGCAAAGAGAAGTTAATGTTGTTGTCCATCTAAATTAAATAGTTTCACATCTCACCAATAACAGCTAGATATATCTCCAGCATTCCTGCTGAGCATGTTTATACTTCCTCCTATGATTCTGACTTGCTTATACATCCATAACATGGCTGACGCCGATGTCTCACCACCCCATTAGACTCCTGCAACTGACAAGGTTCAGCATTTGAGGATGGGCTTGTTCTGTCAATTGGTGCGAGATACACAATAGTCTTTCCGGTCCCAGTAACGGCATTAACAAGTCTATAATCTCCATTTAAGGGGGGGGGACTTTTTAAAAAGAGAAATTTAAAATTTCCAATGAAATATATAGAGAAATTTCAAATTTC
>BQKN01063219.1:290861-316675 GCA_022839385.1 Asparagus kiusianus
AAAATAAACTAAACAATATGATGCTTTTTGTTATATGTCATGGTATCAGTAGAATTTGATTTTCGTTCAAATAGAGTACTAACTTATGTAGAGTATACAATTAAGTAATTAACTATGATTTAAATTTATCTACAGGGAAGTTCATGTTTTTATCAATCTATTTCCAAGGGTTAACTTCATGACCGATATAATTCATCAATCTAAAGGGAAACACAAAGTTCAGAATATTTTGCTTGGATTTAAATCCACATCTTCAAACATTACTTTTAGATATATTCTTGTTATTGTATTTGATTGATCAATCAACTTGTAGATACAACCACTCCAATATCGCATAATTGATCCTTAAATATAAACGTATTATTCAAACATTTTTAATTTTTAGCTTATGTTCATATATTGTAAAACCCCGAAAATTTGAAAATAGTGTGATAAACAATTATAAATATGTTATATGATGAAAATAATGTATTTTGATGTTGGAGTATGATAAGAATTGATTTGAGGTCAATTCAATGTATATTTGTGAATATATGAGTGTAAACAATCAAAACATGCATAAAGGTCAAGAGTGAAAATCTGAGAATTTTAACCAGTTGAGAGTTTTTATATTTTTCATGCTGATTCAGTTAGAATCTGAAAAAGTGTATAATATCAAAGTTGTAAGTATCTTCAAGAGCTTTCCAACAAATCTTAGATCACCTTATTCTGAGGTCGTATGAGAAAGTTATAGCCAAAATACCGAAGAGAATGTTCCTAGTCAGACTGAATTTCCAGTTTCGGGTTTCGGGTTTCGGGTTTGCTGCCATATATATACATGATATATCACGAAAATCACCTCTTTGATTCTGTTTTACAAACCCTAGCAGCCCCCCCTCTTCTCCCTCAAACCCTAGGTTCGTTTTTGGTGATTTTGGAGGATTTGCAAGGGTTTTCAGCGGGATTTGTCGGATTTCAGCGAAGGGGATCAACCTCCTGCAGATCTAGGAGCCCATTTCTCACCTGAGGCGAGTATCATCTCGCCCAATCCCTCACCCCTATTTTCTATGGTTTTCTTCTGATTTTTCATGAGTTTTTGATGAGCCAAAAATGTATTTTTGTATAAAAACGAGTTCTTTATAATATAGATTGCAAGAATCAAAGGTTCCAGTTTTCAAAGTTCACAAATGTTCTATTAACAAAGATCTAGATCTGAAATTTGCCTAAACAAGAGTTAAATCGTTTTTACTGTTATTAAAACGTTTTTGGTTTGATTCTCATGGATTTAGAATATAGAAAGTTTTAGATTTCAACCTGGAATCAGTTGTTTAGCTTCAGTATGTTTATTTGAATCACAAACTCTTGTCATCGTAGAATAGTAAATTTTTGTTGCAGGTTTCGAGCTGACAGAAACCCAGATTTGGGTTTCTGTCCGCTCGGCGGTCGATCGGTGCGGTCGACCGCTGAGCTCATTTTAGGCTCCGGTCGATCGCAGCGTCATTTCGGTCGACCGCGATATTTTATCGGTCGACCGCGACGTTCTGTCGGTCGACCGATAAATCACAGCGGGCGACCGCCGGGCCCGTACCAGAGTTCGGTCGACCGGATCGGCCGACCGCCGTTCTCTCTGTTGCTTTTTCCCTGTTTTGTGCATTCTTGAGTATTCGTTCAGATTTGAGTGATTGCCTGGATTATCTGACATTGGTTTTTAGTCTTACTATGTATCCATGCACGATAGATGACCTGAGGGTATAAACGGGGGACTTACACACTGATTTGAGTATGGATGTATATAAGTAGATTATTCTATATATCTCAGCGACCGTGCACAATTTCACAGTCCTCAAGTGGGACATGCGTTGCTATTAAATCCTCGTGTTGGATATGCATTAACATCCGATCCATGCGTTGGACAACGGTCACATCCGGTCCATGCGATGGACAACGGTCACATCCGGTCCATGCGTTGGACAACGGTCACATCCGGTCCATGCGTTGGACAACGGTTATATTCAGTCCTCGTGTTGGACATTCACTATTTTTCAGTCCTCGTGTTGGACATTCACTACTTTTCAGTCCTCGTGTTGGACATTTGCATATTAGACCACGTGTTGGACAATTACATATTAGACCACGCGTTGGACATTTGTTAAGCTATAAGTACGACCCTTATCTGAATCAGGACACGACATGATTACATGATATTTGGACATGATAGCTACGTAGACTGGACACGACACTTATGTGATATTGGCCTTTGACACTTATATGGTTTTGGCATGACTTTTGATTTAGTAATGAGATGTGCTGTTCTTTCAATTTATTATTCATGTATTAGACTTCGAGTTTGGTATTTAGGGATTTACAATTTGAGATACAAGGTATATACATGAGGGTTTCCTTGTTTGGATTATTTCGCTCGACGTACCCATGCTCGTGTTGTAATTTCCTAAATACTAAAACCCATTATTTGCTAGGAGTAATGATTTTAACTATTATGTAATAATTGTATTTTTTTTTGTATACAACAAGCCCTTTTCCCTTGGGGTTGGTTGTGATGTTACTCGCTAGCGCTTTGACGCTCATTGTCCCTCCCCCTTTCAGGTCACGAGCCAGGAGCACGGAGTGTCGCAGGTTGATAGCGATGCACTTTAGTGCCAGCTGTCTACTTTAGATATATTTTTTTTTTCTTTTGAGCTCCATTGTAGACTTTTTGGTTTAGGCATTTGAGAGTTTATTCTAGAAGTTGTAAAGGCTGTGTGCCTTATTTTCTTTACTCAGACTTATTGTATTTGAGACTTGTTATGAACTCCAGTTTATTCATTTCAGACTTTGACTATGTGCTTCAGTTTATTTCGTTGATGAGATGTGTTATGTTCTGTCATTGCATCCAGAATTGTTGATTTACCTTTTACTTGCTTTGTACCTACACCTGTTGTTGATTCCACTAGAGAGATAGTAAATGTGATGGTGAAACATGTTATTGCACGGTGTGGTGCATGGTAGGTTTGACATTTCTGGTTTCACCTCGGACTGCAGCCTTGTGTGAACCCAGGAGCGTCACATATATATTGTGTACATTCATTAAATTTATACAAATCTTTCCATAAATATAATTATAATTAAAATTAATATTAAAAATTTTACCACATGCATTGCACGTGCAATCTAACTAGTATAATGTAAAAGATGGAAGCTAATATGCATCTCCATCAACCTACGACTCTCCATGCACCTGACTCGCTGCTTGAAAAGAGGGGAAACAACGAGCATTAATGCGCTAGCGAGATCATCTCCACCACCCCCAGGGGGAAGGAGTAGGAGTATATAAGATAATACAAGTTAGTATATATAGATATAAAATCATGTATACTACACTAAGTGGAAATTGGTATTTAGAAAACCACAACATGAGAATTAGTACGTCGAGCGAAATAATCCAAACAAGGAAACCCTCATGTATATACCATGTCTCAAATTGGGAATCACTAAATACCAATTCTAATCCTATGCATGAAAAATAATACACAAAAGAAATATTACAACTCCAAACCTCGGTAAGCCATGTCAAATCTCAGACTACCCTCGAGTAGTTGGCGTAGTCATAAGGAATATCGTCCAACATAATCATCTCCATAGAACATGTCATGTATGCTAAATGTCCAAATCATACCCTACTCTTGGGTAATCTAGCATGGGAGCATTAATGTGAACTGTATATGTATACCTTTTCATGAAATAACGATGCTATTGTAAGGCCATCACAATATCCTGTGTCTACCACCTTACTCAATCGTTCTGTGGAGATATGTAAATCACCATAGTCTATATGATGCATAATAGATGATCTCCAAGTGGAGTATAGACATATAAGTCCAATCTGAAAATACCACGATCATCCTAGAGTGTGGTCCATTCGCGGTCTCATTACGGTATACTAACCAACTTTAAGTGTAGTCCATCTGTAGTCTTATTGCGGTATACCGACTAACCCACTAAGCATCCACAACTAATATAATATTTAATATATGTGTCAACTCTAACACCATCCACATTAAACATGTGTTACACATCTCAACAATTCGTGTAAACTAAAACAAAACATGTATTCAAATGTTCGCGCACATGTCTCGATGTGCGGATCAAAATATCGTGTTCACCAACACCTCATGTGTCAAATAAACAACAAACAATATATAACAATGTCAGTCGACCGAGAAAATACTTCGATCAAACAACTAATTGTGCAAAACATACACATACACATACTGGCTGGTCGGTCGACCGATGCTTATGCGGCGGTCGATCGGCTAGAGACAATTTTCTTACCCCTGCAGGATTTGTTCGGGTGTCGGGTATTTGCTTCTATCTGATCTAATTCAATGTAAAGCATATAAACTACATTATAAATTTTTTTTAGCATTATTGAAGTACATCCAACCACATGAAACAAAAATTACCATATTAGATGTATTCACAAACCCTAAGCATGTTCAAATACATCAAAACGTCATGAAAATCATCAAATCTTAGTTAAAACTCATGTTTAAATACTTTTAGATCTTAATCTACCTTAGAGAATTCGTTTGTAATCTTTTAGAAACAAAAGATTAGATCTTTATGTCGAATACTATAAAAGAACTACCGTTATTCACAAAATAGGGGTTTAGGCTTAATAAAACCAAATCAAAACTCATTAAAACCAGTTTAAAAAGGGTGGATAGGAAGAGATGACAGTCGCCTAAAATATCTACTGAAAAACTATAGAGTGCAAGCACAAACCAGTTCCCCTTTCCACACGCCAAAGCTCTCGCCGTCACGTTAGTAATTTACTTCACAAAGCTCTCAAACTTGCAAGAAAAAGATCTAAGGTTTTTTAGGGGAGAAGGTGGCTACTAGGGTTTAGAAAAATGATAGAAAAACTAAATTTTTGTGAAGAACATGAGTTTATATGCAGTCAAAACCAAAAAGAAGCAAGCCGACCCGAATCTGGACTCCCAGTAAGTCTGGGAATCCCCCGTCGGTCGATCGATCATAAGGCATCAGTCGACCAGACACCTCTATTCGCTCGACCGACAGCATGTGTGCGGTCGACCGACCATAGCCAGGTCTTGCTGTGCATGATTTTGTGTTCGTGCATGTTTCTAACTCATTTTCTCACATATACGAACTTGTTTGATCTCAAATCACTTGCTATCATACTCATCCATCATTTAATAATATTTTTCATAATAAAAATTTACTTATCATAATTAATCACATATTATCTTAATTTTTGTAGGGTTTTACATTCATCCCCACCCTTAAAAGAATTTCATCATCAAAATTCCGCAATCGTATCTTAAAGATTAATAATACGAGAAAAGCACTAAGAGGAGATAATCCAGACAAGGAAACCCTCCCGTACACATCGCATACCATTATTCTCCAGATATAAATCATAAGCAAACATTTAAATTTAACAATCTAAAATGTGAATACTCCCACTTAACCCCTAATTAGACGGAACTAGTACGTCGGGCGAAAAATCCAAATAAGGAACCCCACATGTATATACCATATGTTCCGAATGATTAGGAGCTAAGTAATAGTATCCCCTTTCTAGCGTTAAATATAAATGTGGCTGAATATTTAGTCATAAATGCATAAAAGTATAGTCAATATACGCATTTTACCTGCTCAAACAAGTGTGGGTAGTCGTGATACATATCCTTCTCGCGCTCCCGAGAAGCTTCCTCAACTCCTTTTCGGTTCTATTGGACTTTCACTAAAGGAATAAGCTTATTTCTAAGCCTCTTGTCCTCTCTAGCAAGAATACAAATTAGGATCTCAACGGTAGTCAAATCTGCCTGAATCTCAAATTCTGGTGCATCAATCATCCTCTATTGCTCCTCATGCGCAAATGCTTCTTGAGCATCAAAACATAAAATACATCGTGTACACTCGACATCGATGCTGGAAGATCTTATCTATATGAGACAACTCCTACACGCTCAACAATTCTGAATGGACCAACATATCTCGGGGCAAGTTTTTCCCGTCTGCCAAATCGCTGAATGCCTTTCATCAGTGATACCTTTAACATGACGAAATCTCTAACCTGAAACTCTAAAGGTCGTCATATCTGATTTGCGTAGCTCTTTAGCCGACTCTGAGCGTCTAGAATACACTCTCTAATCATTGCTACTTTCTCCGTAGTGTGTCTTACGAGTTGATCTGGCCCAAGTAATAAGCTATCCTCTGGCTCTGCCCAACAAATCGGGGATCTAAAAGGCCTCTCATATAACACCTCATACGGTGCCATACCTATCATTGCCTGATAGCTGTTATTGTAGGCAAACCTTATCAATGAAATGTGATCCTCTCAGCTACCATGGAAATCAATAACATATGCTCGCAGCATATCCTCCAACACATGGTTCACTCTCTCCGTCTGACCATCCGTTTGTAGGTGAAAAACGCTACTATATGATAATTGATTGCCGAACGAATTCCGAAAACTCCTCCAGAAGTGGGATGTGAAAGTTAAGCCTCGATCCGATACAATTAACTCTAGGACTTCGTGCAGCTGAACTATCTCCCGGATGAAAATTCTCGGATAAATCTCCATCGTATAAGTCATCTTCACTGGTAAGAAATTTGTCGACTACGTCAACCGATCAACTATCACCCAAATGGAATCATTCACTTTGCTCGACCTCGACAAACCCATAATAAAATCCATAGAGATATCTGCATATTTCCACTCAAGAATGAGTAAAGGCTATAGGGTTCCTGCAGGTCTCTGATGATCTGTCTTCACTTGTTGGTAGGTAAAGCCCACGTATTCGACATCGTGGTAGGTTATTATTAATAACGTCATAATCCATGCCTTACACACATGTGAAATTTTATCTCGAACCCTAAATAGAGATAAGTTTATGCCTAACGCACATTTCCGGTTAGTCTATTTCTGTGAAATTAACAAATCCTATACACCAAGTCTAAGAGAATTCATTCTTTTAGCACAACGTCACATGCAGAATAGACTTAAACAATCCGCATGCTAGCCCGACTCAAATAGTAGTCGGTAAAGGCCCGTCAAACCCGTTTATGGCTGAGGGTTTGCCAAAAATCCTATAAGTATTATGGTTATTTATTCTAAATAGAATGAGTAATCATAATAATGTGCAAAAGTCACTGACACACTAACTTCACCAGTCGGTCTCGTGACTTGAACACCCGGGAGAACATTAATCCCAGCCGAAGTTTCCACGAAGGACCTTGGACGCATTCGCAATGGTAGCCGTATCAGGTCCAATAGCTAGTCCTATAACCAAAACTCATCTATGGTTAACCAAATAACTAGCAGTACGTAAGGGTAAGATTCATACCTGTAGATGAACCAACATTAATAGTTGGTCCTGTAACCTCTACACTTAGGCCTGCCATGCATTATAACATCGGTCGAGCTTAAATTATATAGAATCCAGTTAACGTATGAGTATAAACCGTGTTCACGCCGGTTAACACATTATAGCATAAGTCAACATCGATCAATGCGTTGTAATGAAGGTCAACGCCGGTCAACATGTTACAATGAAGGTTAAATGTCGGTCAATGCATTACAATGAAGGACGACGTCGGTCAACGCATTGCTAATTTTCTACAAATAAGGCTCAGGATAATTCTTAATTCTAAATTAACCCCGAGGAGCTCAATTGAGATCCAGATATAAACTCCCGACAAAGATGATCAGTTCAACGTTGATCCAATGACACGAGATAATTCAGAAATCAACACATCAACTTCAGTTCAAGATTTTGACGACGGTCAGACGATAAACGTAGTACCGAATAAATTTTGGCTATTCAACAAAATACTAAATAAACTAAAAGCTGTAGAAGTCTAAGAATTGAAGGCTGGGGCTATCATATCCAAAGTATTCCAGCCTTCTCTATAAAAAATGAGGCTAAAATACTTTGGAGGGGGTATCTACAGGCATCAAAAATTACCTGTAGGTTCTCGTGCATAGCACAAAATGAAGAGAAGCTGATGAACGCCATTATCTGAGTCAAACAAAATTATTCGTACCGTAAAAGAGCTAACGAGTGCACGAAGCAAGTCAATAAAGCGTACGAGTCAACGGAATGAAAAAATGCACAAAACTACGGAACAAGACCAAATCGGAAAAGCCCCTAGCAGCTAAGTCGCATCAAAACACCTCGGCCAAGGTCAGGCGGCTCGCACAGCGCTGAGCCACCATAGGGTGGCTCGCGTCCAGAAACGTTAAAAACACATTTTCGACAGTTTTTCTCAGTATTCTTTCGTTCCAGAGCCTTCCTAACTATTTTGATACTATCCTTAAACGTGGTTAAGTGGTTGTCAACTGAGGATAAGGCCAAATTACTTGTTCTTATCTAAAAACACTACAACTAAAGCCTATAAATACAAACCTAGGGTGTTATACGGAGGAGATCTAAAATTTAGGCGAGGTGCTATCCATGTGAAGAGTGAATCACAAATTTGAGAGAGGCTAGCAGATTTTAGCGAAGTTCTTCAGCATAAAGAAGGAGAGTTCGAGAGATTTGAGGTCTATTCCCCTTTCCTCCAGATCAAACTTGGTTTTGATCTCGAGAAGAGTAGTAATCTCACTTGGTCGAGAATATTTACTTCTATGAATACTTCCTTTGTGAAGTAAGAGCATTGAATTTTTATTCTGTCAACCGAATCTGATCCGTGATGGTCCACGGACTAACATGTCACCGGTATAGGTAAAGATCTTACGCAAGTAGCGATCGATAAACGTCATTTATGTGTGTTTGAATAGAGTTGTATTTTTTTGTTTTATTTGTGTAAGCAAGAAGTCTTATAAAAAGATTAACTCTTTGAATTCATTGTAATCAATAAACGTATAATGGATTTGCTAAATAAACTAACTTTCGATGTAAACATATATATAGATATAAAATCATCTATACTACTCTAAGTGGAAATTGATATTTAGAAATCCACAACATGAGAATTAGTACGTCAAGCGAAATAATCCAAATAAGAAAACTCTCATGTATATACCATGTCTCAAATTGGGAATCATTAAATACCAATTCCAATCCTATGCATGAAAAATAATACACAAAAGAAATATTACAACTCTAAACCTCAACCACGGTAAGCCATGTCAAATCTTAGACTACCCTCGGGTAGTTGGCGCAGTCATAAGGAATATCGTCCAACACAATAATCTCCATAGAACATGTCTTGTATGCCAAATGTCCAAATCATATCCTACTCTCGGGTAATCTAGCATAGGAGCATTAATGCGAACTGTATATTGTAGGCGTCAAAAATTACCTATAGGTCCCCAAATACAGCCCGAGAAAAATAAAAGGCGATAAACGTTATTATCCAAGTCGAAGAGGATTATCTGACGCTGACAAGCGCATGAAGCGAATCGGCGAACCGTTGATGACACGGCAAACATCATGTGGCCTGCGCGCTCGCAAGTCAACGTGCGTACGTCAGTCAACTTGCGTGCTTTGATCAACGTGCACACGTCAATCAGCTCGCGCGCGTCAATCAACTCAAAGCGTCCAAACGCGCCCGTCGGTCTGCTCACGTGCATCAATCAGCTCGCGTGTGTCGGTCAACTCGTGCGCGTCAATTGGCTTGCGTGCATTGGTCAACACGCGCACGTCAGTCAAGCGATCCGTGTGAGGAAGCATACGAGTTAACGAAACGATAAAATAAGCATAAACGATGCATGCAAATCAACACGACGGATAAATACGTAAAACGATGGAGAATACAAGTCCCGAAAAGTTGTAAAGTGCCAAAAAATACAGCTGAGGCGGATGAATAAAACTCGCATGCGAAACGGTGCTGGTCGACCCGCGCAAGCGGGGGTCGGGGCTGTCCGACCTGCGCCAACGCGGGTCGGTGGTGGCGGACCCACGCCGGCGTGGGCCGGGGCCATCCGACCCGCTCAAGCACGGGTCGGCGGTAGCCGACCCGCGCCAACGTAGGTCGGGGCTATCCGACTTGCACAAGCACGGGTAGGAGTCAGCCGACCCACACCGGCGCGGCTCGGGGCAGCGCTAACGCGGGTCGTCGCGGTCTGTCTCGTGCAGTTTTGACCCTGAAACGCTTTTTTGACGGTTTTAAGCTGTTTTCTCGGGATTTATCTATTCCAGGGGTCCTAACTGACTTGATATCATCCATAAACATGATTAGGCCGTTATTAACTAAAGATAAGGTCAAATCACTCATTCTTATCCGAATATCCGCATCCGAAGCCTATAAGCACAGGCCTAGGGGCTCATTTCAGAGGGGGAATTATTATCAAGAGGGCAAGGTGCTGCCAGATTGAGGAGTCAAAGAAGCACGAATTTCAGCAAGGGTTGATAGATCTCAGCGAAGTTCTTTAGCATAAAGAGGGAGCGTTCGAGAGATCTGAAGCCCTGTCCGTCCGTTCCTCGAGATTAGGCTTGGTCTTAATCTCGAGAAGAGCTACTGATTTCGCTTGGTCGATCTCAGCGCTTCAAGCAAATACTTCCTTGGTGACATAGAAGCTCTATCAATTTTCTAACAACCGGATCTAATTCACGGTCGTCCACGGAGATTGACGTCCCCGGCACAGGCGAAGACACCCATGCAAGCAAGAGCCGATAAATGATTCTTGTTTTATTTTCTAGAAAGTTGTAATCTTTATTTTTATAATTTGAATTCATTGTAAATGATCAAAGCTGTAATGAAATCGATAATGAAGGCGACTTTCGATAAAAACAAATCGGTGACCACAGTGGGAGCCAACAGCTTCATTGCCGAAGCTATCGTATCGCAACCTCGGATCTGCATCCCGGTTGAAATAGTGATCGAATATGAGTTCGACCAACTAAAGTTCGAGGAGTATCTGTCATCCCCCTCCTCCAAATCCTCCGCCCCTCACAAGCGTAGGAAGATCAATGCCCCTGTCGTCGCAATGACTGCACTTCGCAACGCCCCTCCGGCCTCCAATGAAGTCGGAATTACATATCTGAACTCCTCCTCAATCAAGGAGTTGAGTACTAAAGGCTCGCCTACTTTATCAAAAAGAGCTCGCCAAAGGCAGCGCCAACGCCTCGCGCACTAATTCGCCAAGGCTTTGGAACTCGTAGACGGGATCTGTTATGAAGCGGATCTGAAATTCAAGGAGCATCGAGCACCCCAACAGCGAGCAGATGTCCTCTCCTCCAAACCAACAGCAAGTGAATGGATCCAAGTCAAAAGAATCCGTTCAACACTTGAGGAGCGAATTCAAAAGTGCCGCACGCTGCTTGCCTACACACGAATTCTTTTGCAAAAGGCACAAATGATTCAGAAGAAGGACATAGCCAAGAAACAATCAAGGCTGCATCAAACTTGGAGGCCAAAGTCCGAAACAACGGCCGAAAAGATCAAAAATTACGGATCACTCATATCCGACCCTCCTGCTCATGGGTCACTAAAATCTGACCCTCCTCCTCGCGGGTCACTAAAATCCGACCCGCTAAGCCGCGGGTTACCCAGATCCGACCCTCCTACTCGTGGGTTACCCAGATCCGACCCTCCAAGCCACGGGTCACCCAGATCTGACTCTCCTGCTTACGGGTCACCCAGATCTGACCCTCCTGCCCATGGGTCACCTGGATCTGACCCTCCAACCCATAGGTCACTCAAATCTGACCCGTGCCAGGGTCAAGACAGAAGACGTTCTGCACCTGTTTCGTCGATCCCTTCGAGTTCCGCACCTCCGGTGGAGCACTGCGACAGTGTGAATTTGTCCCGATTCAAGATAATGGTAACGGATCATCTTGGTCCTTCACACGTAGGTCGAGGCAAAGCTCTGGTCAAAGAACGCTTGGGTCGGGTGACTGAATCCCGAGCAATTACTCGAGCTGGGGGTCGCACATGGAAAACTCCTGTAATTAACAACTTCAGACGGCGAATTAAAGTCTAAGAGCTCGTCAAGAGTTCACGCTTACAAGAGCATAGATCTAAACATGTGACTCTTGAACACACTGACAGAGTGTTATGTCCCTAGAAAGAAACGTATTCATCTGATGATGATGTTACACCTAGGGATTCGTGCTAACACACGATGGGTTGCTCCGGCCATCAGACCGACGAGTTGTACTATCAGGGCAGTCTCGAAAAAGAAGTACCCGGGAGATGGATTATCACTGTCCGTCTGCCAAACTAATTAGGGCAGTATTATCAGCGTGTAGCTACCCCAAGACCACTCCACAGAGGGTCTCGGTATTTTAGAGGATATCTAACGGAGCGATTAAGTCCAAGCCCAAACGTTTTCGCAAGAAACAATCGACCGTTCAAGATGACGAACTTCCGGAAGACACAATAAATATGGCTGATAAGGGAAAGTCGATTCGACCTTCTAGCTCTGACCCGCTTATATCGCATCGTCTAACCCGGTTACGATCGGAAACCATTAGACAAAGAGACTACCAAATAATGTAGAGAGGGTTATCCTCGGATGATGAAGCATTGGATACTAACTCGGCAATCGCTTCTGATAATACGGTATCTAGTCCGGGACAACCCCGTGAAGTGTTTATGATTAACACCGAGGAAGTAGCCAAAATGGTTAAGGAGGCTCTAGCCAATCAGAAGCAAGCATTCAAAATCAAAATGGAAATGGCTATGTAGGAGATGAAACAAATGCATGACCAACAGATCCGAGCCTTGTCGAATCAGATAGGTGAATCCAGTCATCAAAACAATATTAGTCAGGAAGCTAGCGATTTAGATGAGGATGAATACCTTAATGCTGATAACCCTCCCGTTGACCAGAACACTGGGGGTGGCCCTACTAAAAACAACGATGCTGGGGGTGATCACACTAAAAACAATGATGCTGGGGGTAGTTTCATTGAAAACGACAGCACTGGGGGTGGCCCCGTTATTCCTCTTAAGAATCATCCAAGGCCCGATACGAGCGAGGATAAGAAAATGAAAGATCTCGAGAGAAAAATCAACGCTCTGATATCTGCTCGAGAGGTAAAAAGGACCGGCATTTTATGTCCCTATCCAAGAGAGTGAGATTCAATAGCATACCCGGCGAAGTTCAACCTGATTAACTTCACGTTGTTTGATGGGAAGGGTTCGCCCACTCAACATCTGATCTAGTTTAAGTCCCACTTGGGTATGATCTTCGGTAATGAAGCCTTGATGGTTCGGTCATTCATTGGCACCCTTCGCGGGCCCGCCTTCAATTGGTACCACTGTCTCAAGTCTGAAAGCATCAACAGCTGGGATGACCTGGAGAACCTATTCCTCGCTCACTTCTTTGATGATGACGCCGAGGTGTTAATCAGAACACTCTTCGATGAGAACCAAAAAGACAACGAGACGGTTGACGAATTCGTCAAGCGCTTCCGAAAAAAGGTGATGAACTGTCGAGATCCGATCACAGAGGACTTCATCCTCCAAACCTGTCATAACAACCTCTCTTTGGACATGTTATAAGTCATGGGAGTAGCACCGTCCAACACCTAGAAAGAGTTAAAGGTACGCGAAGAACGAGCCGAATGCTTCCTTAGAAGGAAGCAAGCCTAGAGAAGCCAACCGATGGCTAACCCTCCAAATTTAAGTTTTGTCTCCCGTGGTAAAGGGAAAGCCCCTGCAACTTCTATTGATGCTAATCAGACGTCGCAACAACAACTCCGAAGACAGCAAAAGACTTCGGATCCGAAACTCCAAAAAGAGTACTCTTTCAAGGACGAAGATGTTCCAGCCATTTTTGAATCTCTCCTTGAAAATAACAAGATCAAGCTACCACCTATCGCAGATCAGGAGAAAGCTGATAATACTGCGGATCCGAAGTACTGTGCGTACCACAGGAGGATCCTTCATCCTACCAAGGCTTGCTTCACTCTCAAGAATAGCATCCAAACCTTGGTTGAAGCCGGCGTTATAATACTCAATTAATTCGAATGAAGACTCCGACAAGTATAAGAGTATAAACTGCTCCTTCCTACACTCCGAAGAGTATACGAGTATAAACTGCTTCTCAATACTCCAATAGGTATATGAGTCTAAACTATTTCCTACCTTTGACGAAAAGTTCCTGAAGAATTTTTATACGTAATATTCTTAAGGATAACCCGATCATGCAACTAAGTATAATGTCAGACCCAGTTCCGCAAAGGAAATTGAGGGTGGATGATTTATGTAACAGGAAGTTCCAGGAAGAATGCTACCTGTAATTTTCTTAGGGATAACCCAATCATTATGAAAAAAGTGATAAACACTAAACCCCCACTGTGATTTCTGAACACTCTTTTGCTGAGACGAGATTCGATCATTTTGTTAGATCAATCTTCCCTCATAAAACTCACATTGGTGTTTGACGACTCACAGTCTTCCACCACAAAATTCCTCACTGGTCAAATTAATTGATAGTGGGACCACTAAAATTCATTTCGATTGAATCCACTCAAACTCTCGCTACGTCTGTGCACTCAACACTCCCATTGTTAGAGTTCGGACATAGTACTCGGAATTTTAATCTATCAATCATTGACGATTGTTAAACCCCTTTATGTTAAGTTCTTATCACTTAACACCAAAAAAACCCAGCTGAGTGATCGGTACAAGTCAATACTCCTACTATAATTTGTACTCCCACTCTCGCTGTTCATTTGGTCAAACCTCCCTACAGTTAGGACCACAACCAAAGTCCCCTCTCGATTCCTTCCATGAATGAGAGGTCCACGAATCGAGCGATCAAACCTTCCTACGGTTAGGATCGTCTCAAACCTCCCACTCGATCAAATCTTCCTACAGTTAGGGTCAAAACCAAAATCCCCTCTCGATTCCTCCAATGAACGAGAGGTCCACAAATCAAGTGATCAAACCTATAAAAGTTAGGGTCATCTCACACTCCTACTTTCACTTGGTCAAACCTTCCTACAGTTAGGGCCAAAACCACAATTCACTCTCGATAAACGAGAAATTCACCTTTAGTTTGGTAATCAAACCTTCCGACAGTTAGGATTATCCGAATCTTTTGATTCTCAAAGTGGAGATCCCACTCCTAGTTTTATCTTTTCGGATTCTTAGGGTGAAAATCTCACTTTGAGTTTCCTTGGCAACTGGAGATAGAATATAAAATTCTTTCTCTTCGGTTTTAGGAGATAGAATATAAAATTCTTTCTCTCCTATTTTGGGTTCGTCTTTTCCCTAAAAGAAGACACCATCCTTCAACTCCATAATCCGTGTCTTACACATACGGGGAATTTTATCCCGAATCCTAAGTAGGGATAAGTCAACGTCTAACACGCTTTGTTGGTTTAGTCTTTCATCGATTGAAAAAGACACCAGAATTCTAGTCTAGGGAATTTTATCTCGAAGCCTAAGTAGGGATAAGTCAGCGCCTAACACGTGTTGCCGGTTAGTCTTTTGCCGTAAAAAGGACAAAAGCTCACATATTCGATATTATGGCAGGTTGTTATTCATAACGCTAAAATCCGCGCCTTACACGAGCGGGGAATTTTATCCCGAATTCTAAGAAGGGATAAGTCAACGCCTAACACGCGTTGCCAGTTTAGTCTTTCACCGATTGAAAAAGACACCAGAATTCCAGTCTGGGGAATTTTATCCTGAAACCTAAGTAGGGATAAGTCAGCGCCTAACATGCGTTGTCAGTTAGTCTTTTACCGTAAAAAGGACAAAAGCTCACATATTCGATACTGTGGCAGGTTGTTATTCATAACGCCAAAATCCCGTGCCTTACACGCGTGGGGAATTTTATCCTAAATCCTAAGAAGTGATAAGTCAATGCCTAACACGCGTTGCCAACTTAGTCTTTCACCGAGTGAAAAAGGCACCAGAATCCAAGTATGGGGAATGTTATCCCGAAGCCTAAGTAGGGATAAGTCAGCGCCTAATATGCGTTGTCGGTTAGTCTTTTGCTGTAAAAAGAAAAAAAGCCCACATATTCGATATTGTGGCAGGTTGTTATTCATAACGCTAAAATCCACGCCTTACACGAGCGGGGAATTTTATCCCGAATCCTAAGAAGGGATAAGTCAACGCCTAACATGCGTTGCCGGTTTTGTCTTTCACCGATTGAAGAAGACACCAGAATCCAAGTCTAGGGACTGTTATCCCGAAGCCTAAGTAGGGATAAGTCAACGCCTAACACGTGTTGCCGGGTGGTCTATTCCCGTAAGAAAGATGAAGTCTACATATTCAATATTGTAGCACTAAGAGAGTTAACTTTTTTAGCACAACGTCACATACGAAATGGACTTAAACAATCTACATGCTAGCCCGATTCAAACGATAATCGGTAAAGGCATGTCAAATCCGTTGAAGGCTGAGGATTTGCCAAAAATCCTAAATCAGCATCTAACACGTGTTGCCGGGTAGTCTATTCCTGTGAGAAAGACGAAGTCTATGTATTCAATATCGTAGCACTAAAAGAGTTAACTCTTTTAGCACAATGTTACGTGCAGAACAAGTCTAATCAATCTGCATGCTAGCCCAACTCAAACGGTAGTCGGAAAAGGCTAATCAAACCCATTCATGACTGAGAATTTGCCAAAAATTCTGTAAATACGAGTTCATTGACGCATCAGCTCCATTAGTTGGTCTCGTGACTTGAGTATCCAACAACTTCAGGATAAGATCCATACATGCAAACGAATCAGCTTTAACAAGTTGGTCCTGCAACCCCAGCATTTAAGACCGCCACGCTCCAACGCCTTAAGAGTTTAAACTGTGTAAACCCAAGGTTAGCGCATTGCAATGAAAGTTAACGCATGTCGATGCAAAACCCTAAAGTCAACGTCGGTCAACGCGTTACAATAAAACTCAACACCGGATAACGCGTTACAATAAAGGTCGATACCGATCAACACATCGATAATTTTGCTAAAATAAGACAAAGGATGATTCCAGGGAGGTCAATCGGATTCAGATATGAATTTCAGACGAAGATGATCAGTTCAAAGTCAACTTAATGACACGAGCTAGATTCAAAAACTTACGCATCAACTTAAGTTTAAGATTTCGACAACGGTCAGACGATAAACGTAGCACCGGAAGAACTTCATCTATTCAACAACACACTGAATAGGCTGAAGGCTGAAGAAGTCAAGAATTGAACCAATCCACATGTCCTTCTACGTAATCTTCTCGATAAACTACTGAAGAGGTTGAAGACATGGCCTATCTTATCAAAAGCATTCCAGACTCCTCTATAAAAGAACGAGTCTGAAATTCTTTGGAGGGGGTATCTGTAGGCGTCAAAAATTGCCTATAGGTCCTCAAATACAGCCCGAGACAAATAGAAGGTGATAAACATTATTATCTAAGTCAAAGAGGATTATCTGATGCTGATAAGCGCATGAAGCGAATCGGCAAACCGTTGATGACACGGCAAACACCATGTGGCCCGCGCACTCGCCAGTCAACGCGCGTACATCAGTCAACTCGTGTGCTTCGGTCAACGCACACACGTCAATCAGCTCGTGCGCGTCAATCAACTCAAAGCGTCCAAACGCGCCCGTCGGTCTGTTCAACTGCGTTAATCAGCTCGCGCACGTCGGTCACCTCATGCTCATTAATCAGCTTGTGTTCGTCGGTCAACACGCGCATGTTAGTCAAGCGATTCGCGTGAGGAAGCATACGAGTTAACAAAATGATGCAATACAGATAAACGACGCATGCAAGTAAACACGGCAGATAAATACGCAAAACGATGGAGAATACAAGTCCCGAAAAGTCGTAAAGTGCCAAAAAATATAGTTGAGGCGGATAAATCACACCTGCACGTGAAACGATGCTGGCCGACCAGCGCAAGCGCTGGTCGGGGCTATCCGACCCACGCCAGCGTGGGTCGGGGCCATCCGACTCGCGCAAGCACGGGTCGGAGTCGGCTGACCTACACCAGCGCAGGTCTAACCCGCGCCAATGCGGGTCGCCACGGTCTGTCTCGCATAGTTTTGACCCTGAAACGCTTTTTCGACAGTTTTAAGCTGTTTTCTCGAGATTTATCTGTTCCAGGGGTCCTAACTGACTTGATATCATCCATAAACATGATTAGGCAATTATTAACTGAAGATAAGGCCAAATCACTTATTCTTATCCGAATACCCGCATCCGAAGCCGATAAGCACAGGCCTAGGGGCTCATTTTAGAGAGGGGAATTATTATCAAGAGGGCGAGGTATTGCCGGATTGAGGAGTCAAAGGAGCACGAATTTTAGCAAGGGTTGACAGATCTCAACAAAGTTCTTCAGCATAAAGAGGGAGAGTTCGAGAGATCTGAAGCCACGTTCGTCTGTTCCTTGAGATTAGGGTTGGTCTTAATCTCGAGAAGAGCTACTGATTTTGCTTGGTCGATCTCAGCGCTTCAAGCGAATACTTCCTTGGTGAAGTAGAAGCTCTGTTAATTTTCCAACAACCGGATCTGATTCGCGGTCATCCACGGATATCGACGTCCCCAGCACAGGCGAACACACCCACGCAAGTAAGAGCCGATAAACGATTCTTGTGTTTATTTTCTAGAAAGTTATAATCTTTATTTTTGTTATTTGAATTCATTGTAAACGATCAAAGTTGTAATGAAATCGATAATGAAGGCGACTTTCGACGAAAACATATATATATATATATATACCTCTTCATGAAATAACGATGCTATTGCAAGGCTATCACAATATCCTGTGTCTACCACCTTACTCAATCGTTATGCAGAGATATGTAAATCACCCTATTTCTTATGATGCATAACAAATGATCGCCAAGCGGAGTATAGACATACCAATCCAAAAATACCATGATCATCCTAGAGTGTGGTCCATCCATGGTCTCATTGCGTTATACTAACCAACTCTAAGTGTAGTCCATCCATAGTCTCATTACGGTATACCGACTAACCCACTAAGTATCCACAACTAATATAATATTTAATATATGTGTCAACTTTAACACCATCCACATTAAACTGTGTTACGCATCTCAACAATTTGTGTAAACTAAAACAAAACATGTATTCAAATGTTCTCGCATGTGTCTCGATGTGCGGATCCAAATATTATGTTCACAAACACCTCATGTGTCAAATAAACAACAAACAACATATAACAATGTCAGTCGACCGAGAAAATCCTTCGATCAAACAACTAATTGTGCAAAACATGCACATACACATACAGGCTGGTCAGTCGACCGACGCTTATGCGGCGGTCAACCGGCCAGAGACGATTTTCCTACCCCTACAGGATTTGTTCGGGTGTCTGGTATTTGCTTCTATCTCATCTAATTCGATGTAAAGCATATAAACTACGTTATAAAAACTTGTTTAGCATTATTGAAGTACATCTAACCACATGAAACAAAAATTATCATATTAGATGTCATTCACAAACCCTAAGCATGTTAAATACATCAAAACGTCATGAAAACCATCAAATCTCAGTTAAAACTCATGTTTAAATACTTTCAGATCTTAATCTACCTCAGAGAATTCATTTGTAATATTTTAGAAACAAAAGATTAGATCTTTATGTCAAATTTTATAAAAGAACTATTGCTATACACAAAATAGGGGTTTAGGCTCAATAAAACCAAATTAAAACTCATTAAAACTAGTTAAAAAAAGGGTGTAGGGTTGAAAGAGATGACACTCGCCTGAAATATCTGCTGAAAAACTCAAAAGTGCAAGCACAAACCAGTTCCCCTTGTCACACACCAAAGATCTCACCCTCACGTCGGTAATTTGCTCCATAAAACTCTCAAAACTTGCAAGAAAAAGATATAGGGTTTTTAATGGGAGAAGTTGGCCGCTAGGGTTCAGAAAAATGATAGATAAACTAAATTTTTGTGAAAAAACTTGAGTTTATATGGAGGCAAACCCCAAAAAAAAACACACCGACCCGAATCTAGATTCCCAGTAAGTCTAGGAATCCCTCGTCGGTCGACCGGTCATGAGCCATCGGTCAACCGAACACCTCTATTTGGTCGATCAACATCATGTGTGTGGTCGACCGACCAGAGCTAGGTCCTGTTGTGCATGATTTTGTGTTCGTGCATGTTTCTAACTCATTTTATCACATATATGAACTTGCTATCATACTAAAATCACTTGATATTTATCACTTGCTATCATACTCATCCATTATTTTGATATTTATCATAATAAAAATTCACTTATCATAATTAATCACATATTATCTCAATTTTTATGGGGTTCTACAAGCCCCCTTTAGGGATCTCCTCAAGTTTAAAAATAATAATCTCATAATTATATATTTAAATATAAAATTAAAGGAAAACTCATGTAAAGACCTCTCTACATAAAATTACGGTTTAATTTTAGAAAACCCCTCAACTATAGGACCGTCTCAAAAAACACCCATCAACTACTTTAATTTGAGAAAATCCCCTCAACTTTGCACATATTCTAAATAAACCCCATCAACAATGAAAATTTGAGATAACCCCTTGAAAATTTCTCACTAACGCTCCTCAAGTATGGGGTGTGTCTCAGAAAAGCCCCATTAATTTTTTTAATTTGGGTAACCCCCTTCATGTTTGATCCTACTATAGTGTAAAACCCCAAAATTTTGAATATTTTGTAATAAATAATAAATATGTTGTATTATGAAAAAATAATATTTATTAATGTTTTAGTATGCTAAGAATTGATTTGAGATCAATTCAATGTATATATGTGAATATAGAAGTGATATCATGCACACGTGCACGGGCCTGAATCTGGGAAAAATGACCAGTTAAAAGTATATACTTTTTACACACTGAAATAGTTAGAATCTAAAAAACTTAAAATTCCAAAGTTGTAGGTATCTTCAAGAGCTTTCCAACATATCTTTAATTACCTTATTCTGAGGTCGGATGAGAAAGTTATCGCCAAAATATTGTATACAGATTTCAGAAACCTGCGTATTACTTAGTAGTCGACTACTATGCTTAGTAGTCGACTATCGGGAATTCCTGGATGTGCCAGGTTTTAGTTTTCAGCTTGGATTTGCATTGTATCCGAACCCAGTTATTACCCTAAGTATATATATTCGTTTTAAAGCTCTTTTTACCCTATTTCATGTGAGATTATCACCAGCCACCTTCCTCCTCAAACCCTAACCCTAAACTGAGAATTTTGGGAGTGTTCTTGAGAAGTTTGTCAAGAAGAAGGTGAGTTTTGGCGTTTTGGAGAAGAGAGATCTTGCGTGTACGTGGCTGAGGAGTCCAACAGCACCTTGAGGCAAGATTATCTTCATCCAAACTCATCCCCATAGTTAAATAACTAGATTAGAAGTTAAATATTGATGTTTATGCGCATGATCTTAATATGAGATATAAAAAGATTAGATTTTTATGTTATTTCATAAACCCATGCTAGATCTATAATTGTTTTTCTTGCTGTTGTATATAGTGTTTGTGATCATAATCATTATGATATGCTTTTAGTTTCACTTTTAATCCATTAATCGTGTTTAGATCATGCCTAAACCCTAGATATGTAATTAATTGAATGTACATGATGTTTAAAGAAGTTTAATCGTAGACTTGTGACATCTAGGTTTTGTAAAATCAGAATTTGAAACAAGATTGATCTCTGTTCATATGTAGATTTTAAATCATGTTATTATTATCATATTATTTACATATTGATCAATTGAAGAAAATGATTAATTTTGATGTAAAACCCTAACTAGACAAATGTATATATTGTTGTCATGCTCAGAATAGTTATTACTGTATGTTTAACAAGTTTAAATCATGTAAATATGAAGTGATAAGTGTATGTTAAGTTAATTTCCTGTTTGTGCACGTTAGTATACATGTTTTCACATTGTAGTCGACTACTAAGCATAGTAGTCGACTACTCTGTCAAACCTTCGAAACACAGAAAACTGAGTTATAGCAGAGTAGTCGACTATTGACCCTAATAGTCGACTACTAACAGTAAATTTGTTTTCCTAGAGTCTAGATTGACTCAGAGTAGTCGACTACTAATCCTTGTAGTCGACTACTAAGGCTGTCTGCCTGAGTGTTGTTTTGAATCAACTTAAAATATGATTGCCGAATATGAGCCGCACTTCTTTACACGTAAATTCACAAATACACAAGTACAGTGTCATAGCACACACATGAGTATCCTAGCAGGGATTATAACAAGTGTTGGGTGGTTTACATTTGAGTTAGAGATTTTTCATACACATGTTGGATGTCGTTAATGAGCATAGCTCAGTACTATATATAATAGTGCGTCGACATATCGGATATACACAGTTTACACATGAGATGGATATCGTTGATGAGCTCAGTTTAATACTACAAGAGGTAGTACGTCGATATTCCATATGTACATGTCATTGAGTCGGATATTAGGAGACTTGATCTAGCCGTCCGTCCCGCACTAGGATGCGATAAGGCTCGTGAGCCGTATTTCTAGGATGCCTATTTGGTAGTCCGTCCCGCACTCATAGTACGCACTGCGATCACGATGAGACTAATGAGCCGTGTACACAGTTCAGGATACCTACAGGGTAGTCCGTTGCACTGAGACAATTACTTGATAGCCTAAGTATGACAGATGCCGATTATGAATACGACCTATCATTGAACTATATGATTGAGATATGTTACTTTTGAAAGTATACAAAATTATGTGTTGGTATTTATTCTATCTTTCCAGTGATAGTGGAAGATATTATAAATACGATGTGTTGATATCTTATTTCTTTTACTGTCTTCTTTACTTCTTAGTTGGGATCAATGATTAGAGATTCATAACTTGAGACTTATGGTATATATATGAGGGTTTCCTTGTTTGGATTATTTCGCTCAACGTACCAGTCTCGTGTTATGGATTTCTAATTATTGGTTTCATTAGATTATCTTTTCTTAGTTCAGTATTAATGTTTAGATATCTACAATTTAAGACTTATGGTATATACATGAGGGTTTCCTTGTTTGGATTATTTTGCTTAAAGTACTAGGTCCCGTGTTGTAGGTTTCTAAATGTTAATCCTACTTAGATACGGGAAAAATAAATCTAGGTAGACTATGCTTAACAGATAGAGTCTTTACTCCATCTAGTAGCCCTTCCCATGGGGGCGGATGGAGGTAATCTTGCTGTAGCGCTCTGACGTTCTTGTTATTGTTTATTGTTCTTTTAAAAATATCCTTTCAGGTAGCTCGGAGTTCCGAAGAGCCGCAGGATGACGGAGTTATTGCATAATCGTCATCCCGAGAGATTTATTAGAGGCTCCACTATAGTTTTAAATTTTATTCAGACTTAGAGTTAATTTCCATTTTGTGAAGGCAATGTGCCTTAGTTCAACTTTCCGTTTTGATTCATGTTGAGACATCGTATGTTATTTCAGACTCCAGATATATTTCAGTTTATTTTCAGTTGAGACATGACCTTTATTTATGAGATATTATCTTCTTTATCATGTCTATTATTGTCGTTCTACTTCTTTGCTTGTTTTGTACCTATGCTTTTATTCGATTTCACTAGTGGATATTACTGTGATTGGTGAAACTTGTTGTTGCACAGTGTGGGTGTATGGCAGGTTTGACATATCTAGGTTCACCTTGGACTACAGGCATGTGTGAAAACAGAGGCGTCACATATAGATAAAGTCCCTCAAGTTTGAAAATTCTAGAAACCCTCATAAACTCTTCTCGCTTTACTCTCTGAAAGCTAACAATGGTAGCTCTATTATGTCATATAACAACTAAGTGACTAAGACCAAAGTACCCCTAATCATAAAAAATTACTCTGAATTTTTTAGGATAAGAGAAAAAATAGAAAGAGGGGTGAAATGTATTATAAAATTGATCAAGATCTTTTTTTTACTGGTTAAGAATTTCTTTGTAACTAATTTGGTTAATTTTCAATAGGGTATTTCAGTTATTTTATATTTTGAAATGACATCACCAAGGATTTGGTGGGAAAAGTGTTGTAAATTAGGTGTATTTTGTGAGACAACCCATAGTTTAGGGGGATTTTCTCTAAGTTTTAATATGGAGTGGGAATATTTATTTATAATATGCCCAAACGTGAGGGAAGTTTTTCTCAAATTAAGATAGTTAGCAGGGGGAGGGTGTTGTTGGGGTTGGGGTTGGGGTTCAAAGACATCCACCATAGTTGAGGGGGGTTTTCCAAAGTTTATTCTAAAATCATATATGCAAAATTAGACATGCTTCAAATTATATTTAAAGTTGATGGGTTAGTCTTCCTCTTAAAATATAATTGATTATTTTATAGAAATTTCAAAATCTCTTACACTTTTGTAATTAACTTAAAGATCTAATGAGAGCATCACAATATTAAGGTTTACGCATTAGACTATTTTAAATTACATCAATATGTGAGTGTCTTTAATCTCATCTAATAGTGACGTTTTATCTAATCGCTTCATGTTGCAGGGTTTAACTTAATATACTCCTAGTTCATACGAAATCTCAAAAGTTTTTTATATAATAGAATGTCGATTTAAGATGACATTATCAGCTCGCGAAATCTCCATAGTTTCTGCATTAAAAAGATATTTCCCTTATTGTAATCACACAAGAAGCACTAAATTTTTTATATCCTATTTTAGTTTGAAATATTATAAAAAAAGATGGGTACTGTAAAGAAGAGTTTAATGGTTAAACTATCTATTTTTGAGTTTGAAATTTTAAAATAAAAACTATCTGTGCACTCATTCGACAAGCTAGTTTTTCTTTTTCTCTTTTTTATCTTAGAATATAATAAATAATAAGGAATATTATAAAGGAGATGATGCTAGTTAAACCCTCGAATTCTAAATTTTAAGTTTCAAAATAAAAAATCATCCACTCCCTTATTTTAAATTTCTTTTAAGTTTTAAACTATTAGAAGAAAAGTATCCAGCTCAGTTATCTAAATTTTAGTAATTCACATATTATAAGTCGTTAGTGTAAGCTATTTGTATGCTCATATCCATAAAAGATAGAGTACATATTAAAATAGAAAAGAAGAAGCAATGGTTTAAAAAATATAGAAATGTTAGGGACACACCTACAACCACAATCCCAATCACATCTCTACTCTCTCTATAGTGCATTGGGACCCACATAAAATTTTATTTTTAAAATTTCATGTGGGTCCCAATGCACTATAGAGGGAGTAGAGGTGTGGTTTGAATTGTGGTTGAGGGTGTGTACCTAATACCCCTCTAAAAAATATTCTTCTTAATCTAGTTACAACCGCGTGCATCTATACTACTATATAAAAATCTTTCATCTATGCCTACAGTAATTAATCCTTCAAGTTTTGTTCTTTTACTTAAATATTTTATTCACCTATTGCTATAGTAATTCGTCATTCGCCTTCTTCTACTTAACCATATTGAGTCTCTTCCTTCTCCACTATTCACACTGAATTAATATCATAAAAAGTACTTTTTGTCAGAAGTCCTCTGAAGCCAGTTTGTTTCGTTTCCCCCGGAATCCAAAACTCACTTTCCTTCACTTTTTCACTTTCCCACACTTTTTTTGACCCACTTTCCTTCACTTTCTCCACTTTCCCACACTTTCTTCCTAGCTACTAAAACACCAAGAAAACTTAGATTTATATCAATTTCTAATTTGGGGTTGTGATATACATAGTTTTTATTTTTTAAGGGTAAAACATATATTAAGCGTGTAGTCTACAGACTACATCATACAAACCATGAAGAGAGAAAAAGATGCTGCCTGCATCATGAATGGAGTTATATCATGCATAGATAATTAACATGTTTTCCTTTAAAAGAAATATCTGTGTGATTGTTAGGTTAGTTGTTTTTGATGTTTTAGTTAATCCCTGAAAGG